>CM051475.1:5370000-5970000 GCA_028015225.1 Carex myosuroides | reverse complement strand
GGAAATAAAAAATGGCCCACAATTATTGTCTATGAACTTAACATTTTTCAAATTTGCATGTTACAATATTTCTCTTTTATAGTCTCACTTATCCTCAGAGATTTTTTTATTTTTAGAAAATAAATATCGATATGTCCAGAAAACATATTGATTTTTTTTTTTTTCAAAAAATAGCAATGATTGAACTAAAGTTTCCGTTCACACATGAGGTGACTGAAATTTTGGTTAGGCCCCCCTCCATCCTTCATAGTGCCACACATGAAAATTATGCACTTCCTTAACCCAAGCAAATATTTGACACCTTGATTGACCCAAGATTTTGTTCAGTCCCCCATAGTGAGATTTAGAGGGGGAGGGGGATGAATCAAATTTTCGGTCAACCTCTTATGCAGATTTTAGAAATAGAGGAGATCAAATCAAATTTTCAGTCAGTCCTCAGATACGGGATATTATGTGTTCTAAAATATGTGTTGCTTATGCAAGGAGGATCAAATTAATGTTTCCGTCACTTCATGTCTGAACGAAAACTTTAGTTTGATCCTTAGTATTTTTGAAAGAAAAAAAAGACAATCGATTTGTTTCCTAAGAAATCAATTTTTAATTTTCTAATAATAAAAAAAGTATCATCAATAGATTGAAAGAAGTACAATTCCCACATCGCTATTTAAAAGTAAAAACAGAGGAATCGATTGCCCATTTAGGGGTGTCAATGACACCCTTTTACTTGTTTATCCGACCCGTATTGTATTTGAAAAGAAGGGTAAGAATAAGAATTTTTTTTTCGCTAACTTATCGGGTACGGGTAAGGGTAATGGATTTTTCTCGTTATCTTACCCGTTATCTAACCAGATAATTTTTAAAAATAAAATTTTATATATAGATATATATTTGTATGAAGATAATACATGATACAATAAAGTTTTGTATTTTACAAAATTTTCATAATACAAATTAGTTGTATTCATTATTATTATTATTTTCTTTTTTTTTCTTGTTTTGAAGTTTTTTTTATAGAAAGCATAAATCGAGATGTCAATGGCACTTTTTTATACGTTTACCCGACCCGTACCGTATTCGAAAAAACGAGTAAGGATAAAGATTTTTTTTGTTATCATAACGGGTACGGGTATGAAAATGCCGCCACCCGACCCGTATCGTACCTGTTGACACCCCTATGCCCATTTTTCGTGCTCCATTATGACCACAACTCTTCTTGTTACGAATGACTTGAAATTTAAGTTTCAAACAATAAAATGAACCGTTGATCTTATTCTATATTTAACTCAATAAATTTACATCACATAATACCTGAATTAAATTGAATACCGGCTAGAAAATAATTAGTACGAGTAATTTTATAATTTTTCAGCGGATCTGAATATATTAATTAATTTCTATTAAACTTTGGATATTAATAAAAATGTCGGGGTAGAAGCAGTCTTTGAAAAAATGAGTTAAAAAATGAAAAAGATGATGCCACAAAGACGAAAAAGCAGGAAAGGGAATGCCCCTCAAATCCCGCAGGCTTGTCTCCAATTATTTGAATCCGTTCCCAGTTCCCAGTCATAAAAATTCGTTCGCCAATCAAGTGATCCATCAGCTATGTATGATTGCGTGTAATCCAACGACCAACAAACCGCCACGCACCTTTTTGTCTTTGTCGTGGGCCCCACAGTCCCCCCGCATTACATACAAAACATGGGGACCTTCACCTATCCGTTCAGATTTTCTGTAGCCACGGAATCCTGTAGCTTTTTATGTGTGCGCTTCAGACTCCATAGAAATGTCAATAATATCTCTCAGAAATACAAGTACAACAGCAAGTCAGCAAGTGTCATTTCCACTGGAAATAAAACGACAAGAGGGTCCAGTAGAAATGCGAGAATCGCGGCTTTTTAGGTTTGATATATTTTATTGTATTTTACCCACCTTAGTCAACCTATTTTAACTTGTGTCGTTGTAACATGCTTCCATTTCCCGAATTTCAGGCTATCATGCATTGCATTCCCCCATTCCCATGCCTTCTTTGATCAGACTTAATATCTGTTCTCGTCTCGTCTTTGCATGTGAATGATTGATGAGGGGGTAGAGATTTGATTTTAAATGCTATCATCGATTTCCAATCAAGCAATCAATTGACCTACTTCACCTGTGTAATACATACACACGTGAGAGCCTACCTTTTTTTATATTAGATATTATGTTGTTCTTCTCTGATTTCACAGTTATGGAAATATAATATAATTTTTCCACATACATTAATGAGATGCCCATGAGGTATGAAAACAATGAAGAATGAATTGTCTCTGTATATAATTGCAACTGGTTATTCATCGGAGCCGTCTATTTTTTTGTGGGTGGTCAGTCTATGGATCATAAACTCATTTTATCTGGTGCTAGGAACCAGATTTAATCAACAATTGATGTGCGGGAGGATAATTAGATTTACACTAAAAGTAGTGTTTAAAGTTAAAGTAGCTCTGTAACTAAACTTGTAGTTTATTATACAATTTATTTTTGAGACTAAAGGCATGGTTATTATTGTTGTTGTTTATTTACTAACGTAATTTGCGAGAGTAATCTAACTTTTTATTAATATTATTTCATATTTCATTTTGATTTTACTTTCACCTTTCTAGATGAAATATTAGATCAAAAGTTTGTGCTGCAAACTTTTTGTTAAGAGACCTGCAATTATAATTGACACCGTTTTTTGTAACTAGATGCTAGAAGGGTTCGTTATTAATATTTCAACTGCATTTTGAGGCAATATTCTTTTTCTTTAAAGGAGCATCTATTAATTTGATGAGGGTATTTGCATAATAAAAAATAAAAAATTTTGTGGACCCAAATATCTTCAGTGTGAGGTCTCATTATTGGAAAAGAAGCAACTTTCCGGTTTTTTCGTTTCTTCTTCGGTGGAATCTAGGGGTGAAAACGGTATGGATAATATCCTATCCGTATTCGAAAAATTAGATGTGGATATCCGATATCCGAATATTCGTGTGGATATGAATATTAATATGGTTTTACGTTTCAATTATCCGTATCCAAATATAGATATATATCATATATTTTAATATATATATTATGAAAAAATATTGTTATTCACCATTCAAATTAGATAAATATTATGAACTTTGATATTTTTTAATATTATTTTAATAAATATCTAATCCGATCCGATCCGATCCGTATCCGTATCTGTATCCGGCTGATATCTAATCCGTATCCGAAAAATAAAAAAAAATATAGATATGGTTTTACCCCTATCCGCTCCGTATTCGCTCTGTTTTCACCCCTAGTGGAACCCAATAATTTTCTCACAGGGAGTTCTCTTAATTTATGAATATAATTCGGTTACTGGCCCATCACAGAATGCAATCTCAAACATTATAATATATATAAACAATATAATATAAATATATATAGAGAGAGGGGAGGGCTGAAATGCCCCATTGCTTCATGTTCAATCGTACCCAACATCTTTATTTTCAATTTCAAAGTTCAAACATATGATCCGAACCGCTCAATATGATATCCACGTTAAAATATGATTGGAGACCAAATTTTATATTTTTTGAAAATTATTTACTATTTTTTAAGATATGTACAAATTATTGTTTTTAGATGGTCCACAATTTTCTGAAAAATAGTGATTTTGTACCTATCTTAAAAATAGTAAAAAATTTCCAAAAAAAATAAAATTCGGTCTCCAATCATATTTTAACGTGGATGTCATGTTGAGCGGTTCGGATTGTCTCTTTGAACTTTGAAATTAAAGATAAAGATGTTGGAGTACGATTGGGGCATGAAGCAATTGGGCATTTCAGCCCTCCTCATATATATATATATAATTTTTTGGAACTAAGGTGTTCTTAAGCTCACCAAGCCTCTTTGTGAGCTTAAGTCAAAAACCTATCGGATTGACTTCAAACGACACATCCAAACCGTTGAAACCATTCTACTTCACGAGTGATGCGTTTACATGTCAAATTTTTAAATTTTTGAACTAATTTAGTATGAAGTCAAGCGGTCAAAAAATGATGAAAAATTAACTCATTAAAATTAACTTATAAATCATTTTTTTTTTACCGCTTGACTTCATACTAAATTAGTTCAAAAATTTAAAAATTTGACATATAAACGCATCACTCATGAAGTAGATCGGTTTCAACGGTTTGGATGTGTCGTTTGAAGTCAATCCGATAGGTTTTTGAGTTAAGCTCACAAAGGAGCTTGGTTAGCTTAAGAACACCTTAGTTCTACTCCAAAAACACTATCTAACTATTTTTTTCTGCTAGTTAACACAAGTTGCTAATTAGATCACAGTTGAAATTTATTTTTCTGATATGTTTTTATAGTAAGGTTCTGAACAGAATTAAGATGTAATAACTTTTAATTTCCTTAAGAATATAATATATTAAAATATTTCTATAGTATGCAAATGACCATAATATCCCTGTTAAATTAACGGGCCATATATATTAAAGATGTACTATAATATTAGATAGCACTCTAATTCATCACCCTTGGGAAATATAGTTGGTTCTTCTGTTGAATATTTTCCCAAGGGTGATTCTGATGTAAAGATTTAGTGTGCATCTAATATTAAAAGCACTTTTCAAAGCATGCATCTCTTTGTCAGTTAGTAAATGCTTGGCGTTTAAGCAAATTGCTGCGCAAATAGATAAAAGTTTTGATTAATTGGCGTCAAGGCCCCAGCCCCCAAGGCTCATTTTCCGTTGCTGTTCCACTACCGACCATAAATATTTTTAAAAATTGGTGAAAAGAAACATAAAGGACAATGACAAAATCATTTGTGGTACCACAGAGCACATAAACACCAATTACGATTTTGTGCCATCCTTGTGATAAAATCATTTGTGAGTACGTTTAGTAACAGCAGTGGCAGACTGAGGAATTTATATTGATAGACTCAATACTCAATACATACAATTTAGAAGGGCATAGAAAAAATAATATCAAACAAATACATATTTTCAAAGCATTTTTTTTTGTAAAACTAACTTTGTCACTGAGGACCGATACAATAAGGAATTGCAAGACTTTCATTCTGCTGCGATGGTGACGATTGATATAAGAGTAATTATGTTTTTCTCCATATATTCTCCCCCAATTTCATTTTCCAATTAACTAACTTACTCTTCTAACTAAAATTACAAATTCTAACTATCTAATGGTCCCTACAAATTAATTAGCAAATTTTCTCTCTTTATTTCTTTCCTCTCTCTCCCTCTCCCACCTCCGCCTCCGCCTCCCTCTCTCACCTCTCCCTCTCCCTCTCCACCTCCCTCTCCCACCTCCGCCTTCATCTCCCACCTCTGCCTCCCACCTCCGCCTCCGTCACTCCATCCCAATCAAGTACGCCTTCGCCGAGTTAGATCCATCGTGTCTATGTTCCTCTTCCTCATGCAGTAGCGAGTTATTTGCAAAGAACAAAGCTTCGTTAATGGTGAATTAGGCCAGTGCGTACTAAGTACTAAGAAATGACATAAAACCAAATTTTGAAAAAATTAGAGGTGTATGAATGAATACTTGATGTCTTAGGTATGAATACTTCAACGTGTATGAATGAATACTTGATATCTTAGGTATAAATACTTTAACGTATATGTATGAATACTTGATATCTTATGGATGAATACTTCAACGTATATGTATGAATACTTCAATGAAATATGTTTTGTTTCTTTTAAATATTGTTTTTGTTTTTTTTTGTAACATTTCAATTATATAATTTGTAAAATTTAATAGATTATTTTTGTTTTGACAGTGAAACATGTGGCAACTATTTTTCATTTTCAAAAGATAAAATTGAACTAGAAAGCAATAAAGCAATGTTCAATACTATTCGGCTGCTCTTGTAAAATTAATCGAGGTATGCACATATGCTTGTAATACTCTTGATACATTAACTATTTACACTTACACGACGAGGTATGAATACTTGCGACGAGATATGAATACTTGTGCAACGGACAACTCGAAAGTATGTCATCATGGATCTCATTTGAATGAGAAAATTGTGTAGAAAACGTTCGTGATTTTAGATTTGCAAAATTCCTCACAGATCGTCAGAAATATTGTTTAGATTGAACGGAGAAAAAACAATCATCTCTAAAAACGTGTAAAAGATGGGTGAGTGATGTGTCCAGTTTTTTTTAAATACTTGATATATTAGGTGTGAATACTTGATGTATTATATATGAATACTTAATGTATTATGTATGAATACTTGCGCGCGCCAGTTGTAAAATCTTTCAAATATTAGGCGGTCTCCAAATAGTAAGTGGTCCCTCCAAGTAGTTAGTAGTTACTCAAGTAGTTATTGACTGGGGGATGAAACGGAGGATGGATCCCGGGGGATAGCTAGGCTCTCCCTTGATATAAATATAAGTGTAACAATTGCACGCAAATGTGACCAACCACTTGATTCAAACGGTTTAAATTCCAAACGCTTCTTAACAAAACCACAATATGACTTGGCGAGTTGGCGCTTTCAACTTAAATTAGACGGTTCATATTACATATTATACCACCTTAGATAATGAATTTTGGGACCTGAAGATAAATTGACCTTAGTAGAACAATCCCAATTAGAAGTTCCATTCACAGAACATGAAATTAAAAAATTATCTTTGACTCTGAACCAAATGGTGCACCAGGACCAGATGACTTTTCTTTTAAGTTTTATCAAACTTTTTGGGATCTTATTAAAGATGATTTGATGATACTTGCACATTCCTTCTATAATCATACACTTAATCTAGACAAGCTGAACAAATCTTGTATTTGTCTGATTTCAAAAGAGAAGGGAGCTTCTCATATTAGAAAATTTAGACCTATTAGCTTAGTTAATTGTAGTTTTAAATTTCTTTCTAAGACATTAACTAATAGGTTAGAAGGCAGTATGCAAAGATTGATTGATAAAAGTCAATCAACATTCTTGAAAAATAGATATATTTTAGATAATGTAGTTCTTAGTCAAGAAATCATCCATTCTTGTCAAACCTCAAAACAACCAGGAGTAGTAATCAAGGTCGATTTTGAGAAGACTTATGATAAAATTCATTGGGACTACTTGCTGGAGGTTTTGAGAAGTAGAGCTTTTGGGGATAAATGGATCAAATGGATTGAAACTTGGTTATATAGCTCTCAGTCATGTATCATCATTAATGGGACACTTACTGAATATTTTTATTGTAAAAGAGGTGTTAGGCAAGGTGATCCCTTGTCCCCCTTCCTTTATATATTGGCCGCTGACACACTAGGTAAAAATTTTCACAAAGGTAGACAAGCTAATTAGAGGTTTGGGACCACCATGTATAGATCAAAAAGCTATTACTAATTGTCACTATGCCGATAACACCATACTGTTCTTGCAAGCTAATGAGGAAGTTGTACAAGTAGCATGGTGGGCTATGTTAGCTTTTGAAGCTATATCTGGCATTAAAATGAAATTTTGAAAAAACTGAGATGTACCCAATTAATTTAGATATGGATAATCCTTTAGTTCAGATCATTCGATGTCATTGGGGATCTTTCCTTCTTATCTATCTTGGTGTACCTTTACACAACACCAAATTAGCTATCTTTGATTGGAATTTTTTAGTAGATAAAATTGAACACAAGTTACAACACTGGAAATGTCAGATGCTTTCTAGTGGAGGTAGATTAACTATGCTTAATTAAATATTGTCAGCCATACCCCTCTGTACACTGTCTATATATAAAATTCCCAAAACTGTTCTAGCTAGAATTGATAAAATTAGAAGGAGATTTTTATTGCAAGGTACTGAAACATCCAAAAAAAAATATGCTCTGGTTCGATAGTCCCAGGCTTGCATTGCCAAACAGTTTGGCGGTTTAGGAATTTTAGATTTACACTTAATGAATATTTCTTTACTGCTCAAATGGTTATGAAAATTAAAGGAACTCTCTTACACTAGCATGTGGAAAACTTTGATTATACACAAATATTATTCCAATACTAGAACACCTTTCTCCCATTTTTGGAATGCTATAGTGAAATTAGAATCCTTAGGTACAGTTAGCATTAGATATGAACCAGGGGTCCAGTCTACCATTTATTTATGGCATGACTTATGGTTTGATACTTGTACATTAGCACATAGATTTCCTCAAGTGTATAGGTTGTGTACTAATCCAAATGTTTTACTCATTGAGGCCATCCAATCTCAAGGTAGAGTGGTGAGGTTTAGAGAGATACCGACAGGCATCAATCAACATGATTGGGCTGATCTGTTATATATTCTAAGTCAGGTTTCATTTACTCATTTATATGATAAACTCACTTGGAGATGGGAAACCACAGGGAGGTTTTCCGTTCAATCTTTGTATAAATTCTTAAATTTTAGAGGAGTTATTGTATCATAACCTTTGTTGTGGTGGAAATTGCCTGTCCCACCCACAATCCGAGTGTTTATGTGGTTATTAAGCAATAATAAAGTTCTGACTAAAGATAATCTCATTAGGAAAAAGTGGACAGGAGATCCACAGTGCGTCTTGTGCTCTCAAGAGATCGAAACAGTAAACCATCTGTTTTTAAAAGACGACAAATTCTATTCTGGTTAGGCAAAACTCAGCTTCATATGAACCAATGGTCTAATTGTCAAGATATCATACATTTTTCCAATTCAATGAGTGCTACAGATCGACAAGCATTTTTGTTAATGTATAGTGCCATATGTTGGACAATTTGAAAATATAGAAATGATATTATCTTTAGCCAAATTACACCCAAGTCAACTAGAAACCTTATTTTACTTATTATCTCTTTGGTTGAATATTGGACAGGTACTGTGAGCAAGAGGATTAGACGCAGCAATCTTGTGGCTACCAGAGACATTGGACGTGATTCCACTCAGCTCACTCCCACCTGAAGATGCAGTGTTGGATCTAGAAGATGTAGTACCCGTGTGCCTTCCAGAACCATGAAGATGCTCAAGCAATATAGTTTCAGAATTTTGTTTTCTTTACTGCTCTCCAGCCCCATTATGAGAGGCTTAGTATTCTTTTCTTTTGCTGCATTATGGATTGCTATTAGCAAGTTGGTGTTATCTCTAGGATTTATGCTTACTTTCAGCTTGGGTATTTTGTTTTGTCGCAAATAGTATGGACATATGCATGTAACTTAACTTTGTTTCATTAATATGAAACGGGCTTTTTGCCATTTTCAAAAAAAAAATTACATATTATAGCTACAAGTATAAGTTTGCCTGATTGTCAGCAAATCACTTGAGTTCAAATTCTAGTGACTACATTTTTTTTTGTCTTTTAACATATTTATGTATGAGTGAGGCTACGGTACTATGCATAGCACGTATTGGTCCATGCTACGGCTCAATATTTGAGTTTTCAAAATCTTAACGGTCGATCCAAACCGTTCAACATGATTATAAAATGAATATGTACTTGCAAACCAAATTTTACATTTTTTGGAATTTTTTTACTATTTTTTTAGATAGGTAGAAAATTACAGTTTTTGGATGGTCCAGAATTTTCAGATCAAGTGATTTTCTACCTATCTAAAAAAATAGTAAAAAAATTCCAAAAAATTTAAAATTTGGTTTGCAAGTACATATTCATTTGATAATCATGTTGAACGGTTTGGATCAACCGTTAGAATTTTGAAAACTCAAATATTGAACCGTAGCACGGACCAAACCGTGCTATGCATAGTACCGTAGCCTCACTCTTTATGTATTTCATAGCTTAGCTCCCTATTCAAATTTTTTAGTTCCGCTTTTGCTTGACACTTTCAACTTAAATTATACGGTTCGTATTAGATATTATAGCTGAAAGAGGCATATTATAAGTTTGCGTAATTGTTGGCAAGTTACCAAAATATTAAAAAAAATGTACCTACTAATTAAAAAAAAACATAAGCTGGAAACTGAAATGATAAAATAAAAGTTTTATCTGATCTTTTTTGTTTTGAATTTCGCTACATGCATAATAATTGGAAAAATTTGCCACTCTTTATGTGGATTCTTTAACAATTTTGCACAAAGCCACAAGGTAGATGATTTCTTAGTTCCTTTTCGTACCTCTAATGGCCCAGAAAATGCAACTGAAATGCTAGAACCCATTGCACCTGTTTAGGAAAAGTGACACGTATCATTTCAAGTATCTAACACATTATTATATTTCAGTGGAGTTTTAACATGTTAATGGTTGTAAAAAATTATGCTGTCAGATTTTGCTCAGAATGCGACTGGTACCAGAGCTTTACAGTGAGGTCCCTTTTCTGAGTGAGACACAAAGTATGCTAGGATTTTGAGTTTATGGCACAGGTCAGTGATGTCAAAAGGGGTGGACGGAAAACGCACAGAAACACTTTTTGGTATCTTTTGTTGACTGTACCAGCTTCACTGGTCCACTGTAGCACAAGAAGTGAGAAGAACTTTTGAGTGTTTGATGAAGAAGTGCGTGTTGCTGAGACCAATGAAGTGCAATAGGAGTTTCAACTTTCTAAGAGTAGGGAGTCTGGGTTGTTTTTGTTTTGCAATAAATGTGAAGGGCACTTGTGCGCTTTTAAAAAAGAAATTACAGTTTTAGTAACAATTTAAAAAACAGCGGTAAGACGGACACGAATTATTCGACCTCTCCTCATAACATATATGAAACTACGTACTGAAGCAAAAAAATATAAAATAGAAGTTGGCATGAAATCAATTCTTATTTGGGTTATTTGCCGACTACACGAACTCAATTATCTATTCCATCCTGTTTGCACTTTCTTTCGTTGTTGACCTTAAACTGAGGCTAATTGACCTTGAGGCACAGTGTGCCTTGCAAATAAATAAGTAAAATAAAATAGAGATGGAAGTGGCCCAGATAGGTCCATTTAAGAAACAAACATGAATCTGGAATATATCAGTACAACTATGAACTATCTGATCTTTCTGTCAACGCAAAAACCAGAAAATAAACAAATTTATAAATATTTCCCCAACATATTGATACAGTATGGAAAGAATATGAGCTCAAATCGAATCATATTGAAAAGAATAACCCACCTATTCAATCAGAACCTACATCAACCTCATTCCTGAAAATAGCAAGCAATAAAAGAATTTAGAAAGCATGACAAAATTTGTGTGTGTGTGTGTTTGTGTGTGTGTGAGAGAGAGAGAGAGAGAGACCTTAAGACAAAATAACTAGCCCGAGGTAAATGGATGCACATAGGAAGATAAATGATATGAAACCCCTGCATATAAAGTTTGCTATTAGAACAAAGCACACCACAAACATTATCACCAATACACGGTTGTAAATATAATAATTATCAGATTTTAGTAGGGGCTCAATGGTTACTGCATGCCAGTCAATATTTAATGAAATGATCCCATAATAAAACAAGAATGAACAAGATGCATGTCTATTTCCATCTTTAGTTTAATTTCTGAAAACGACAATAATAGGAAATCAATAAAATAATATATCGTGAGATCTTGCACCAAAAAAAGTTAAAAATTGAGTCAGTATTTAATCTTCTTTCATATATTGTTATAGTAATTATATGTATCTCGGTACTAACCATATCACGCCCCATCCGACACCACCACAGGGGCAGGGGCAAATCTCGGCAAATTTTTCAGCATCACTTGAATTGACTCTCCGTGATATTAAATCATCATATATATCTAAAAGAGTAAAAAAATTAGATAGGTCTAATAAAAAGTAATGAGATAGTTCCTTTATCGTGTTTTGATCCAAAAATAGAAAAGAAACATATCAGACAATAAGTTCTCACCATAAACAGAAAATAAGCTATTCATCACGCCTGCAGGTTGCCAGAAATTACTGAAAATTAGCTTATAGAATCTGTATTTTCTAACAGAAAAAAGACTCAAAGAATAAACTTAAGTTCCACTAGTATTTTATTTACGTGGAAAATGTTCTTTTTGCAGTTTTACTAACAAAATGATGATATAGAACCGGGTTCTTGAATTTTTCTTATGGTTAAAGTCGTGGGCCTGTGGCATAAGAACCACATCTTGGTAACAACAAAATTGGCTTCTCTCAGGGATGATTACATAATACAAAAGTGTATTAGAAAGCATATAATTGGCACCTATGAAGAGTATAACATAACGGAGAATTTTGAACTTCGTCAGCTCCTGACAAACCCAAATCACAGCAAGAAATACAATAAATCCTGCACCAAGTACACATCTAGTAAGTAACTTCTAAACACTAGGGTTAATTTTTGAACAAAATAGGCATCTAACTGCAAACTTGTACATACCTATGCAAAGACTTCGCAGGGTCCACTGCAATATTTCAAAAGAATGAAGGCCGCTAAGTAATTCGAAATCACTCAATTAAATTTCATGTTAAATTCTTAAAAAAAAAGGAGCTCACATTTTGAGCAATAAAAAGGACGATAAACAAGGCAAGAATAAATAAACCAGCTGCAATTCGTGTGGTGAGAATATTTGTTGATGCAAGTATGAATATCATTCCCCAAAATGATGAACCAAGATCTGCAATATGTAAATTCAAGGGGAAAAAAAAACAACAAATCAGAAAATATGGTAAAATAAGGAGAGAGGTATTTCACAAAAATCATGAACAGTTATATTTTAAAACCCATATATATCACAAAAAGGGAAGATTTCAGAGCACATTGTAGTGATTGATACAAAAGGTTGTAAATAATTACAATGAAAATAAGAAGAACAAAGCAGAAACAACTGCATTTGAAGAGGTATTGAACTTACACTACTGCTACTGGTATTGGCGGTAACCGTATCATAATAGTCAAGTTCAGATCGACCCATTTAAATGTATGTGAAGATAATAACTATCAGAAGGGCAAAAAAGTAAAGAGCTAATGAGGTCTATATTTGACTTTTTCATTGTTCTTTGGCGACATAAGATATATGTAATAAGATAATCAATATAATGGGAAAAACTGGGTTAATTAATGAATGCAGGCAGCAATTTACAGGGTTTGAGAGGGTGGAGTTGTAATTTCTATGCAGCCTGTCCCAAGGCAGGATAAAGGAGGGTTGTGATAAGGCGTGGCGAGCCAACGTAAAAAACCACAGCCTCTTTTATGGAAATGAAACCCTACTGTCTCCAATTGGGTTTCATTTCTAGCTTACCCTAACTTGTTTGGAACTAAAGGCTTGATTGTTGTTGTTGTTGTCAGGGTTTGAGATGCAGAGTTGCTACTCTTGGATGTAATAACTTGGTGGTTTAATTATTGAAAAAAGCAATATTCTGACCGTTTTTTTTCCCAACAAAAAAAAGATAATTAATATTAGGAAAGGAGAAATGTAATACAGCCAGCTGGGAGAATAATCCAGTAGATGCCACCACGGGTTTTGGTAACACCTCCCTCATTTGCATGCACTTCCATTCCCTCGACCTATATAGTACATTTTCCAGTAATTACCCAAATGCAAAAGCAAATAATAAACATTCCTAGAAGGCTAGAAGGAGATCTAACAGTTAAAACTATATTACCTATTTTCGTTGATTCCTGAATGGTTTAGGAAAAGTCATTACCAATTTTGAGGTCCATTTTTGGGCTATTTATGAATAGGTAAGGCATCATATAAAGCTCTAATTTGAATATTCAGATAAAAAGAAGTGTCAAACGATCAAGGGGTAGATTGGTTCAGTATGTCTTGGTACCAACCTATACAATGGATAAGTAGGTTATTCTATCGAGGATAAAGGGTGAAAATCATCTGGTTAGTAATTAAGATACAAGAGGAGTGATTACCAATTCAAGCTAAAAGGATTTATCTGATGAAGAAGGTCATCATATTATTTTTACGCTCTTAGGATAGCTGGACTAAACAATCACAATTAGTAGGATAGGAGCAAATAAATAATTGAGTGATATACGAGGTGTTTTACATCAATAACTTATCAACAATACTTAATTCACAGCCTACGGGCATTAATTACCAAAATAAAACTATACTTACATCGCCGCAGGTCAGTTTACAAGCAAGAGCATGGCTTGTCTCATGAAGAAACACTGTTATAAGCTTGAAAGGGGTTAGCAAAACAGTCCTCCATAGCTACATTTTAAATAAGAAATATTATCATAAATACATGTATGAATTTCTCACTGTAGTTTTTTGCGATTGTAAAAGGTGTAATGACTGATTTCTTTAGTAACAAACAGAAATTGACTGGTGATGGATACTTGTTACCAAAAAAAAAAAATCTCACTAAATGCATCATATTCAGGGAAAGGGCCCAATTTATTTAGAAACAGAATAGATAGATCTATCTCAGAGACATCACAGGCATCAGAAAAGGTACTGAATAACTAAGAAGAGATTCGAAAGGGATACTCACAGCCAAGATAACGACAGTAAAAATCCCGATTGTAGCAATAAAAACCTTCTGATCGCGGTCGCAACAGTTCTTCAGTTCCCAGTTTATATTACTCATCTCTTCCTTCCTCTCTGCTCAGATCCAAGGTCAAAATTTGAAAGACAGAGGACGGGAAGAGAAGAGGAGAACCGCGTTTAAAAATCGAAGTTTTCAAATGTAGGAAAGTAGCAAAGGGAGTGGGAGAAAATGAAACAAATTCTCCAATTAATTCGTCGCAAGCATTGAATAGGTTTTCAATATTAATTACCGCGTATTTTGAATTTCTTCGAATATCAAGGATGGCAATGATTACAACTTACAAGTAGAGCTGTGGAGGAAACTGGAAAGAAAGTCTATTTCGAAACTGGAAAGAGAGAGAACGAGTCCAGGCATAATTGGTCCGTCTGATTTGGTCATTCGGAATTTCGGACAAATAGCAACAGATTGTCTGTGAAAGGTTCTGTGTGACAGTACGACAAACCGTGTATTATTTATACGTCCATGATTTCATAATGTTATGAACTAGAACCGATGATATGATAAAAGCTCTGTTGCTCGGAATATAATAAAGAGTAAGTACCAGGTGGCACAATGGTTGTGTTGATTTAGACAAATTCTGTATCACAGATTTAGACATTCAATATTCTACTACTCGTGTTACAGTCAAAATATATTAGACAAGAGATGTCCGTGTATTAGTGTTGTAAAAATCGATCAAGTCGTCGGATTAATCGGTCATTTAGTCGAGAACAGTGACCAAACTGTCACGAACAAAGAATGGGGAAGGATGTTTGCATACGAGAATGTCAAATTGGCTAATTTGTCTGATTCATCGTTCTTTTTTTCCTGTATAAACGGCTGTTTAGTCAGTTGTTTATATAATCATGATTCGTTTATTTTGATTTGATTTGTTTGATTTAGTCCGTTTATTCTTATCTTGACCTTTTTCAAGTGACAATTTCATACATTAATGAATGAGAAAACTAAGTTAAAATGAATTTATTTGATAAGTTTGATGGTTTAAAATAATTATTTTAATAAATTATGATTATATGTATATAACTCTAATAAATTAAAACGTAAATTGTCCTCAAAATTTTGATTAATTAGCCGCATACCGATTAATCACTTAACGGTACCCATCCGTCTGACAAACACATACTATTATTTACAACAATGCCGTGTATATGCTGAAAGATAATTAAAAATATAAGAGCGGTAAATATGAGATTTTTAGTTGAAAATGTTTAGAAAAGTATTAGAGTCAAGTACATAAATAGATTCTATATAATTATAATTGAAATACACAATATAATATAAGATTTATTTTCTTTTGATTATTTCTCTCCTAGAATTTGTGGTTACCAAATACCAATTAAAATCCGTGTCATTTTGAACAAGAGCTTTGGTGACAGTGATGGGGGACTGAGAGGTGTGGAGCCGTGTCATGTCTCAATTCTGATATTTACTGGACCATCAATTTTTCAAATCAGAACTATCCATATTGGGAGCAGTGTGAGTGTGTGACCGGAGAGGATATGTAGAAACATTCCTACACTCCAGTTGTTTATCTTACGCACAAGAGTAGGCAGTTCTAGCGACAAGCCACCCGATCTTAATCGAACTGTCTAGATCAGATCAGTTGGACGGCCTAGATAAAGTATTTAACCTCGGATCAACGGGACGCCATGAAATTGATTTCTCTTTTAATTATCTTGTGGTGAAGTAATTAATGAAATTTTGGTGAGCAACGAATTTATAATTCAATACAGAAACCGACTGTTATTGAACTGGTTATCTTATATTAAACAATAGTCAGCTTATATTAGTAAATATTCGGTCTTGAGGACGGCTAAAATCATATTTATTTCAAAAATGTCTTCATGTTTAGATGTGTTTGTCAGACTCTGGTTCCAATGGGAGTCCGAAACTTGGGGCTTTCCATCTTTTCTTCCAAAAAAAGCCTTGGAAGTTAGTATTAATATGCTACTCTCTCTACTTAAGTTGATTCCTTTCCGGGAATATTATGATAAGTTATCCAACTTACATCAAATTATATATGCTCCAGAAAATCGCATAATTGTTTTTAAAGATGAACTCCACAAACTGCTTGTCTTGTCCCGTCTGTGCAATTCCATCAGTCCCATTAATTGTTAATGCTAGACAAATTAATTTCCAATATTCAATCAAGTTGCCACTGAGGTAAAGGAAAATCCTACGAGAACTTCTTTTGATCAGTAAAGTATGTACACTGATTAGTAGATTTATGCGCACTGAGAGAAAATAATTCAATTAAAATTAGTTCCTCACTACATTTTCTTTATTACCAGAACCAAAGTAACAAAAGAATAGTGCTTGATTTTGTATTGACTGATTTCATTTGAGCTAAAGGTTCCAGCAATGCTTTCTCCAGTTTCTTTTGCGTATTTCTTGGGTTCTCCGGCAGTTTGCAAGATTTAGATGATGAAGATAACCCCCCTATAGATCGTTTGGACTAGGCTTATGTGAACCACAACCAGTCTATACTCAATACAGAGGTCTTGTGAACCAAGTATGCTCAAGAAATATAACAAAAGAGGGCCACATGTCGGGATTAATCAAGAGAGGAAGGGTTCCGCCTCTCTTCTTTGCTCTTCTCCAGCGCGACCAGAACCGGAGGCTGCCGGTCCCACTTCTTTCTTTCAGACCAATTCAATTCCCCTTTTTCGATTTCTTCTCCTCGGCCCAGATTATAGCTCAGCCCTCAGCTTCTTCTTTTATTTTCTTCGGCCCAATTTCTCCTTTCTTGATCTGGTTCTTTCCAGCTCAAGACCGTTAAGCAAACTTCTCCATTTAGTAGGCTGCTGGACACCTCCTCTTTTTATTTTTCTCTCTGTTTTTATTTTTTTATTTTTTATGGGTCAACAAATAGCTGATCTACTTTTAAATCTCTTCCCTTGAATTGAATTGAGCACACTGTATTGCTGTAGCAGCAACTCTCATCTTTATTCCAACATGGTCACCTCCGTTGCTCATACAGACCTCAAGCAATAAAATTAGCCCAAGAAAGAAGATAACAAAGAAATACTGCTGCTTGAACCTGACATCAAAGAAATGAAATCTAAAGGAATTGAGTGTGGCATAGCTACGCATCTAGAATAATATAACTAATAACTCAGAAATGGACAGAAATTAAACGAATATTTAAAAGAAACTTCTGAAAATAAATTAGGAAATGTGTTGAGGTCAATATGATAGAGACAGCTCGTTTGATATTAACACCCAACAAAGGTGCTGCGCATATAACATCATTAACAGAAAAGAGCGGAGTACCCAAAAAAATTAGGTTAGATTATACATTTAAATCTAACTGTCAGTAAGTGAATTTGGACCCTTCGTTTCCACATCAGATATCTAGCAAAACTCTAAACTATACCTATATCCATATTCTACATCTGTATCTGAAAAAAACTCCACTAGGATAAATAAAGGATGTCTAGACAGCCAGACACATAAACACTCATTTCTATTTATCTCAAGTCCCTGCTGTTCAAACAAATGATATTTACGAGACCCCAAAAAGGAAACAAGAAGTTGCCCCCATATATGATGCCAAATACTGCAAACAGAACACGCTTCTTCCTCTGCAGTCAGATCTTTCCGTGACAACAGCAACTTATTTTATGACAGTCACCACAATCAATGGCCTGGTATATACTGACCACTTGTTCAACACCAGTAACATTTCTTATTAAAAAGAAAAGCGCAGGAAAGAGAGGGAGAGAACGGAGCAGAGGTGGGGGGAGTGAGGGTGGCGGGGGGGAGGGGGGGGTTAGTATTCATGTACCTTCTAATGAACTGTTCTAACTCTCTTCATCAGAACTGGAGTCGTGTACCCGTTGATTCTTGATTGCTGGAACCAGATGCTGCCTTGGGTCGCGTACCATTGACCCTGAACCCGACCCGGAACCTTCTCCTAGCGAACCTGCCCGTCTCGGTCTAGTTGGCCTCGCGGCAGCCGCCGCCACCTCTTTCACATCTTTGCATGCCCTATCCCACATCCACAGAAAATCCCGCACCACTACAAACAATCTCAAACCCTCATCCTTTTTTGTGCTGGGATAAAAAGATTTGGCTGTGTCTTCAACCAAATCCCAGACCCGTTTTTTCTCCTGTGACAGGAATTTTACCTCCCCTTCGGCCTGGTTCACAAAATACTCCAACACATTCCGAAATCCGCACTCTCCTTGTATCTTTTTTATCTTGGTTTCCAGAACTCTTTTAATAACCTCTAATTTTTTACCTAGGTGCTCCACAGTGCTGGTTATGATGTCCATGTCTAGCCCGGCTGATTTTTTCACGTTTTCGAGCTCGTTACCGATGCCAGAGATGACTTGTAGACCAAGGGCTTCGTAGTAATCTTCATCGGATTCACCGCTAGGGTTAGGGTTTTGGGACGCCATGCGTTTTCCCTCTGAACGGATAATTTCTTGTAAAACAACATGGAGAAGAGTAGTTTTTCCATCTTTGGCCTTTAAGTCACGGAGTTTAAGCAGGTTGTCAAGCTTGATTGCCACGGCCCCACCACGATTGGTGTCTTTATTAATAAAATTCCCAATCTTTATAACTGCTTCTAGAATCTTTTTGAAGAGCCGACTGTCCTTAAGCTCCTTGCAAGCTACCTGTACCGCACATGAAGAGATGATATTAAACTATCTGAAAATTGAGAGACCTTATTTGGCAAATATATAGATATAAATATTGCAAATAGAGAATAAAGAAATAAAATAAAAGCAAACAGGTTTAAAAGTTTTAACAAAAAAGATATAACATATCATTAAAAGCCCCTTGTCAACTACTTGACTTTTTATCCTTTTTCTAAACCATAAAACCCTAAACCCTAAACCCTTTATCTTGGAGTTAAAGTGATTAAATGCACCATATTTTTTTTCTTTTCCGGCACCAGTTGTTTCAGAACAGAATGCAATGGGTGCAACTGTAATAGTAGGTACCTCTAAAGTGGAGAAAGCTTCTCTGCATGTGGTTAACTCCTCTTGCAAGGAAGACATGAAATACAAGCAGTCAAGTCTGTCATAAACATGATCAACCTTTATCAACTCAATTAAAAACTGCTCGGCAGGGCCCAAAAGAGCAAGGTCCCCACTATACAACAGCAACTTATTCTCCTCTTGCGTAGTTGGCCACATCTTGAGCAATATCTCTATCAACTCAGCAGGAAGTTCATTTCCTATTTTGAGAGAAATCAATTTACACCAATGTTTAAGTCTATATTGTTTTGTAATTAAGCAAGCAGGACCTTAGAGCTTTTACAAAGGTGGTTGGGTTCCCAAACAAAACAGACTGCACAAATCTAAAGGATCAGCATAGAGATGGATCAGGTTTTTGAGATTTTTGTAAAATAACAAAATAAATAAATAGAACAAAAAGGAATCTTTTAAGTTTGTGCCAGTAGCAAAAATGAAAGCTATCCATTAACCCTTTCCCTCAGGAAAGAGGGGAACTTGGCATCTTAGGAAGCGAAGTAGGGAAGAGAATAGTACTGAGGAAAATTTTCAAATTTTAAAGGTGGTATTATCACAAATCCATTGTTTATAGGTTGTTGTAATTAATTCTGCAGGTATGCACATGCCATCACCACAAACTAGAAGCCCTACAAACCCTCTGATATTGTTATTTTGCATTCATAGCAACTAGTATGGAAACATAAGAGTCACCTTCATTTACAGCAGTGATCACATCCTCAATCTTGACATTTAAGGCCTTGAGAGAGATGGCGAGGTTTTGGGACTTCTTGCCTTCTAGTAGCCTGACACATGGGGACTGGAGGTCTGACTGGCCGGCTCCTTTCATGCCAGTAGCCTTGCTCTTATCGTTCGCTTGGTACCCAAAGAGGTTCTCTATCATCTCCTCACTAAACCTGTTTTCATTTTTTACATTTTTTTCTGGTTAGACTCAGTGTTATACGGTACAAAAATGTCCATCTTGTCCTTTCAACTTTCAAGATGGTAAAAAGGTGATAAGATAATCGCTATACAAGTCGATAGACATAATATAAGAGGCAAACTCAAATGTATAAAATGAGAAGCTAATACACTTTCGGAGAAATTACGAAAGAAGCAAATTTGGTGAATTAGCAGAAGGGTGCTATGGGTGTTCCACAGAAAAAAAAAATTTAATGCAAGATGTTGTTTGCCTGTTTGAACTCAGTTTTTAACTTTCTATATATGCAACGGCCATATTATGACAGCAAGGTAACATGCATACAATACATCAGACAATTTGATTTGTGAAGACACAAAGGTGTAAATCAACCACTTTGCCCTTTATTTTTCAAAATGCCAATAAGGCCTGAAAAAAACACTGCACATTTTAAAGATAAAATTTCTGCTAAAATTGATCTTAAGAAAGTTTACCAGAGTAGGGACAATAATATGCTCATAAATTCAGGCAAGATTACCAACTTAATCAAGAGGTTAGCTGATAACTTTCTTGGCATGCAATAGATGTAACACCAGAGATTTCATTTTGGAAATTATGCTGACTATTTGAGCAGGTTGAGCTAGGGTATTTCCATACAAGTGAAAAACATCTAATATTGGTAACAACTACCTAACTGGAACAACTCAACATCCTGGAGCAAATTGAAATACTAGTAATGAAGAAAGCAACAGTAACAAAAAGTATCTTAAAATAAAAGAAACAACAAAAAGAATATGGTAGAAGCTTACTGGAAAGAGCCAGATTTGATTTGGTTCCAAACCACGGCTTGCTCGGTATTTGCTGAGACCTTATCCCAGAAGAATGGCTTCAGCTTTGGCTTCTGCCCCCCTGCAGTAGAAGCCGTGCCTGGTGCAGTCTTTAGTGGCGGGGGCCGAGATTTTGATGGGACCGGGGGCCCTGGCGGTCGGGGTGGTGCGCCCGGCTTGTTTCCACCTGGAGGCGGTGGGGGTGGCGGGGCTGACCCACCGCTGGCTGGTGGAGGTGGTGGACCCGGCCTACTGCCAACTGGAGGCCGTGGGCCATTAGGAGGAGGAGGTGGAGGGCCGGGCGTGGTTTTCTGTGGCACGGGTGGCGGCGGCGGTGGACGTGCAGCTGATGGAGGAGTAGATGGGGGGCCTTTGCTGGGGGTTAGTTCAGTCATTTTGGTCTCTACGGTTTCTAATAGCACAGTGTTAGCAGTGGCATTGCTTAGTTTCAAGGATGACACATGACCATGCTGCAACCCATTATGATGAAATCCATTTTGATGGTGGCCAGAATCTGACTTGAGAGCACCAAGCTTATTGACATCAATGGGACTTGAGCACGAACTACGAGATGACCCTAATTTAATAAACAATTGATCATCATTACGAAAAAGAACATTCATCTCAGATTTATACGGAGTCCTAAAATACATTTCTGCTTAGCAAAGCAACCCTTTCATATATCTTGATATTTTTGTATCATTTAATTTCGATTGCAGTACCTGTACTTTAAAGACCATGCTAGGCAGGGGTAGCAGTACAAACCACTAGGCACCAAAAGGGTACTGGCACCATTTCACAAATCAATCATTTTTTACGGGTTTAAGGTTTTATTAGTTAGGTCTTGGTCAAGCACAAGTATTGTTTTTATTTATTTGTTATTACCTGAAAAATCGCTCAAATTCAAGCTCAGAAGTGGTCGGTCATCCTTCTGGCTGTATGCATGGAAATCCCGCTTTTTCTTACATCTATAGCAGCAAAAAAGGATAAACGCCACTAATGATGTCCCCAGAACTGAGAACACGACGGCCTTGATCAACAAAAAATTATTGTCGTGCTCTTCTTGTGGTTTTTTAACAACCTGAGCATGATGAGCAGCTTTCGGGGGAGGAGAGAGAGTTTTTGTAGGTAATGGTAAGACCCTAGCTGGTGGAGGAGCTGGTGGAGAAGCTGGTACTGGATCTGGAGCTGGAGCTGGAATGGGAATTGAAGGCGAGATAGCAGGTGCATCTGAGGGAGAAGGCACCGGTGCCGGACCTGGACTGGGTGACCTGGCAGTGGTACGAGGTATAGTGTCAAAATCAGCTGTCGGCCTAATTTCGTAAGCTGAAGCCCATGCTTTTTGCTGAGCCGCTAATGGAGCTGGAATGGGAAATGAAGGCGAGATAGCAGGTGCATCTGAGGGAGAAGGCACCAGTACCGGATCTGGACTGGGTGACCTGGCAGTGGTACGAGGTACAGGGTCAAGATCAGCTGCTGGCCTAATTTCGTGAGCTGAAGCCCGTGCCTTTTGTTGAGCCCCTAATTGGTGCCTCAGAGCAATAAACTGGTCCAAATAAGGGGCCGGGACATATTTTGTGTGGCGCGATACAGGGATGTGTATTAGTGGGTTGTGTCGGTCAATGAGACAGTTCTGGATAGCAAGGTCAAGTTCCTCAGCTGTGACATCAGAACTGGATAGCTGCTCTCTTATTTCTCTTGGGTTAAAACCGCAACTTCGCCACAGGTTTTCCACCTATAAAATGTTACTTGAGACTATAAAACTGAAATTCTTTTTTTAAGAAAAAGTAAAATTAACAAAATAAAGAAAAACTTGGGCCATGATTCTGTTGGTTATATTAACAATTTCTAATATTTCAGAGACAGAAATTCTGACAAGTAAAAACTGGTACAGTTTGTAACTACAAATTTCTTTTACATTTGTTTTTTCTGAGGTCTTGTGAAAATGCCAAAATGAAACAAAACAACTAAGTTCGAATGATCATAGTCCACCAGGTTCCCCCAAACCCCCCCCCCCCCCCCCCCCCCCCCCCCCCCGTTTTTTTATTGAGAGGCAGGAGGGGGTATGAACAAACATTCAGAGAATGTGGGATCAAGAGGTACTTTGCACCAGATTAGATACCAAACGGGGATGGTAAACTAAGAATTACCAGTACCACAGGAAACAGTTAAGGCCTTGCTAGTGCTGGAATCATGCAGTTCATATAGGCCCCTCTTAACGTGTTATCCTTTCTGTACGGTACCAAAACATGGAACAACAATACCATTTCATACCTTTTTTTTGGTGTCACGCCAACAGTTATAAGCCCAAACAATAAAAAACTGAAAAAACAAGAACTATCAAAATAGATGATGAATGATAATCACAGTATGATGAGATGATACAATTCTGGTCCAAACACAATTAATGCAATATTAGTAGAAAAGATTCGTTGTAGATTCGGAATTTGATTAACTCTTACCTCCTTTTCATCTACTTCAGACTGTTGGCCAAGCGAACCAATCAAACATAAAGCAATCATGCACAAAGCCAATGCAATTGAGACACCATCTCTTCGCCAAACCTTCGTATCACTTTTCATCTCCATTTCAATCGCATTCTGTCACATCCCCGTAATAACAAGTTTAATAGCCAGAATTACATAATTTTTCCCAAATTTTAAATAAATAACACATAATAGGACAAAATAGAATAAGTCTGCTATAGTATGAAATAACAAATGGGAATTACCAAATCAGTCTTTTATTTAAACCAAATTTATTGAGTCACCCCTATAGCAACTCCGCATTAACCCACTTGCCCTTGTTCTTGCGTATCGTACTTCATACCTGGAATTCACCGAAATGGAAGATTGAGAGATTGAAAAACTCTCAGTGCGGTATTTAGTTCCGGTCAATAAATTCTCAGATCCAAAGCACACTATGGATAGTAACAATAGCAACAACATTTATAACAACCACACTGAGGAAAAATATAATATTATCAACAGTAATAACAATTAAATTTCATAACAAAACCACTAATTTGATTGCCAATTGTAAAGCAAAGATATAGAGACATGGGACACAATTCTCAGGTATCCTGACAGATGCAGGATGCAAAACAGTTTATTTTATTTTACTTGAAGAATTGATTTTCCAATCATAGTTTACACAAGCAAGACTCGGCACAATGGACGAACGTACGGTTTCAGATTTCAGTCACGCACTATGGATGGACCGGGCATAAGGACCTGGTTTCTAAAATATCTAGATCACACGCTACAGATTGATCGCCCATATACACCTGGTTTTTCCAATTTCAAATCATGTGCTATGGATTGACTGCGCATATGCACCAACGGGTCGTCAATTTGTACCTACGGGACTGGCCAACCAATTACCAGGAATTGTTGCACTAAGAGGGTTTAGCATTTACTTGAGGTATTTTATTTTAATAAAAAGGTTTTCATGATATGCAACACATACTGTGCCATTCACTTCTGTATGCAAATTCCCTAAACTACAACAAAAATTAACACAAAAAATCAAATAGACAGACAAAAAAACAAAAACAAACAAATTGGAAAGAGAGTAAATCTAACATCCGCACCTGGATAACGGTCAGGTCCTCTGAAGGGCCTCACTGTCACGTCACCTGCCTTGGTTGGATTTAATCCTAAGTGTCGTAGAAAGCAAATACATGTATGAATAAGTCATTTTGTATGAATTCAGATTCTACATATTTAGTAACGCATCCATAAAAGAATACTCATACTAATAGTTCCAAAATGAATTATGTGATATTGTATGTGTGTGTGTGTGTCTATATATATTTCGACCGAAATACATATGTTTGTACAATAGCCTAACTCTACACAAGTTCTCTTCATGCTAACTTTTGCATTCGTCACTTATGTATTGGTAATAACTCAATAAAGATGGAACCATACAATAAATATTCAAATCACATATTGTATTGAAGTCCTCATATGATTATAAATTTCCACATGATTCAGCCATATGGAAAGTTTTGTTTGAAATCCGCAAGTGCTGATAGATATGACTTCCTAGGTCACCAGATTTTCTACATTTGGACTTAGTACAAAGTGGGCCCTCGCCATAACAAAATCCTAAGGGTTGTGGTTTGAATCCTTCCTTCGACACCATGCAGTACCAAGATGCAAGACCCACCAATTATTAAAACCCTTAAGCCTAATAAGTTTCATGTCCCATGATCCATTTATTTTGACAATCTCAAGTAGAGTGGGAAAAATGGCACGGCGGAGCCGGCTCCGTCACGGAACGGCACGGTTACGACACGGAATGGCACGCGTGTCAATTACGTGCCATGACTCGCGTGTCCCGTGCCGTGACCATTCGCGTGCCGTGCCATCTTTTGAAACTTTGGCACGACACAGCACGGCACATGAAAGATTTAGTCACGGCACGGCATGACACGTAGTCACGCGAGTCACGTGTAATTAGGACCATTAGATATTGATTTAATGGTGAATCTTGAATAAACTAACCTAAATTATGATTAAATGGTCACGCGAGTCACGTATGGTCATGGCACATTTAGGCACGGCGTGACCATTCGCGTGCCGTGACCAACCCCTGACATTTTGGTCACAGCACGTTTTTTCCACTCTAATCTCAAGGCTCTACCTATGCATTTTTAAAGGTACCGTTCGTACTGACAACTCATTAAAAATGCATGAACTGTCCATGAGCGCACAAAAGGTTTAAATGAAATTTGCAGAAAACCTCTAATGGCCTCATCTTCCAATTTTGCAATAAGAACTCTAAAAATAATAATATATATTGATACATTTATCCTTTTAACATGTGTTTCATTACTTCAATCTAACCACAAGAAATCATACAAAAATTCATAGCCATGGGCGGCTTACCCACCACCATAGTCGATTTTAAAAATTCAATTTTTTTTCACGATTATAAAACACCACAATACATATCAAGAGAGGGGAATTGAGAAACCACAGCCATGGACAGCTACGCATTGCCATGGCCAGTTTTTACCCACTAATTGCACAACTTAAAATCCCCAAATTCAGTTCACACAACTTCAACAATTAAGCATACCATGCAATCAATAATAAAAAGATAAGCACAATCCGTGGTGTGGAAAAAAGATATTCATCTTAGTTTCAAGAAATATTATGTATTTGTATCCTCTAAGTCCCGATTTCATTTTGCTTATCATGATTTTAACTCTAAAATTATCATAGATGTTATCAAACTTCATTGCAACATTGAATTTCAGATCAGCAAAACAACCTCTTAAACAGGGCTGGACTTGTCACATTTTAGCAAAACAGCTGTTCTAAATTAAATTAAATTAAAAAAAACTGAAAAATAAGAACTTTAGTCCCCAAATTTTGTATAAAACCCCCTTGAATCATGCCATACCTATCCAGTTCCCCACTCCCCCCCTCCAAAAAAAAATAAACAACAAAAAAATAAAAACAGAAACATAGAATTTTGCCTTGTCTTGCAGATAATTTCTTCTACGAGTTTTGTAATTGATTTCTAAGCAAAACAAGGACTAGTGCACGCATGTACCAATTGCGTATGGAAAGAAAAAACCTGAAATCCAAACTTTTGCACAAGGGAGAAACTTTGCACAAGATTAAATAATTTTCAACAATTGATAAGGGAGCCACATTTTGATTAAGATGGGATTTTATAAATTTTAACAAGAACTTCGGGCAAATTAAGAAAACTCAAAATCAAACCCAAGAATTTTTGTAGTAAATTTGATACAAGAATCTGGTTCTCAACCAGAGACGGAGAGAGCCAGCGGGAGCCAGCCCCCCACCCCAACCCCATTTTATTGTTTGTGTACCGTATTTGAAACTAGCACCTTCTACCATAGCATTAGCCATTAGCAGGCAATAGTCACTGCATTGTTGCGTAGCTACCATGGTTTGGAAAATCTATCTATCGGCAGCCCACGATCCGATTTGTTGGGCTATTTTCCAAACTTCCAAATCGACTGTCCGCGTATTGGGCGAAAGAACGAATGCTTGAATCGAAATATACTCACCTTGTGTCGGAGTTACGCCGATTCTTCCTCCTAGTTTGTTTCTGACTGACTGATTCTCCGGATTTGATTTTCTCTACAGATTCTTCAATCTCCCCTGCGTATTATTTTTTCCCCCCCTCCTCGCTCTCTCTCTCTTCTCCGTTACCTGAGATTTCTTTTCGGATTTTCAGTTGTTTTTCTTTTTTCTGCGGAAGCTACTATGTGTCTTGACGTGGTGTGGGTAAAAAACAACGCCATAATGGGCGAAATCGATCTGTTCCCATTCAAAAAAAATGCCGCGGATTTTCCAATCCGAGCGCGCCGCGTGATGATCTGCACTCTGCAGACCTGTTGTCTTCTTAAAGGTTTTCTGTGTTCTTTTCCGTGTAACCAAATAGTTGTTATTTCGATGGTAGGCTGGTAGATAGTTTGCACTTTGCAGCAAAAAAACATTACAGAAATAAAGCCTTGGTCAATTTCAACCTGCGGGAGAAAGGGACTTTCTATGCTGTGCGAGCAGGGAACAGCAAAAAGGTTACGGTTTTGCATAATGTCCTCAACTTTTTCAAATTGTAATATCTCGCCACTTTTTTGTTGCTAATTTTCGTCTGAATTAATTTTCTTTCCAGGATTTTTTGCGGTGTCCTTATGAACAAAACGAGTCATACATTGAGTATATTTTAAAATTGTATCAGCTATTATTATTATCCTCTTCATAAATTACACGTCTAAAAATAACATTTTGTGTTTTGCATTGGCTGCGCAATATCGAGAGCATTTTGTTGCCTTTAATGTACTGATACTTGTCTAAATCACTTGGTATTGATTCAATATATATATAAAAAAAAAACTGTTGTGATTTTTAAGATAACTTGCTATAATTATTGAATAATTATTTTGGTACCCGCAGTTGAGTACCCGCATTGTACCCGCAGTTGATTCATTTCCCAATTAACTTCCATAACGGTATAACTAATTTTGTCAATCATTAAACTACCTTGAAAAACGTGTAAAAGATGAGTCCAGTTTTTTTCTTTAAATACTTGATATCTTAAGTATAAATACTTGATGAATTATATATGAATATTTGATATCTTAGGTATGAATACTTTCTATTTTGTATGAATACTTTTCATATTTGAATATTTGATACTTTGAAAAACGTGTAAAAGTATGTCATCATGGATCTCATTTGAAAGAGAAAATTGTGTAGAACACGTTCGTGGTTTTAAATTTGTAAAATTCCTCATAGATCGTCCCAAAAATTGGTAAGATTGAACGGAGAAAAAAAAAATCACCTTGAAAAACGTGTAAAAGATGAGTAGGTATTGTGTCCAGTTTTTTTTTAAATACTTGATATCTTAGGTATGAATACTTGATAATTTAGGTATAAATACTTTCCATTTTGTATGTGAATTAATTTAAACCATGAATGTAGCACTGGTGGTGTGATCCACGTGACTTTTTGGTTGTGGTCTCCAATGCAGTCTGACAGTTACCGCCCCCGAAAAGTAATGGTCTCCAGTTTTGGAAAAGTAATGGTCCCCAATGCAGTCTGACACGTGACTTTTTGGTTGTGGATTTTTTATATATGTAGTTCATTGTATAGATATAAATACTTATCTTGTATAGATATAAATACTTCACAATGTTACTATTAATACTTGTAAAACAAAATTACAGTTTTGGAACGGTTGTGTGGTCCCCTAATGCGGGTACGACGCGAGAATTTTTCAAAAAAGGTGCAGGTACGGTTATTTAAAAAAATTCATATATCATATATGTAGTTCATTGTATAGATATAAATACTTGTCTTGTATAGGTATAAATACTTCACAATGTTACTATTAATACTTGTAAAATAAAATTACAGTTTTGACAGTTTAGGTCCCCAAAAACAGTTATGACAGTTTAGGTGCGGTCCCCAAAAACAGTTATGATAGTTTATGTGCGGGTACAGTGCGGGTACTCAACTGCGGATACTCATATCAGCTTCCATAATTATTATATACGAAAGAGTTAAATGTGTTATTTAATTAAACTTATTAAATTACAATGTAAATTTGTTTTTTATAACAACATGCGTCTTTAAGATCTACACATGCATGATCCCAAATTTTACAGAGAAAATTCAATAAATATATGTGTATATATCAATGCTGCCAATAACGGTATGTGCTCGTCGGATGGACGGGTATGTCAAGCGATTAATCGATATACGGCCGATTAATCAGTATTTTGCAAATAATTTTGCATTTTTCTTAAAGTTATGTACATATACTCTATTAAAAGAGGAGGGTTTAAATGCCTTCATTTTTTATACCTCTATTATGCCTCTATTTTTAAATACTTTAATAATTCAAAATTTAAAACTTAAAAGTCAATATAAAACCATCGGATATATATAAATCATTTTATCTATGCACATGTAAAAAACTATAACATTTCAACTTTGTTTTGATTGTCATCAAGAATTTGTAAAATGTACTAATGTGAATAATTTTTAGACATTGATTTTCAAACTTATTAATTCACATAAAAACAAAATTGAAATGTGTTAATTTTTATGATCACATAGAGAAAATACCATAGATCACATCTAACGGTTTTATTTTGATGTTTATGATTTAAGTTTTGAGTTTTTAACATTTTAAAAATGGAAGCATGATAGAGGCAAAAAAAAAATGAAGACATTTCAACCATCCTCTTATTAAAATGCTTAATTAACTCATTAAACTTATCAAATAAACTTATTTTAACTTAGTATTATTTTTAATTAATAAAATTTTAGAAATTGTAATTTAGAAAATTTTAGATAAAAAAGACAAAGCATTGTACATATAACGGATGAATATAGAAAAAAATGACTAACTAACTAGTAATGTAAAGTATAAACAGAAAACTGATGACGATTCGTAACAGTTTGATTACTGTTAACAACTAATTGATCAATTAGTCACACTAAAGCATCGTTTTAATTTTACGACACTGGTATTTATATTATATATTTCCCGTCTCTAGTATTAATTTTGTCAACTTTAATAATAATGTGATTCCAGCTCCGCCCCTAGTCTCAGCCGAAGATCATCGATCATACAAAACTCACAAATTCAAGCAATGAATAACTGTTTTGACTCGAACCGTAACAAGAAGAAAAGAGGGAAGAGGAATCAGTACCAAAAGCATGGAAAAAGGCAATGTGGGATCAGTTCTCCTCCTCCGGCCACCTTTTTGTTCTGCCTCTACAGCACCTTTGATTTGAGGAAAGGCAAACTAGGTCATCTTGAAAGGAAGAGATCAGGGTTCGTTAGCATCCGGTCAGTGACGACGAAGAGAAAACAGAGTGATTCTCCTTGTGGTGGCAATGAAAGAGAGTTGTTTCAGATGATGTATACTCTCGGATTTGCCTACCAACTTGAAATGGCAAAAGGAAAAAAAGGTAGGGATAGTTCAGAGAGAGATATTAGCAAGAATGCGCATTGATTTTTCTTTTGACTTTTTTAAATACCTATAGTCAATTTTTTTTGGGATTCACATTTCACAATATGCAGCTAGGTCAACGCAACAACGTCGCTTCTTTCGAACCTGGCTATAAAAAAATCTGGTTTCATGATTTTCTATTATTTTTGTAACTTTAAGGAAACATTTCACTTTTTTCTTTTAAATGTGAGATTGAGGAGAACGGAGTAGTTCGAGATTGAAAATTATCCGTTGACTGACACTTTAGCAGTATCTTGGAGTAGGGGATACCCATCCACATCTCTTTCATCAAAAAAAAAAAAAAAAATACCCACATCTCCGTCTTTGCCGAATTTTTTTAGTTACAATCTTTTAAAAAAATAATAAAAAGAAATTGACATGAATTCTACAAAATTTTCATTTTTATCATATATGCGTACCCCTTTTTGACAATTTTTTTTTCATTGATAAACTTTGACTCGCGGTTCATGCGGGTCCCGCCAGTTTAAATTGGACAGCCTTGCATTTGAATGTTCACGTGTCAAGCTGCCTCTATCATGTGATTCGTGTGGGTCCCGTTCACTCTAATAGCTGCATTTAATGAAAATATTTTCATTCGCTTTTGAACGAAAACAAAAATAAAAAAGGAGAGCTGTCTAGTCAAATTGATTGTAGTCATTGTACGGCTAATAGCTGCGCACTTTGTCTGTCTTTTGCGTAGCTAATAGCGAATTTTTTTATAAACAATAATTAAAAAAAAAAGAATTTGAGTGAGTCTATGGTAATATGCATATCACGCGTTGGTCCGTAATAGGGATCAATGTTTTTCTTTTCAAAATTGTAACGATTGATTCGAATTGTTCAATATGATTCTGTTATGAATATGCACTTGCAGACTGAATTTTATATTTTTTAGATTTTTTTTACTAATTTTTAAGATAGATAGAGAATCACTTGATCTGAAAATTCTGGACCATCCAAAAACAGTGATTTCCTACCTATCTTAAAAAATAGTAAAAAAATAGTAAAAAATATAAAATTTGGTCTGCAAGTACATATTCATATGAAAATCATGTTGAATGGTCGGATCGACTGTTAGGATTTTGAAAACAAAAATATTGATCCGTATTACGGACCAAATCGTGCTATGCATAGTACCATAAACTCAAAACCAATATAATTATTTTTTTTTTACAAAAATCATAAGAACTGAAATGCCTTTTCGATCCGAACTTTTTTTTCTTTTCCGGACCGAAATGACAATTTAGCCCGAAGTAGTTTTACAAGTTTTCATACTAGCAACCACAAAAAATCCAAAAATCTCTCTGGGCCGAAATGCCATTTCAGTCCCACTAAATATTTTTTTTTAACCCGAAACAACCTCTTCTCTCTTCTCTTCTTTCTCCTTTCTAAGCAAACATATTTTTCGGACCTTTCTAAACAATTTATAAGCAAAACCCTAAAAAAAAAAAAGTTTGGACCGAAATGGAATTTCGGTTCGAGTTAAAAAACATCGGACTAAAATGGTATCTCGGTCCATGGGTGTTACACCGAAGGCTACATCTGTTTTTTTGAAAATACTGTGAAACCACCTCGGGCTGAATTGCCATTTCGGTCCCGAAAAAAAATGATTCAGATCAAAATGGCATTTTAGTTCTTATGGCTTTTGTAAAAAAAAAAGTAATCATGTTAGTTTCATAAAATTCTATTTTTAATTATGGTTTATAAAAGAAATTCGCTAATAGCTGCATACCTTGATAAAAATATTTTGTTTTCAGAATCTTTATCAATTTTGTTTATTGTTTTTCAATATATGGTAACTAAAAAAAGGTCGTCCATCTTCGCTGCCGCAGAGATGAGCACGTGCCACAACACAAACACCGTGAGAGCATCTACATCCCTCAAAATTTTAGAGTTTCTAAATAACTGTTAACTGTTTTTAAGAAATTATAGGCTCTAGAGTTTATAAATGTTCACATTCCTAAAATTAAATTTTAGAGTTTCTAATAAGCCACATCATCAGTAAATTAAAATTGATAAGTCACATCAGCAGTAAATTAAACTAATTTTAGCGAATACAGGCCAATTGTTTTGCCACGTCAGAGTTTATAAACAATTTCTTAATAAGAAATTATTGAGCAAAGTTGCTAAACAAGAAATCCATCTACATCCCTGAAACTAGTTTAGCAACTGCCACATCAGATTAGAAACCCTAATAGTTTCAGGAATGCAGATGCTCTGAGACTCCCCAGTCTCCACCTCTCAACCGTCCATCCAGCAATGCCGCTTAGCAACTACCAATTGCCACACCTAATGTCGAAAATGATTGGATTTTGATCAATGAAATTTTAGAGTGTATAATAAAAAATAATAACAACGCTGATGATAATTATAATAACAACATTCACGAATAATTTATGAATTATTCATTTCAACACCAATGAATAGACAAATTAACTGAAATTTTTGAATTTTTACTGAATGTTTCCGGATAATCTATGAATAATTCACAAATTTTATGAATTATGTCTGAATTATGATCGAATTATTCACATAATTAGTTTTGTTTCATAAAACTTTAGAGTTTTGATATATTTAGTAAGTAATGATAATAACAACAACAATAATAACAATGATAATATAATGATTACAATGACGATGAAGACAAATAAAAATATAAAACAGTAATAACATAGTGATAAAATTAACGATTAATTTGTGAATTATCTATTTTCTCCGAATGAACAAATGAATTAAACAATTTTGCAAATTCTTCCCAAATGTTTTTGAATTATTTGCAAATAATTTATAAATTTTACGAACTTTTTGTGAATCATACTTGAATATGTTCATATAATTAATAACAAAATATAATGATTATTGGAGCCCCATACGCACCCATTTCTTATTGATTGAATGGTTTGTTATGGGAATAAATACTGAACAAAGAGAAAAAGGAGAGCAAAGAGGAAAATGTGGTGATCCCAAGGCCAGAAGGAGGATCAGCCGAGATTTTTATTAATATCCAAAGTTTAATATAAATTAATATTTATGTTCAGAATTCTGGGTTTTTGCCAAAATGTCCAAGCTGGCCACAAAATGGCCGGCTTACGCTCCTCCTAAATGGCCGGATTACTCTTTTTTTTTTAAACCCGTATTGATCCTATAAAATGATTCTTTTCTTCTCTCTCCTCCACACAATTCACTTAACTCATAAAAGAGAAAGGGAGAAATGGACAGAGAGAAATATAAGGCGATTTTTGAGGCGAAAAGGCCGATATTTGAAGGGGCCAAAAGGATGAACAATAACAATCGAGGTAGGTCGGCCAATTGTAGCCTAGCAAAAGGAGGGCCAATTAGTGATCAAGGTAAAAATGAGGGAGAAAAGAACAATCTTCAAGTATGCCGTGATCTCCGGAATTGTGTGACATGTAAGATGAAGGAATGGAGTAGACGGCCTAATCAGTATGAAATTTCAGACGATGACTTTGTGGAAAACCCCTATGGCTTTGGTTTGAAAAAAAGAAGGTTGATCCAGAGCCTCCAGCATCAGACGATGAGTTTGTTCCGTGTACTTATACTGGTAAGGCTACCACTTCGTCTGCTGTGACTTATCCAGATGCAGCAAAATCCGATGATGACTTTGTTCCATGTACTTTCAAGGCTCCTTGTAAGAAGTAATACTACTTATTAAGAATTTATGTTGTATATTTTATTCCATGGAGTAGTATTAGTAGGGTTTAAAATTTAGATGCATTTGAGCTTGGTTCTAAGAATTAGTATTTTATTGTAATTGGATGAATTAGGTTTAAAATTTAGATGCATTTGAGTTGGATGAATTAGGTTGTAATTTCTTTGAGTATTAATTAATTCCATTACTTTTTTATTTAGTAGTCTCATGTTGTTTCCTCTGAAGGCGTGAGAAAGAATTCACAGTCACAATTAAATTACAAATAAAGTCCACACAATTCAGAGTCTCGTACAAAATAATAAAGTACACACAAATTGCAAATAGAGTCCACACAATTTTCATAGCATGCATATAAATCACATATTACTACTACGTCTAAAACTTAATCTGCGAAATAAACCACTTCCAAAAGATAACCTACCAGATGGCCTACCAGATGGCTCTGCTTGGCTTGTAGATGGCGCTGCTTGGCTTGTAGATGCCCTTGTTGTACGTCTAGTAGTTGACCTCCTCGGTTGGATCCCAGATGGCTCCCCTTGCACCCCAACCGCCTCTCCTCCTATGGCAACTGCCTCTCCCATTGCTTCGATATACATAGCAGTTGCATCTAAACGGCTTGTAGCTGTGCTACGCCGTGACCCTCCGGACCCACTTCCCTCTGCCATTACTCGCTCATTTTGTGCCGCATTTGCTGCGTTTCTTGCCTCTGCATTTGCATGTGTTACTTAGTAAGTTGGTATAAATTGAAAAGAAATATAATTTTGGATGAATGTTACATACATCTTCGTTGCCTATTGGAAGTGAAACGGCGAAGCTGATGCCCCCTTCGTCTATCTTTCATTTCATCCATCATCATTACATGACGGATGTGTTTTTGCCTCCCAATCCTAATCCAACCCCTACTCGGAAGGATTCTGTCTCCAGTATTAGCAGGCCAGTCTCCCATATTGCCAATTAGATTGAACACATGATCCCAAGTACTTTCAAGATAGTTCACAGTATACCAGCTTGCAACAAAGTCGTTCTCGCACCAGTTTCGGTCACGACAAACAGCTAAGACATGAGCGCACGGAATAGAAGTTCTTCATTAGATCTTTTTTGCTTCTAACAAATTGGTTAGCAGTCAGCTCACCTTTGTACTTAATCCGTTGCCCATAATAACCAATATCTGCTTCTCTAAACTCAGATACATCATTGAGGTCTGGGAACGGGTGCGTATCAGTCCGGCCACTAAGCGGCATGTTCTCAACATTACGTCTTATTTGCCCTTCAGCTGTTTCAACCGGCCCGTCTTCACCACAACCATCCAGGTGATCCGAATCCCCCCCACATGTCTCCCTCAAATTCATCTCCACTCCTCAAATCGTCATCCGGTATTTCATTAATATCTTCAAAGTCCAGACAGGTTGCATCGTCTACTGGTGCCGGTCTGGGGTAAGGTGATACAGGAGGTAATGGTAAAGGCACCACATTTACGGGTGAGTGTCTTGGTCTGCCTCGATGGGGTCTAGGTGGGGATGAAACTGAGTGTCTTCGTTGGGGTGCTGGTGGAGTGACGTAATTGTATGTTTCTGGGTCAGGTTCGATTAAAGGAATGAGGGGTCTGTATGTTTCTGGTTGTGCTGTATAATGTGGTGCCGCTGATCCAGAGCTAGAACTTCCAACCCCGGGCTCTATCGAAATTCTTCTGGCAAAGATTTCTATTATAAAAATCTCTTGGGACCTCAAATAACCGAACATGCCTCTCCATGTACTCTCATCTACAAGCTTCACAACAACTCATTTCCCGTTGGAGGGATGGCAATGTCGGGTTGCCAATTCTAAGTTCCACCTTCCTGGGTTATAACCAGTGTGCCATGGATTTCAACTCCAAAAGTGAGATATCATCTGGAATCATTAATGAATGAACTGCATCTTTGTTGTAATAAGCCCCGTGTGCATTACTAAGCATCTTCCCACCATAGTGTAATGAAATAATGGCCATGGTAAACAAACTACATTTTAAAAAATGGTAAATAATTGTCAGGTAAACAATTTTAGAAATGGTAAACAATTGTCAGGTTACTAAATAGTAAACAATTGTCAGGTTATTAAATGGTAAACACATGTCACGTTACTAAATGGTAAACACATGTCACGTTACGGTGCTGGTAAACAATTGTCAGGTTACTAAATGGTAAACAATTGTCAGGTTACTACTTCTGGGTTTTGGGTTTTGGGTTTATGGTTTTGGGTTTTGGGTTTTGAGTTTTGGGTTTTTGGTTTTGGGTTTTGTTAGTAATTAAATTTAATTTTTTTAATAATTAATTTAATTATTCTATAAAATAAAAAATAATAATAATAAAATATTACCTTAAAGGAATCGCTGAGGAGGCTCCTCGGTATGTGTAATCTTAGGAAGCCCTTGTGCCTTTTTATAAGATTATTTACGTAAAATATATATATATATATATATATAGATATATAGTAAGCCGGCCACAAAATGGCCGGCTTAGGGAGAGTGTAAGCCGGTCATTTTGTGGCCGGCTTGGGCATTTTTGACGAAAACCCAGAATTCTAGACATAAATATTAATTTCTATTAAACTTTGGATATTAATAAAAATCTCGGGAGGATCAGCAGTTCAGCACAATTAAAACTTTAAATAAAGCTATTAATTAGAAGCTTTAGCGGTGAATAATACAAGGACAATACTGACTGAGGTGCATATCTAGAGGTGCTACTTTTATCCGATTACCCGGATCCGATCCGGAACCGATCCGGATCCGGTTAATTTGGATAGGGTATTGTTTACAAAATATAACCGGTTAAATTATGGGTACGGTTACAAAATTAATAATTTAATATTCGATCCGGATCCGAACCGGAACCGATATTGTAATGGATAGGATATGGGTTTGAATTAGTTATCGGTCCATAACCGAATCCGACCCGATACCCATATAAATACCCGATAAAACATATATTAATAACTATGAAAATACAATTTTACATATAATCAAATTAACAAATGTCACGCCAGTGATCACATTTTGCATATTAATTTTTTAATAAAATTTATTGCTCTGAATATATCTTTCAATATCTGCCTTATATATCCTCTGCATAATTATGAAAATTTATTGCTCTGAATATATCTTTCAATATCTACCTTATATATCCTCTGCATAATCATGAAAATTTATTGATCTGAATATATCTTTCAATATTTGCCTTATATATCCTCTGTATAATCATGAAAATTTATTGCTCTCATTGATATGTCATTTGCAATAAATCTCATTGAAATTAAATATCTGTCATAAATTTAATTCTCTATTAAAAAATTAGTATTAATATTCCATTCATGGATTTTTTGAATCATAGAAAAGGAAATCACCATCTCCAATATTTTACTTTCTCAAATTCTTGGGAGTTGTGACATATACCCGTTTTGGATCCGGAACCGCCCATATCCGGACCGGACCCGATAATCCACAAACAAGTTATGGGTATCTATCTATCCGGAACCGAAAGACTGGACCCGAAATATCTACGGGTAGATAGGTATCCGGATCCGGACCCGACCTGATTTGAAACAAAAAAGTATATGGATCGAAATTTGGACCCAAACACTTTTAGGGTACGGATCCAAATATAATAGTATCCGGACCCGACCCGACCCGATAGCACCTCTATGCATATCCTCGGACCTCGGAGCAGTATTCCATGTAGTACTCTAGTTCACTATACGGTTTGAGATTTATTATCAACCGCTTTGAGATTCGGGTTAGCGCAGCGGGAATATTATTTGTGCTTTGAGATTCATGCAAAGTCAAAAGAATGGTTCGGATCTACTAATTAGGGAATCATTCTAAAAGATTCCCTCTTGCGGTTACCTGGATACGAATTCGCACGGACAAGTATCCTCTCCAATATTGTAAAAGATTCCCTTCACTTTACAGTTTGAGATTAACTCCCAATCTTTGTAAAAGTATTATTGGACTTTGAGATTTGTGCCAAGTTAAAAAGAACGGTTCAGATTCAGTAATTCTAAAAGATTCCCTATTATGATATCGGGGAGGATCTGAATTCAATTCGCACATCCTCTGAGGTAGTATGAGCTCTGGATCAAAATAAATTCAATGTCTATTTGAATTACAAGGAGAGTTCAAATGTCTTATATTTTTTATGCCTCGTCGTACTTCACATTTTAATTATTATTTTTAAAGTCCAAACTATCGATCCGAACCGCTCAATGTGACCTCCATATTAACATGTGCTTGGAGTGTAGGGATTTCATGACGGTTAGATGGGTGAAAAAAAAAATTCTTCCCTTTTAATCGTCCAAAACAGAATGTCTCTTTCATACTAACTCTACTCAAGCATTTAATCAAACATTTTGCATACAAGACTAACTACATTAATCTACATTTATGCAAATACATCTAAATCAAGATCAAGATCTCGTACTTTTCATCAAATGTCAATTTGACGGTTAGAGAAAATCGATTTTCTCTAGATCTCTTGAAAACCTTCACACCGTTGCCTCTAAGTGTTTACCTTGAACTAAACAATGATTAGTTCTAGATCTTACTAGAGATCCACTAATCTATGCCTAGTGTAAAGTTAATAACTTTAGCCTCCAAAATTAATTTCTTAATTAAATGGCAAACCTAATTAATAAATCAAGAATTAAAGCAATAGAGGAGACAGAGCACTTTTCGTATTTTGTGTGTAGCCACTACAAAGTAAGGAGATGGAAAATAGATGTGGGGAGTGCATTTTATCCCACTTTATATAGAGAAAAAGTTAGAGCAACTTTGGAGTGAATAAAATCAAATTACTCTTTTTTGTCTCATGCAATCATATGTCATCTTTGTGTGGCCAACCACACCATGACAAATCGTGTCTCATGGTGTGACTCTCAATTATATGTTTAATTCTAAATTAATTAATGTTCGGGTTACAAGAATAATATAATATATATTATTATATTTGTGTGACACAAATATTATGCTATGTAATATACATTACGTTTCACCAAATAATATTATTCACATATCTAATTTAATTTATACTAAGCTGTTACGACATATAACATTTTATTACAATATTTTATCACACGTGTTTTATCTCATATCATATGAAATATCACACACCATATAAATATAAAATAACTTTCTTGTTTCTTGTTCAGTTGGTGTGATTTTTATCGAGAATCTATGTTAAATTGGTAATAGTATAAATTATTTTATTACCATAAACTATAAGCGGTATTCTAGCTACACATATATAGTCACCTAATTAATATAGATGTAATGTAACCAGTTTACAAAAGACGATCCTATAGCAATGTTATGAATAACATTACTTGTGTCCATTCTTTGCCTTATGATATTATGAATAATATACAAAGTATGACAGTGTCATCTTTGATCTTTGTAATATATTTGTTTCCTAATCAATTATAAATATATAGTTGGCAACTCTTCAACTATACTGCATGTATTCATAATTTTACTCTACCAATGGGGCCAGCAATATCATCACTCATTGTAAATGATAGACAATGATACTATTGACACATAACTTTCTCCCACACAAGTCATATATAAATAACTACTATTTTTATCATCACATTCAATAAGCAACTTTTAATAGTAATTACATTATACATTTCTCATGTGAAAAAGATACAGTCTCATATCTTAGAATTCGTAGACACAATGAAACCATTAATGACAAAAACACAATTCATATAATGTTTTGTTAGGTCTTGTTCAATGAGCAAAACCTTCCATACATTCGTGTTATCAAATGATAATATATTTTATCAACATTTAAAGAACTACAATGTACTTTAACTAACATGACAATCATTTTGAGATATATTAGTGTTCTATGCTAATTATCAAGATTGCGAACATTTCAGAGTTGTATATTTATTATGATTTAGAGTAATATGGTTCAGACTAAGAACATATTCTTTAACACTTCTAAAGTCAAACATGGAGACCAAACTTTATACAAAAAGATATAACATCCAATTCATAAACAAAATATATATAACATTCAATTTATAAACTTGACATGTAAAAGTAATCAACAAAAAGATAACTTTTAGAACACAAAACTAACATGGAGACCAAACTTTATACAACAATAACAACCAAGCCTTTAGTCCCAAACAAATTGGGGTAAGTTAGAAGTGAAACCCACTCGTAGTCACAAGGTGAAGATTGTTTACTATTTCTCTATATAGGTACAAAATCAGTGTTTCTGGACCATAAAAAACAATAATTTCATACCTATAAAAAGAAATAGTAAAAAGATAGGGTAAATTTCGCCGGAGGTCACTAAACTTTACCCTTTGTCATGAACTAAACTTTGTATTTGTTTCGATTGAGTCACTCCGTCACTTTTTCCATTTAGTTAACATAATCTATGTGGACTCCAACTCACTGTTTAAGACCAATTGAATAAATTATTTTGAGACGTGAAATATTTCTATCCGCCAAACCCTTCTCTCTTCATTTTTCCTTTCTGACTCCTCTTCTACGTGGACTCCAGGTAAAAAAAAAAGTCCAGCCTTCTCTTCTTTCTCCCTTTCTCCCAGCAACTCTTTTTGCTCTTTTTTAAAGGAAATGGCAGCGCCTTCTCAGTTTTGCATACGAGATTTGAGTTTCTTCTGTGTAACCCAAAAACCATGTGCTCCAGCTCTAACCTCTCTTCTTTTTTCCTTTGCTCCTAAACTCTAATTTCGCATCAAATTGAAGGAGTCCGCTGGTTTAAACCATGAAGCATCGACAACACTCACATGTGTGGCCTATTTACGATATGATGATTTATTTTTATAGTCTTTTTTTTTTTGTTGACAAAGTGAATAAAATGCTCATTTGTTGAATAGAAGTACTCAAATACGGGTAAAAAAAAATCAAATTGAATTCACTGTTACATATTGGACTGTATTTGTCACACCCCAAACCAGGATTTTCGGATTAGGGTGTGATTAATCCCCGCCCCGTGTCTAATAATCGGAAAGACACGCAAGGCTGTATAATAAAATAAATAATCACAGCGGAAGCGAATATAAACAATCAAGCCAAAGTCATAAATATAAAATAAACATAACATAATACATACATCACATCATTCATACAAATCCCCACTGGGATCAAATATACATAGTCTAATCAAAAGATACATAATCTATCGAGTCCAATGCTTATAACAAAAATATCGGACTCGCAAAACCCTAAACAAAAGTCCCTAATCTATATCCGGCGATGTGGCCGTCGGGGACAGCTCCTGGCGCCTCCTGCTGCGGACCGTCAGACTCCATACCTGCCCACATCCATAAAAAGGAGGGGATGAGCAAATGATTGCCCAGTATGCGACCCAGTATTATCCCTTCAAGGATCCTCTTAAGTCAAAGCACGTTTTAATTTGAAATCTACGTAAAGTCGGTAATTATTCACTTTTAATGCACATGTTGCGGAATTTAAAACCTATCATAATAACTACAAAAGAAAAATACATATATAGTAGATGACATGATATAATTATCCTATTATGCCAACATGATTAAAATACCCCAAAAATAAAATACAAGAGAATGAGTATTATAATCAATCGGAGTCCAGTACAATAGGTACCGTGTGTACAATTTAATATAGTAATAGTACGGATAATTTTGTCACCCCGTGCCGTGCCAAATTCAACAAAATTGAATTTATATTACAATGCGGCATAACACAAGGACTGCGATCAGGGGAGCAAAGATACCCGATGCCTAACAGCATCGAGCTTTACCCCAAAGACTTCAACCCGCAGGCTGGTGCACGCTAGCCGATGGTTATATCCAAAAATTCGTGTATTTTCTTACTCTAGACGATTCTTCATCCAAACATATCCAATAGGAGAAAACTACAAGCAAGTCGTAAGAATGAGTCAATCCGTCTCCTCATGAGCAGACGACGGAACTCCACCATCCGGCCAGACTAATGGGACAAGGGCTCGTGATCGGCCCATAACAACAATAAAAATAAAATCTGCCACCGCAACCTCGGCAGCCGTACTAGGCAAGTAGCTCCTAATGTAGGGGGGAATAGCTCCCGAATCGTCTCCGGACTCGAGATCGGTCCGCACAAAATGTAAAATGATCGACAAATGATATAATACCAATTCCATGCATATAATAATAATAATCCTAATAAGACCTCTAAGGGATCAAGTAATCCCTCAGCCCAATGACCCACAAGCCACCTTGCATCCCATGCCTACGAGAATGGAAAGAAGTCATTCGGTCCTCTATCTCACACTCACCTATGCACATGCTTAACTACGATAATATGTTGTCCTCTACGAGAAGAGGACAACTAATATCCTAAATTAATATATATTAATTAATTTACTCTACTCCTACAAAACAGTAAATTCTGATTTAGAAGGGGTTATGCAATTTCCTAATTACAGTTCAGAAAGGATTAAATATGCTCTAATGCAACTACAAAATTAAAAGTGCGGATGTCAGGTCAAGTGGTCGACTGGTAAGAGTACGCCACGAAAGAATAATTCAGATATCCCACACCTGATGACTGTAGGGGTAGAACGCGCTAATAGCCTCCGGGATCCACGTAATCCTCGCCTGCTCCTGTACAAGCGTCAGCGGGATCGATCCACGGATCGGAATCTACGTAGGTCGGCTGACCTGTAATTTAGTCGTAACTTAATTAGAGTCTAAACTAAGTACTCGTAACCCTTATTATCTCATTTGATTAATTTCACTAAGTGTTCGTATTTAATTAATTTAATTAACTAGGGTTCGAATCTAATTATTAATTTAACTTACTTAAATCATTCGTTATATTTTAATTTGAAGGTGAATTGCTCATCTAATTAATTAACTACTTAGATAATGTATTTGCGTAGTTTTACGATAAAATACGTAAGGTATAATCTACGTGATTTAATCAGTAATCATTAAGTCCCTAATTAAATACTTGTACTATAAACGAATTTCCTAATTAAGTTAACTACAATTTATTTAAATCCTAAGTACGAAATTAATAAACGTTAAGTACTTAATTATCATAAAGTTTCTAAAGTCGTACGAATTATTTTTACTCATTTGTGCAAGTCGATTAATTTAAATATAAATTATACATGATTATCTAGTTATTCTATTTAACAAAAATTCGTAATCGTAATGATTCGAAAATATTAATATGTTGTTAATTAATTGTCCTTTATTAATTAACAACATATTTTATTTGAAAGTTATTTTTTTTAATTAAAATTTATACTTAAACTTATCAAATTCTAATTATTAAATTTGAAACATCTAATTACTTAATAAATTTTATTTAAAAAAATCTAACTACTAAATTTAAAATACTAAATACTTAATTTATTAATTAATTAAAATCCTAATTAATCTAAATGTGTTAAATTATTTTAATTGGGTGTGTTTCGGGGTCATACAGGTGTCCAATCGGGTTGTATAATATCTGTCCAAATTAAATAATTCATATTATTAAAAAAAAAACTAAGCCCCAAATTTAATTTCAACAGCCACGGCCTAGCAAGGTCAAAGGCCCAAAACCCAAATTTTCAATATTAATATACATATAGAGCCGGCCTAATATTCCTCTATTTTCCATTTAAGTCCATATAACAAATTTATTTACACAAAGGCCTACATTTTGCAATTCAGTCCAATTATTTTCCAAATTTCGAATAAGGTCCCTGTCATTTCAAAATCGGTACCAGCAGTCACCCTGGGCCAGTACCGGCTGGTACCAGCGTCACCCAACAGTCGGGCTAACGAAAGACAACAACGCAAAGCCCATAGCCGAAAATCCCAAAATCCCCAACAGAAAAACACACAAGGCACGCTGGCCGTAATCACAGAGAAGGCTCAAAGGCCGCAGGTCAAATGAAAATGGCACGAAGGCCGTCAGTGAAGCAAAAAGGGCACGAAGGCACAGATCAAGGCAACAACCGTAAGCCACAAGGCAAGACCAAAAATAAAAGAGTCAAGGGTTACCCGGTGAGAGAGCAAATCGCACGGGCCGTGTAGATTGGCCAGTTACAAGGGAGGTCGCCTCGCCTCCGATCGTCTAGAGGATTGTCACCCGCTCGTCTAGCCAGCGGTAGAGAGCACCAGCCATAAGCACAGCAAAAACCCGAGTCTCGGCAAAAATCAAAGTCACCGAACCACAACAGTAACCCGGGTACCCAAGCCAAACAGAAAGAGAGCCAAAGTCGCGAGTTCAAACCGAGCACAAAGAAAAGGCGCGGGAGAGAGAGATCGGTAATCTCCCCGGTAACCAAAAGAGGAACCCACAGCCAGAGATAGAGAGGGGCCCGAAGGCAGGGGTAAAAGAGAGAGCAAAGAGAGCGAGAGTGAGCGGAAGAGAGAGCGACAGAGAAATTGAAAGAGAGGGGTGGGGTTTCTGTCGCCAAAGAGAGAAGAGAGGGGGGTTCGTGAGGCAGGGAAAGGAAAGACAGAGAGGGAGCGAAAATAACAGGAGAAGGGAGGGGTAGGGGATCCAGATCGGACCTGAAACCAAGCCCAAAATTATAATTTTCAAACACCTTCAAGTCCGATCTGAGCAGTCAATTGTGTAACGAGTCAATTTATTCCAAATTCATATTTAATTTCTAAATCTCATCGAAGAACTACGACTTCTTGGATTTACAAAATTTCCTCTAAATCGATCGAAACCATTATTAGAATAATTATTCGTCTACATGGTTCAGTTATTTTATTTGTCTAATTACTATCGAACTTCGTTTAACTTTTCTAATTAATTTTGTATCAGTTGTAATTCTTCCGTAATTAGGATTTGTCTAATTTATTTAATTAATATCAACTCGTTTGATCCCTTAACTCGAATTTTTGTTCATAATCCCAAATTTGATTTCGTTAGTCAATTTGCAAATATTTGAATTTGAAATTTATCTATTTTTAATAAATTCGGTTTGTACTATTTAATTTGACTAAATAAGTTTTATTAATCTACTTAGCTAATTATTTATTTATCCTTTATTTGACTAGTTAAATTATCTAAAAAAAAAATTTAATTAGGTCAAAATCCAATTAATTACACCTAATTTTACGGGTTATAACAATATTTATTCAAATTTGCAGGTTATATCAAGAATTATTGGTAAAAACCAGGCTCAAAATGATGAAACAGGAGCTGGTTGGCACCTACTGGTAATAGAAGAGGGAGTTGTCATAAGGGGAGGATGAAAGTTACAATTAGACCCTTCAACCTTTCACTTAAAAAGTTTGTTACGGGTTCAGAGTTTGTATTAGAATAGTTGTTATTATCTGTTATTGTTTTTTATATATTATATTTTCTTTGTCAAGTTAGGTTAGATAACTGGTATATGTTGATGTTCACACCTGCACAGCTTAGGTTAGTCGGTCTTTTTAATTACCATAACTTGCTTGTAGTTTTTTATTTTAGTTTTAAATGAATGGCCAACGGGTTTATCTTAAAAAAAATTAAACTTTTTGAGTGCGGTACATTGTAGAGGATACCAGAACTGCTGATGCAAGCAAGAATAGCTTCGGCACTGTCTGGATCAAAATTGAAGAGTTACAGCGACATTTATAAAGTGCATGTAATTATTTTCTGATTAGATATACGATAAGATAGGTGGATAAGACTCGTACAGTGCGTAGATTGTAAAGACTTTTCATTTATTATTAATACAAAGAGTAGAACTAGGGTGCTCTCGAGTTCACCAAGCCCTTGGTGAACTTAAGTCCAAAACTCATCGGATCGGCTTCAAACGACGAATCCGACTGTTGAAACCCGTCTACCTTACGAGTGATGCGTCTACATGCAAAAAATTTAAATTTTGAAATTAATTTTGCATAGAGTCAAGTGGTCAAAATTAGAAGGTTAATAAATAATTTTAATGCATTCATTTTTTTGACGTTTTTTGACCACTGGACTCTATGCAAAATTAATTTCAAAATTTAAAATTTTTGCATGTAGACGCATCACTCGTAAGGTATACGGGTTTCAACAGTCGGATTCGTCATTTGAAGCCGATCCAATGAGTTTTGGACTTGAGTTCACCAAGGGCTTGGTGAACTCGAGAGCACCCTAGTTCTACTCTTAATACAAATGTCAGTCCGGCAATTACCAACTGACCCTAAAAAGAAGGAGATGGCATTAATTCAAATTATTTTTAATACTTCATTTGTACTCAATATTCTAATGGGCCGAATCCATTATCAATGTTTACAGTTTAAACCAGTGGCAACATTTAAAAAAAAGAAGAGGAGAAAGGAAGAGTAAATGTTAGAATGTTGCGTGAGAAATAGTTCACATCTCAAAATAACTTATCCTTGGTGAGTTGGAGTCCACGTTAGATTTTGTTAACTTATTGGATAGAAAAAGAGACGGAGTGGTTTAATCGAAACAAATACAAAGTTCAATAGCTACCAGGAGGCAAATCAAACTTGAGTGACCAATTTGTGATAAAGAGCAAAGTTTAGTGACTTCCGATGAAATTTACCCAAAAAATTACCAAAAATATAAAATTTGGTCTCAAAACACATTTTAATACGGATATCATGTTAATATCATGCTAAGTGGTCCGGATTGACAGTTTAGATTTCAAATATAAAGATATAGAATGTGAGACATAGTGAGGCATGAGGCATTTAAATGCTTTAAGATATAAAAAAAAATGATGTAGGTCTTATTCTACGCTAGTAGGTACTGCCATAGTCACAAGATTTGCAAATTATTCGAATAATTCGTTTTTTTGGGTGATGGCGAACTGAACGTCGAATTATTCGGTTGACCGAACTTTGACCGAATTATTCGCAAATTTTACAAACTTTTTCTGAATTTTACGAATTATTCGCCAAAGTTTCTCGAATTTTTCGCAGAACAATTTTTTTTTTTTTGCTCCCTTGTGGAATTGAATTATTTTTCTCAAATAATTTCGAATTATTTCTAAATTATATTCGAATTATTTCGGAATCACGATATGAATACCGCACTAGATCTGAACTCGTACGGCCTGCCCCCTCCCCAACTAATATCCTGTGAAATGACAGACTTACAGACAGTTAATTTCAAAAAATATTCAGGTCAGTGCGTATATGGCCCAAAGCCCGATTCACCTCTCAGGTCAACAAGAGCGGAGGAAAAAAATTGTCAAAAGGAGATAATTAAGCCCTCCAAATGAAACTGACGATTTTATTTTCTGCTCTTTGTGATTTGTAAACTAAATTTTATATTTTTTTAGCATATTTTTATTATTTTATTAGATGAGTAGAAAATCATTGTTTGGATAGTCCGGAATTTTCAGGTACAAGTGATTTTCTATTCATTTAAAAAAATAATATTTTTTTGTAAAATATAGAGAATCAGTCTTTGATCTAGTAACAAAGATAATACTCTCGAACTGAAAATTTGAGTCTATAATACAGGTAAATATGCGCTATACATAGTACTATTAACCTCACTCTCATATTAATTTATTCAGCTTTCACAATCTTAAATTTCTAATTCCGTTCTTACATATCAAGCCGCTTCGAGCTACTGTGCTTTCGTCTCTTCTTCAACGCTCGTGGCACTGCACCACGAACCAAGGGCGGAACCAAGGCCTGGGCCTTGGCCCAGAAAAAAAATGCACACTCCTTTAATAAAAAAAAAAAATTGGCACCCCCTTCTCTTCCTCTCCGCACCGCCTCTGGCACCCCGCACGCCCGCACCCCCGCTTCGCTTGTCTTCCTCCCCACTTCTCCTCTGGCACCCCACACGGCTGCACGCCCGCACGGCCGCACGCCCGCCGCCCACACGGCCGATTGTGCCATTCTTGCGGTTTACAGCTATTCGGGTAATTATGAACACCCTTTCTGATTTTTATTCGTGCCTTGTTGAACACCCTTTCTTGCGGTTTACAGCTATTCAGGTTCCGCCCCTGACTGGGCTTGCTGGTTTGTGTCCGGGTTTGTGTGTGCTGGTTCTGTGTGCTTGTTTTCCTTCCCTCTCTTAGTCTCTTTTGTTTGCTGGCCTTACTGAGTTACTGGTACTGTGACTCAGCACTTGAATTCTAGCTTGGTGCTTTTCTAAGTTCTAACTAATGATTTTGAATAAACAATGAAAAGAGAATTGAGATCTAGATGGAAACTTGTACTGTAGCTGGAAAGCGTCAAAGCTTGTACCGAATTTGAATTGACAGGGACCTTGGTGAAAATTTTGGAAATTGTAGGAATGGAGAGAACAATTTTGTTGTATTCTTATTTTTTTACTTTAGTCCCTGAAATTGACGATATTTAGCAATTTGGTCCCTTAGTAGCCCAATCAATGGTTTTTAGAAGTAAAAGATTATGACAATTGATAATTACTGAATATTTTTTTTATAATTTAATCGTGTAACATGAAACTAAAACTGATATTCTGAGAGAAATTAGTTAGGCCCCCCCCACCGATCATTTCTGGTTCCGCCACTGCCACGAACTACGGTTCCCTGTATAACAAATTTACAAGGTACTGAAAATAACAATTTTAAGTCGTGTAAATATAATTGGGTGAATTTATAAGAATTTGTATCCTCTGCATCAACTCAAATTATGAGTTAAGATCTTGACCATCCGATTTAAATCCACACTAATATTGAAAGTCCCTGTGCGTTATAGACGTGAACTGGATTGATCTAAATTCTAATCGTACTGTTTAAAAATTAACTCAAACAGTACATTAATGCAGAAGTTGCGGATTCTAATTTATTATGTAGCCTTGCAGAGTATTTCAATTTCTTATTTATCTTGTACCTTTTACTCTAATATCTAATACACTCCTCAAATTTTTATTTTTTTATTTGCTTACATAATTAATTATTTATAGTTAATGAGTCATTTAAATCTAATATTTTCAATAATATCCTCATTTTCTTCTTTGTCTTCTTCAATTTTTCTTTTTTATATGTTTGTAGCACCTAGCATCTCTAAGGCTAACAATTTAGTTTTAATACGAAAACAAGGAGGAGGCATACCTAGAGAAATTCCTCCAATGCTAGCGAATCCCAGCCAAATGCCAATGTTGACCTGATGAGCCTGACGACTAATAAGTATTATCAAAGGAGACAGAAGAAAGTGAGGGTTTGTTTGAAATATGAGTTGGGGTCAAGTTATCTAACAGAGAAGAAAGTGAGGATGTTATTGTAAATTATAGATTTAAATGATTCATTAACTGTGAATAATTAATTTTATAGGCAAGATAATAATAAAAAGTTAAATAAATTAGAAATTGAAGAACTTTTTTTGAGGACACACGAGGAATTAACCCAATGTAATTAATTTGTCGGTGACAATTCTATTTAACAATCGATCGAATTGATATCCTTATGTATTTTTTTAGTACAGATATTGATTTACTGTAGGAGTGATAACCGATAAATACAAACTATAAATTTTAAAATAGCAAATTCAAATTGTTGAAACCGATCTACTTCCTGAGTGATGCGTTCATTTTTCAATATGTTTAGGGTGTTCTTAAGCTCACCGAGTCCTTTGGTGAGCTCAGCTCCGAAATCTACTGAAATTATTTCAAACAACAAATTCAAACTATTAAAACCGATTTACTTCACAAGTGATGTGTTTATATATCAAAATACTCTTTTTAACTAATTTAAGTCAAAATTTTAGTTAAAAGAATGTATTGATTTTATTTTTTTGACTTGGTATGCCCATTCAATATACCCTTCTGACCTTATAGTACCTTCTTCATTCAATAAATATTGTACTTTTTGGTTAAATTACCCCACATTTTTCAAAAGTAGCATATACTACCCATTTCTTTTTTTTTTTACAATTTACGGGGAAGAGCCGATTATACATTAATTGTTTTCTAAGTGTTTTAATAAAAAGTAAAAAGCACAGGGACAACATACTACAGCTCGTATATCGAGTCCTTCAATTGAACATACGAATTGACAGACGTCTCAAGTGCAAAATTTATTCCCAGTTATTGGAAAAACAATGCAAAAACAAAAGACATTTCTCAATAAAATTTGGCAGTGGCAGGTAATTGACAGCCCTTACCTCCATAAGTTCCAGCAAAATCCAAGGTTTTAAAGAATATCTCAGGACCAAGCAATGCTAGCACCAGCGGTGGCAACAATGTCAGAAGATAAGGCAGAGGCTTGTTTTGGCCAGTTGGCAGCTTAAGCACTGGAAATATCATCTACGGGAGATCAGATTAAGGTTTAGTTCTATGGTAATAACAAATAGGTGGTTTTGAAATGATATTTTGACAAATGGATGTTTGGGATGGCGCACTTGTTTTTTTTCCCGCTTTTGTACCCTATTTTTTTTTTTGACAGTCATCTGATATTGCGTCTAAACTGGACCTCATATCGTACAGATGCCTTTTTATTTTTAAAAATCTCCCAAACTCTTTTTTTTATTATTATTTATCATCAATAAAAATTTACTATGTAATGCTAGGAATATGTTCCTTTAAAGATTTTGATGAAAGAATAGAGATGTCGGTAAATTACTAAATTTGCATAACCAGCACTAGCTTCAACGGCGGAATAAAGATTTCAAATCTGGATCGGAATAATTCAGTGACCTGAGGGAGAAATTAAAAATAAAAAATCTACAGCACTCGAAGCATCAACTTGTCCTCGCTATCTCTCCTTCTCTGTTGAGTGTTAATATAATTTAAATTCGAGCTGTATAAAGGTAAATTTATCAATTTTATTCTACTTAATTAATAATTTGAATTTATTCAAGGCCAATTTAATTTGGAGAAATGACTAAGCAATCAAATATTAGTAGAGAAATATCTTAATTTGATATCTGGATGTGAACACTTTTAAATTGTGAAGTTTTGATAGGCCGACATTTTTTATTATTATCCATAATTAAATACAAATTAATAATTATATCCAGTTCAGCTGAATTTTTTTCAAAAATGTTCAAACCGGACAAAAAATAGCCGGTTGAGTTTTTTTTGTGTGTTTCAGAATCTATAAATACCCCGTTTCTCTCTCCTCCCTCTCACAACACACTCAAACTCCTCAGAAGAGAAAGAGAGAAGGTGATTTCCGAGGCGAAAAGGGCGATTGCAGAGGTGATTTTAAGGTATCTTTTAAATTTTTAAATTTTTTAAATTTTTTTAAATTTTTTAAAAAGTATTTATGATTAATATAAATTGTCTGACAAATCGTAGATCTTACCATGACATCCAAATCCGAACTTCGAAAAGAAGGAAGTGATACCGCACGCAATGCTCGCATAGCCCTCGCAAAAAAATTTTGGACGGGTGAAGCCCGCTTGAAGAAATGTTTATCTCGTTTTCTTCCACCCAAAGATGTTGAAGAATACATGACCACGGATCATTCGACTATTAGAAACGTTCTTGACAAAAACTTTGGCGATATCGACCCTCCATCTGAATGAGAAGTGTGCCCCGCATGTCTTGTCAAGGGAGATATTGCGGAGATGTTATTTTGTCATCTCTGTGGTGTAGCCGTTTACCCCAAATGTATCGACAATAATGCATATCTGGTAAACGACTATCGTTTCGAAATGTGGAAGTGTGTTGTGTGCTGCTGCAGGCTTTTGCAGACGACGGGAGAAAGTTCCACTACTCGTAAGCCAGTCTTTCTCATTTGAGAATATGCTTCGTAATATTTTATGTTAGACCGAATTGTAATATTTTATGTTTGGATTCGTAGTATTTTATGTTTGAATTGTTAGATTTTATGTTGTACACTTAGCATTTTGTTATTGTTGTTTTGTTGTTTATCAATTCGAACAAAACCAATTTATTTTAGTATAATTTAGCATAATTAGCATATTTTAGTTTATTTTAGTATAATTTAGCATATTTAGCATAATTTAGTTTATTTTAGCGTAATTTAGCATAATTTAGTTTATTTTAGTATAATTTGCTAAATAAAAGAGATTAAAAAATATAAATACTACCTATAACAATACCAGAATATAATCCATAAAGGAAATACCAAACATAGTATACCAAATATAAATACTACAAAACAATCTAACTAAAACTACCATAAAAACCTATGGTCAGCGGCAAAGGCTATCCAAAAAGGGACCATCGTGATGCCGGTTGTCCCCTGTTAACTCTATCGCGTAGTCATTACCATAAAAACCTATGGTCAGCAACGAAGGCTGTCCAGAGGGCTATTGATGAAGCTGAAACATATATCGAAAATTACTATCTTTTCTTCCGGAAAATAGCAAAAAGCGAGTGCAAAGTAGCCATTTTCTCGATTTATTTACCACAAACGTGTTTTAAGGTCTTTTTGACATGTTTTTGAGAAAGTTACGTATTTAGAGCAAAAAGTGTTGTATTTAGACAATTTCTGAATAAGACGTCAAAATGAGACATTATATGGAGCATGCAACACCTCACACGAAGTGCACAACATGCGAAATGACGAAATTACAAGAAAAATCTGCCAGGCTATTATAAATATTTTTGTCTTTAACTATCCATTTATGGATGGACCCCACATCCCCTACTACTTCCACTACTTAACCTGTCATTTAGGAAGGCTATAAATACCCCTCTTGTAATAGGATTTAGTGTGCGTGTTTAATTGTATCAAGTTCAGTATAGTAGACTAGCAATCTTCATTGTTAGGTTAGGTTAGAGAGTTACTTAGAGAGAGAAGGGTAACCATTAGAAGCCAAGCATTATAAGCCATTAGAGCTTGCGGTAGCTGCGATAGCTCGGTACTCCGCCTCGGCACTTGATCTTGCCATAACAATTTGCTTTTTGTTTTTCTATATAGTGAGATTTCCTCTGACAAATGTGCAATAGCCGATGGTGGATCGTCAATCACAATTTTCGACCTAATCGGCATCCGAATAACCTACAATAACAAGATCATTATTCTTCCTAAGCCATATACCTTGACCGGGTGAACTTTTGAGCTAAGAATTCGGATAATGGCATCCATATGACTTGTACGGGAAGCATGCATAAATTGACTTATCGCACTAACCACAAATGTAATATCGGATCTAGTAACGGTTAAATAAACTTGCCTACAAGTCTTTAGAATTGTCCTATATTATTCAATGGTTCACTATCCTCGAGGTTTAACTTTTTATTAATTTCCATTGACGTGTTAATTGGTTTAGCACCTAATTTTCCCGTTTCTTTTAATAAATCTAGGGTATATTTTCTTTGAATAACCCTTTTCTTGAATAAGCTAATTCAATACCTAAAAATATTTAAGTTCGCCTAAGTCTTTAATGTCAAACTTATTTTTTAAATAGTGCTTAACTAATTTAATTTCACTTTCATTATTTCCAGTAATTATTATGTCATCAACGTATACTAAAACAATTATAGTTGAGGTTTTGGTCAGTTTTACAAACATAGATGAGTCGGCTGAATTTTTGATAAAACCAAACTCTAATAATGCAAAACTTAGTTTTGCATACCAAGCATGAGGTGATTGTTTTAGGTTATAAATTGATTTGTGTAATTTACATGCCAAAATTTTGTTACTTTCATTTTTGTGACCGGGTGGTAAGTTCATATAAACTTCCTCGTCTAATGTTCCTTATAAGAATGCATTTTTGACATTCATTTGATATAAATCTCATCCTTGGTTAACGGCAATGGACAATAACACCCTCACCGTACTCATTTTTGCAACCGGTGCAAATGTTTCATTGTAATAAATACCATAAATTTGTATATACCCTTTTGCTACTAACCTAACTTTATAATTCAATTGAACCATCACTATTATATTTAATTTTATATATCTGTTTGCATCTTACGGGTTTTTCTATCTTGAGGCAATTCTACAATTGTCCAAGTTTGATTTTTTTCGAGAGCACTACTCTTCTTCCATTGCAATTTTCCAAAGAGGATTTTCAAGTGCTTCATGATAAGTTGATGGTTCTTTTTTATTCGATATTGAGCTTAGATAAGCACACAAATTTGAAGTAACATTATTATATGATACGTGGTTTTCAATTTGATATGTGGTAGTATGATATGTAATATAATATGGTAACCTTTGAGGGCGTCTAATAAAACGAACTGACATTCGTAGCGTGTTTGAGTTAGTATCACCTTGAACTTGAAGGTGGTTACCTTACTCTTCATTTCGCTCATGATCATTACCTCGCACTTCATTTTGCTCAAAAATGTTGTTACCTTGCTCTTCATTTTGCTCAAGAATGTTATTACCTTGCTCTTCATTTTGCTTAAGAATGTTATCTTACTCAACAATTGTTATTTGTGGTCTAAGTTGCTCAAAAAATATGGTTCTCCCTAAAAAAATATTTAATTTTTCTTTTTGATCATTTCCCTTTGTTGAAAATTTCCCATATGACCATTTTTTCTAAGTTGGAAATATGGCTCCCTCTCTCTCTCAAAAAATATAACATCCCTTGATATGTGTAATTTTTTGTTGGTCAAGTCAAGAGTAGCCCAAAAAAAAAATGCATTTGATTGCATGTTTATTTAATTTATCTCTATGTTTTTGTTGAACATGTACAAAGCATGTACAATCAAAAATATGCAAATGATCTAAGCTCATAATTCTATTATTTTTCTAGTGGTAATTTAAATTGTAGAATTGAACTAGGAGTTCTATTAATTAAGTCACGGTAACAAAAATATTTTAGAATATTATTTTGAAACATTAATGCCCTTGTTACTTTTAATAAATGTCTATTTTTTCTTTCGGTCACACCATTTTATTGTGGAGTGCTTACACATGTAGTTTGATGCCAAATACTATTTTTTTTTGTAAAATATGAAAAATCATTGTTAATATATTCGGTCCCATTATCCGTGCGGAATATTTTTATATCAGTATTTTATTGGTTCGAAATCAAGTTTACAAATTCTTTAAAAAGGGGAAAAACCTCGGATTTTGCCTTTAGTAAATAAATCCATGTAGCGCGTGGACAATCATCAATAAATGTGATAAAATATTTAAAATCATTACGTGAATCAATTGGGGCCGGACCCTAAATATCATAATGCACAAGTTCAAAAAAAAATTAGTTTTGTTTTGAGAGTTTGAAAATGACAAGCTAGTTTGGTTTGCATATCGACAAACATCACAACAATTTGAATTCAAATTTGGTAATTCAAACAATTTTTTTAATACATTATTTGATGGATGCCCTATTGTCCCTAACGGCACTTAGAGGGGGATGAATATATGGTTGTTTAAAAATTTAAACCCTACAACTTGTAACTATCGGTCAGATAGACAAGTTTGAAAATCGTTCTTATGTTTATGTAATCTATGTCCTTTGAGTTCTTGGCAAAATCAAGAATTTTTAAATTAAATAAATAATAAAGTACAATAAAGTAAATAAATAGAGTTAGAGAGATTAACACATGAGTTGTTAATGAACTTTGGTCACAAACAGACTACGTCTCCGGGGTAACACAACCTAAATAGGCACGCCTTTCTATTACCCAAATGAAGAAAGAAATACAAGTTGTGACCGGTATGAGACAACACTCCTGCGGTCCACACAAATGACATATGAGCTCAATGGCTCAAAGAGAGAAAGTGAGCACAACTGCTCAAAGCCTGGTAAGTTGAATTTTGAATTGGACTTCTAACCATGCAACGACTAGACTCGAGTGGTCTCAACATCAGATCTACTTTATCATACTTTTGGACATAAATAAAAATAACAACGCTAAATGGTTATGTATGATCTTCATAATCTTCATGATCTCAATCTTTTATGATCTTCCGTAATTTTCATGATTCAGCATCTCATTAATATCCGATATTCCAAATGACTCATGTGAATCTTCCATCAGATCATTTTTATCAAATCATTCCTTGTAGCTCGAGGAGATCATGCAACAGATTATCTTGTGCAGCTTGTCACATTTCGACTTGTCATGATATGCACGTTGACTTGCTTTGACTTTGGACGTGACTTGTTATGCCAACTTGTCATGATATGTATTGTTGACTTGCTTTGACATTCAGACGTAACAACCAAACCTGCATACATTTCAAACAAAGAAAGTGTAAAATTCAATGATTATATGTTTTGCAAATTAATCAAACATTACAGAAGATTGCTTACAACAACATGTCCTAATCTAAAGTGCCATAATTTGTCTCTATTAATGCAAGAATTTTGTGCAACATGGACATTATTAAATGATCCTAAGAGCAACTACAATGGTGATTTCTTTTAAATTGCTAATATGATGTGTTAATTGTTAATATAATTGTTGGGATGTACCACAATTTTTAAATTAGCAAGTTTACTTTAAAAACAATTCTTTAGAGCATCTACAATGGTGATTTATTTTAAAATTGCTAATCTGATTTGTTAATTGCTAATATAATTGCTGGGATGTACCACAGTTTTTAAATTAGCAAGTTTGCTTTAAAAGCAACTCTAATTAAATTTCTGAGATGGAGTGATTTAGAAATTATGAATCACTTTAATTGCTAAACTCAGTGACATGACCCACATTAATTGCTAAACATTTGCTGGAATGGAGATTCTCTAACATGTATAGTCCATTTTCGAAATATCCCTCACCAATTTTTTTCCCATAATTATATCTTGAAATATGATATTTTTTTATGTAAATATCGCATTGCATTTTGATTTTTGTGTGATCTTGCTAACGGATAACAAGTTTCCAGTTTCCGTTAGCTGAAGGCAAGTACAATACATCCGTAATAATTTTTCCAAAAAAGTTAAGTCTCTCCTATCCCCATAGGTACTTGTTTGTCTACCGTTAACATTTTTATTTATCGTCAAATTTTGTACTAATTCGAAACAATTTGTCATGTGGTCTGTAACACCCGAATCAATGATTCAATTTTTTTATTTATGGTTGATAAGGTCCTGGGTTTAATTAAATGTGCTGGAAAATTAGATGAATAAGCTAAATGATGATGATTTGAGTTAACTAAATTATGAGAGGTATGACAATTATTTAAATAATGAGTCTTATTTGAATAATGATGATAATTATCTAAATAACGTTTGGAAATAATTGAATCATAGCGAAGAGTAATATATTTACCGGACAATGCACTCTATCCCGAAATTTTTTAGTTACCACTTCATTAAATCAAAATTAATTAAACACCACTCAAACCAAAAAAATTCAATTCATACCACCCACGCGCCCTAAGTCTGTGCACCAAATTGGGCTGGTGCGCACGCTGGAGGAGGGCACCAATTTGGTGCGCGTCCTTGGGAGGCACATCAAGCCTTTTTTTGTTTTGTTTTGGAATTCATTTTTTTAGTTTTGGTACAATCTTGGGTAATTTCAATCAATACAAGTCCAATTTGGTGCATTTCTAATCAATTTTGGTCTAAGATGCTACAAATATGGTAAATTTAAAATTTTGTAATTGTTGGACACCATCGGTAAAAAAATGGTACAATCTTGGATAATTTCAATCAATATAAGCCCAATTTGGTACATTTCTAATCAATTTTGGTCTAAAATACTACAAATATAGTAATTTAAAATATTATCAATTTTGGACACCATTCGAACTATTTAATACAATTTAATATAATTCTGATTTATTTTAGACACTATTCGGATTGGACACCTATATACCCAAATAACTAATTTTAAAAACAATAAAAATAAAGTAATTAATTAAAAAAAATACCTTTTACTATCTTTGGTACGCCCTGCCCCATTTGAGCACCAAAATGGGTGCGCAACCCACTTTATATTTCCAATCCTTTGGTGCGCCTCCTTAGTACGAGCACCAAAGGGTGCGCCTCCCAGTGCGCGCACCAAATTGGTGTCCTTCCCCAGCTGAAATTTTTATTGATAAGAAAATGAAAAAATAAAATATTAAAAATAAGAAACGCTGTTCGAAAATTTTAAAAATGGAAAGGCGATCAGGAGTCATGGCGTCCCTGCAGACGCCATGGCACATCTCCACTACGTGGAAAAAAAATTTCTAAGTGAGACGCTATGGCAATCTCAACGTTGGAAAAAGAAAAAAAAAAAAAAAAAAAAAGAGAAAAAGAAAACTACCGCCATGGCACCTCTCAACTAAAGAAATGAAACACAAACTTTTAGCGTACAAAATGGAATTTCCTTGAAAGATTAAGCTTATCAAGGCGTTCATGTTTGATTGTATTTATATCTATTCAATAGTTTCAAATCTTCATGGCAATTAAAAAATAATTTTAAGTATGTTAAACCAACATATATATATATTCTCCAATCTTAATGGCTTCTCTTGTTGTATTGACCAATTATAATTAATTAATATGTTGACTAAATTTTTGACCGATGACAATCTTTGCAATAGGCCAGCGTAGCCAATATTTATATAGGCTGTTTCGTGAAGTTGCTATTCTGAATCCAAAAGGCAGTTATCTCTAGAAGTCAACTTATGCTTGGAATCTAGTAAGTTCATGAAATTCTATTTGTACGTTAAAGGTTGCGTTTCGTTTCTTTGGTTGAGAGTTGCCATGACGGCTCAATTTTTTTTTTTTTTTTTCTGATAATGAGATTGTCACGACGTCTCATTTAGAATTTTTTTTCTTTCTATTTTGAAAATTTCGGAAGAACATTTCTAAATTCTAATATTTTATTTTTTTCTTTTCTTTTCAATAAAAATTTCGGCTTCGCCAGTATGTGCACCAGTCCAATTTAATGCGCGGACTGAGAGCGTGGTAGTATGAATGAATTTTTGTTAGTTTGAGTGGTGTTTAATTAATTTTGATTTAATGGGTGGTAACTAAAAAAATTTCGGCACTGTACCTAGTTATTAACATTTCCAGCGTCTGCCCATTAGCATTGTCCTGCTTGGGAGAGCCCCTGCTTCTTTTGACTGGAGGGATTCATTTCTGCAGTGGCATTCACGGAGAAGGCATTCAACTTAGAAATTACTTTCCTTTCGCCTCCAGTTTCGGAAGACCGAATCTCTCCAGTACCGCCATTTTTCCTCTCCCAATTAGATCCAAGGAACGGGTACGGGTGTGGATTCGTTTCTCTGTTGTGCTCAGAACTATTACGTTGAGTACTTCTTAGTGGTTGATTGATAATTTTGCTCCGACTCCGAGCGTCGGGGGTGAGTTCCAACAACCTCCTATGGTGTGAAGTAACACCAGGGATGGTTTAGCTGTGGTGAGAACTAATTGGTGGCTGATTCCGTCATGGGCATCATCGCTTCTGACTGAACAACACGATTTTGCCATTTTGATTTTTTTTTTCAATACTTCTGGTACGCAAACTAGATTGACAGGTATGAATCAATTTTGCTCTGATACCATATTAATTTCAGCAATCTTTAATGGAATAATTGATTTTATTAATATATCTCATGATTTACAATGAACTATTACTCTATTTATATACAAACAGAGTATTGAGAATAGAGGTAGTTAGAGGACTAAAATAGAAAAAGAACAAAATTGTAAATATGTAAATAATAGATGTTGTTATGTCATAGAATAGGAAGTTACCGTTGGTACCAACTCCTAGGTACCAACGGTACAGTAGAGCATAGAAATATATATATACCCCAGAGATCAGATTGTAAAATATATTTGATAAAAATAAGAAATACTCATATTCATAAAAAAACTCTCTCAATACTCAAAACTTTACATGGTATCAGAGCATTGCTCATAAGGCCTCAGAAAATTCAATCAACGAATAGTTGCTATTGAGATCGTGAATCCAACATGGCAGAGGCAACAAACAACAGCACCTCAGTGCCGTCGTCCCGCCTAACTACCACGCTGCTCAACGATCGAAACTTTCAATCATGGACCAGAGCTGCGGTTCTCTCACTAAACGAAAGAGATTTGTACGAAAATGTCACTGGTGATGCAAAAATGCCAGATAAAGAGAAAGAAAATGCCGAGTACAAAAAATGGAAGAAATCAGACCTCAAGGCCATGAATTCACTGATTCAATCCATAGAACCCAACATGATTGATCTATTTCTCTACACCGATACCGCAAAGGAGATGTGGGATGCCATCAACAAACACTTTAGCAAAAAAAGTAATCATGCCCATGTATATCATCTCAAAAAAGAAATCCATCAATCCTCCCAAAAAAACAGAACCATCATCGAGTACATAGGCGAATTAAAACGGAGATGGGAGGAATTGAACCTCTATCTCGTCAAAACCTCGGATCCTCAAATCATCAAAGAAAGAGAACAAGAACGAGTGTACCAATTTCTAGCAGGGCTTGATGAATCATACGAACAAATCCGAGCCCAAATCCTGTTATCGGTCGAGCTTCCGAACCTTGACGACGCAATGTCTCTTGAAGTTCAAGGTGAGGAATCGAGACGCCTCGTCATGGCAGGTACCTCAGCCGTGCAAGAAAAGCCCGAAGATTTCGCCATGGCCTCGATTCGACAAAACGCTAATTTTCGAGAAAAAGGGAAACGGTGCGAGCACTGCAAAAAGGAGGGACACGAGAAAACCAAGTGCTGGTTTCTCCACCCTGATCTAAGACCAAGATGGTGGAAGGAGAAAAGCGGCAGCAACCAGGGGCGTAACGCTGAGGGGGAGAAAAAATGCTCCTTCGTTGGAGCAGCGCAAGAAGAAGAAAAGAGGGAAGTCGGCAATATCGGGTCTGGAGTGGTCTCTGGATCCGGCTCTGGAGCAACCCGGGAAGAGATAAAATCCCTCCTCTCACAGCTCAGTGGGCTGCGGTAGCCCAAAGCAGGTTTTCTTAAGGCCCATATTAATTTAAACACTCATATCAACAAAATACAATCAAGCCCAAGTCAGGATTTGTATGTTATACCAACTAGAAGGTTGAAAGGAAGTCCAGACAGATCTGAACCCGAAAAAGAGGAAATAAAACAAAAATTATGTACAAATTTAGGAAATCTAAATTTAGAATATTCCAAAAATAATTCGGTATGGATTTTGGACTCCGGTGCAACCGATCACATGACCAGAAATATAAAATGTTGTATAATTACAAAAAAAGCAAAGGCCAAGAATTTGTGTATGTTGCAAATGGAGAAAAAATGGAAATTTGTGGTTATGGTTCAATCAACCTATTTATGAAAGAATTTAAAAATGTCTTACATGTAAAAAATTGCACCTCAAATTTATTATCAATAGGAAAAATTTCAAAAGAAATAAATTGTGAGATTATATTTTCGTCAAAAAATGTATTTTTTCAGGATATAATATCCAAGATGATGATTGGTGGAGTTTTCCAAAATGGACTTTATTTTTTGAAAAGCCAAAAACTCAACTACAACACAAAAATGCAAGATATGGGGAGTTTATGGCATAAGAGAATTGGGCATCCCTCCGATAGGATTTTAAAATGTATTTTTGATTTTTCAAATTTAGATTGTAGTAATTGTGAATTATGCAAATTAGCAAAGCATAATAGACTTCCTTTTGTAATTTCAAATTCAAAAAGTAGCAAAATATTTGAACTTGTTCATTCCGATGTGTGGGGACCCGCTCCCGTAGATTCCTATAACGGCTTTAAATATTTTGTTACTTTTATAGATGATTTTTCACGATTAACATCTCTATATTTATTAAAAAATAAAAGTGAAGTTTTTTCTCACTTTCAAGATTTTTCAAACTTAGTAGAAAATCAATATAACACAACAATTAAAATTCTTAGAACCGATAATGGAACGAAATTTGTAAATCAAAATTTTTCAAATTTTTTGAAACAAAAAGGAATTATACACCAAACTACATGTGTTTATACCCCGCAACAAAATGGTGTTTCCGAAAGAAAAAATCGCCACTTGCTTGAAGTAACAAGAGCACTTATGTTTCAAACCAATGTTCTAAAAATCTATTGGTCAGATGCCATTCTCACCGCAACTTATTTGATAAATAGGTTACCAAGTGTTATTTTAAACAAAAAAAGTCCATTAGAAGTTATTTATCAAAGAAAAAATATTTTTTAATCATTTAAGAGTATTTGGGTGTACATGTTATGTACATCAAAATAAACGAGATAAATTAGACTATACCTCTATTAAAACTATTTTTCTAGGATATTCATATCATAAAAAGGGTTATAAGTGTTATGATCCTATAAACCAAAAATTATATATTTCAATGGATGTAACATTTCTTGAAAATGAGCCATATTTCAAAGGAAATAAATATGAGAGTTTAAATCATGCTAATACACATGATTTTATCATTCCTATGAGTACTAATCAAATTTTTTAGGAGCAAAGAATTGTAGGAAATGAAGAAGAGGAGAGTGAAGAAGAAAATAACAATACTTCTCAAAGTGAGACCGAAGAAGAAGAAAATGAGAACATTGAAGAGGATGAAAATTTGAAAGAAGAGGTTCCGGTAAGGCGGTCAACACGTCCTTCTCAACCGTCTACAAGGTTACGAGATTTCGTAACCTATAAGGTTCAATATCCAATTCAAGATTATATTTCATACAAAAATATTTCAAAAAAATATTATGCGTTTCTTAGTTCAATTTCAAAAACGGAAGAACCAAGAAATTTTGAGGAAGCCATAAGCCAACCGGTGTGGTACAAGGCTATGAAAGAGGAACTTCAAGCCTTAGAAAAAAATAATACATGGATCATTGTACCGTTACCAAAAGACAAAAAACCCGTAGGATGCAAATGGGTTTATAAAATAAAATACCAAAGCGATGGATCCATAGAAAGGTATAAGGCCCGGCTAGTTGCCAAAGGGTATACCCAAACATACGGTATTGATTACCAAGAAACCTTTGCTCCAGTAGCAAAGATGAATACCATAAGAATTCTACTTTCGATAGCGGTAAATAATGGTTGGAATTTACATTAAATGGATGTTAAAAATGCATTCCTTCAAAGAACACTTGAAGAAGAGATTTATATGACCCTCCCACCGGGTCATGTAAAAGAAAAAAATGCTAACATTGTTTGTAGGTTAAAAAAATTGATCTATGGACTTAAACAATCTCCAAGGGCATGGTATGGCAAATTATCTCAAAATTTAAGTTTTTGCGGTTTTAAAGTAAGCCAATCCGATACATCTTTATTTTCTAAACATGAAAATAATGATACTACCATAGTTCTTGTTTATGTTGATGACATAATCATAATCGGAAATAATCATGAGAAAATTGACATTGTGAAAAGATATTTAAAAGAAAAATTCAAAATAAAAGACCTTGGTAAACTTAAATATTTTTTAGGAATTGAAATAGCCACTCAACCAAGGGATATTTATTTCACAAAGGAAATATACCATTGACCTTTTAAAAGAAACGGGCAAGTTAGGGTCAAAACCGGCTTCAACACCTATAGATAATAATTGTAAACTAAATACCGAAGATGGAGACTTGTTGGAAGATATTAACCAATTCCAACGACTTGTAGGAAAATTAATTTACTTAACGGTAACTAGACCGGATATTTCATATGCGGTGAGTCAAATTAGTAAATTTATGCACTCACCAAGAAAGCCACATTTAGATGCAATAGATAGAATTTTGAGATATCTAAAGAAATCACCCGGAAAAGAGTATATGGATGAAAAATAATAAATCTAACGAAGTGTGTGGCTATTTCAATGCAGATTGGGCCGGGAGTTTCGATAGAAAATCAACAACCAGCTATTGCACATTTGTAGGCGGAAACTTAGTCACATGAAAAAGCAAGAAGCAAAATATCGTGGCGCGATCAAGTGCGGAAGCGGAATATCGCGCCATGGCATCCACCGCAAGTGAGCTCACTTGGATAAAAACAACTACTAGAAGAATTGAATTTCAAAATTGATAAACCAATGAAGATGTTTTGCGACAACAATGCGGCAAGGCATATCGCCTCGAATGCGGTGTTTCATGAGAGAACGAAGCATATCGAAGTTGATTGCCATTTTATACGAGAAAAAGTTCAAGCGAAGGAAATTGAAACTCCCTACGTAAAGAGCCAAGACCAATTGGCCGATATCTTCACCAAAGGTCTCATTCCGAGGGCATTTGAAGAAATAACGAACAAGCTTGGATTAATCGATATTTATAATCCTAGCTTGAGAGGGGAGTGTTGAGAATAGAGGTAATTAGAGGACTAAAATAGAAAAGGACAAAATTGTAAATATGGAAATAATAGATGTTGTTATGTCATAGAATAGGAAGTTACCGTTGGTACCAACTCCTAGGTACCAACGGTACAGTAGAGCATAGAAATATATATATACCCCAGAGATCAGATTGTAAAATATATTTGATAAAAATAAGAAATACTCATATTCATAAAAAAACTCTCTCAATACTCAAAACTTTACACAGAGGCTAAAGAGCCGTTAGACTACAAAGGCTATAAAGAGTCGTTAGGCTGTAACAGAGAGAAATAAATACATAGGGTATATTCTGTAAAATTCTTATGGGTTATCCTAAGTGTCACCAAATACTACAACTCTAATTGTATGTCTTTTGTTAAGAATCTCCAACAGTTTCTTATTGATGGGTCTGAATTGGTGAAATTAGGGTTATAGCCCGATTTTAATAAATTGGTACCTGTAGGGTTTACAAATTGTTGTTGTTGTGGTAGGTTTCTAGTTGTATGATTTGATAAAATGGTACATTTACCAATTATGTACATACATATTGTTTGGTAATCATATGCTATTGGTTTTGCAATTATTATGTGAGTTGGACTTTGTGAAGATTAGATCATTGTGTAAAAGTCCCTGGAATTGTGATGTATATGCGATGGATGATATAGAAATTTGAAAATTAACAGCTCAGATACCACTTGTCATGATCCTAAGGGGATGGATGTGGATCTTGAAATTGGGGGGAATATGAGGATGGTTTCTGTAATATGGGGAGAAATTTGAAAATTGTGGTATTGATTGGGTTTTAGTTACAAGTTCAATACAATATACAAGAGAGGGAAAGTAGAGAGAATGGTCTAGAGAAAATCATAGAAGTGAGAGAGGGAATGAAGAGTCTTGGCATTATACTGTTAATGTGGTTTGATTTATTGTGTTGATTTGTTTGTAATAGGGTATTTTCGTCTGGTTTGTTCTAAACTAGACTAGTGTCTGTATTGTCTCGATCTTTGGTTATACATATGACAGCTATCAAGGTATTTGAATATAGAAAGATAGAGGGAATGGAGAAAGATTAAGAGAGTTCAAGAGTCAAGACAATTCATTTCATTCATGCTCATGTCCCAATTACAAGGATTGGATGAGCTTATATATCTGTTTCCTTTTGCATCTCTCTCTAAATATTCTAACATCCCCTAATTGCCCTTATTCTGTATCTCCAATATTTTATTCGAATTTCTCCTAACAACTGTACCCTAGGTCATTACAGTTAATAACTTAGGAGTAGGCCATCTTGTGATGGATCTACAGAATATGGTGATCGATGCGCTCGCGGCGCTGTATCATGGCACCAACGACGGACTGCGAGCTGGGGCTGACCACTGGCTCCAGGACTTCCAGCACACCCTCGATGCATGGCAGGTTCTCATTGGCTCTCATACACCTTTTGTCAGAATTTTTTTAATCATTTTTTATGAATCACTGCATTGATTTTAGCTAGAGACAGTAGGATTGATTCTTTTTAAATGTCATTACGACTTGAATTCTCTGTGCTACTGATGGTTACTTCCAATTTTATAATTATCTTACTGTTTGCTATTTCCAGGTTGCCGACAGTCTACTCCACGATCACAACAGCAGTATAGAAACCCTTATATTTTGTTCTCAGACTCTCAGGAGTAAGGTAGGAATTTAAACAACAATGTCCTTTTGGCATTTTGGCATTTTCAAGTTTATTGTGTACATTCTTTTGGTTTGAATTGCTTTTGGTTTTACAGGTACAAAAGAGACTTTGAAGAGCTGCCAGGTGAAGCCTTTGGGCCTCTGCGGGATTCTTTATCTGTGAGCGTGTGTTTTTTTTTAATGCAAAACATCTTTGTTTATGATATAATTGTACTCATCTTACTTCTGAGTGATGAATTTGAAATGCAGACATTGCTAAAGAAGTTAAATAAAGGACCTCCAAAAGTTAGAACACAGGTTTCTTTTCTGTCTGTTTTTTCTTTTTGAAATTTCGTATTATAATATTGAATGCAAATTATCAATGATCAATCTACAAAGTTCTGGCTCCTATCATGTAGTAATCAAACCAATTTTCAGATATGCATTGCAATTGCTGCCTTGGCTGTACATGTATCGGTAGAAGATTGGGGAGGTGGTGGCATTGTGAATTGGCTGAGTGTTGAGATGAAGTCTCAGCCTGAACTTCTTCCAAGTTTTCTCGAATTAATGACCGTCTTGCCCCAGGTATAAGTAATTTTAAAAAATGCAAATTATGGAATATGTACCAGTGGAATCCCAGCAGGACATACATGTTTTTTTAATTCAATTGTTTTAAAACCTAACATAATTGGTGGAATGTTTTAATTGGCCAAGCTCGCCATCCAATTAAAAAGATGCTGGAAAGAATTAAAAAAAATAAGCATGAGCCCTTTCTACTATTAATATTTGCCACTTATCTTGGGTTAGTCAGGGGCAAGTCAAGGCATAGCTGATGCCTCAAATAGATATACAATTTAGAGAGATATGGTTGTAATTTGATTAGGTGATTTACCTTAGAGCTTCTCATGGTTGCACGTCAGAGAGATTTGCATATACAAAAAAGTTGTTCTCTCTCAAAACCTTGCTGTTTCACATTATCTTCCTTGAGAACTTGTGATTTGATTCTAATTCAGTATATTTTGTTACTGTCTTTTCTGTTAGGAAGCAAATAGTCTCCGGATAGCAGCTCGTCCTGAAAGACGCCGTCAATTTGAGAAGGAGCTGGTTTCCTTTTCTGAAGTTGCACTCTCGCTGTTGACTGCTTGCTGAGATTTTGAAGAATTAAAAGAGCAGGCAAGAGCTTTACATATAGCACGAAATGAAAATGCCTATTTTCCATTTTTCTTAAATTTAATTAATTAATTACTTACAGGTTTTGGATGGTTTTGCTTCTTGGCTCCCATTTTGTCATGGGTATGTGCCCTGTTCATATAACTTGCTGCCCAGAATATCTTTTCTTATGTTGTAGTACTCAAATTCAATATATGCATCAAATATTGTACTTCATATTTTCCCTGATATTCAAGGTCACTGATTTTTCAATTTTGAATGTCTAGAGTTGTTATTGTTCTCTAGAAAAAGAAATGCGTCTCAGTTTCTGGATTGTAAGATACTGCCGCATAAACTTCACTTGTATGTTACTTCTGAACGTTTTTGTATCCTCAGAGTTTGTGATGTTTTCCCCTTCATAACCAAGCTTTATTTGGTAGTACATGAAAGGAGTTGTTGATCTGTGAAAGCTGCACTAGATTTGTTATGATGTCGGCACAATTTTGTTTTCTTGTCGGATTCGAAATTAAAAAAAAAATGCATGCTTCTTTCAGGATCTCTGCAGCCACTCTTGCAGGGCATCCTCTGGTTTCTGGGGCCTTATCATCTCTCAACTCAGATCAGCTACTTGAGGCGGCTGTTAATGGTATCTATCTTTCCCAATTTTTTTGGATGTTTTGCTAACTGCAAAATGGAGATAACATTCTACCCTACATTATATATCAGTAATATGGGCCTGGGGTGTGTCTATATCTTTGCTCTTTGGCGTATAACATTGAATCATCATGTGATCACTCAAAAGAGAGCAATATTTCTTTTAATATATATAAACTTGGAAATGCTATCGGTTCGGACTGCAAGCGCACAATCCTATCGAGTAGTATATTCGAGGTCGATCCACAGGAAATATTGGTTCAATGCTTTGAGCGATCGAATCACAATCTTTCGAAAGGCTAGACGAAATCTGAAAATTGAGAGATGTTATTTTGATCAATGTAAATTAGGAAGCAATTAAAAGTAATTAAAATAAAGATAGAGATGAGGATTCCTAGGGTTTCGGCACACCATTGCCACTCAATCCGCCTTGACAATATATTCTTGTTGCGTCTGATTTCCTGTTGTTGTTTAATGAAAGACACCACATAGGTCACTGCGATTTATGTTACGCGAGAATGACAGATCTTTCACCGAGATTCTACATAGGACACTGTGATTTACCTTACGCAAATGTCTGATCTCTCAAATACTCCAAATTACTACACAGATCACTGCGATTTACTTTACGCAAGTGATGGAATTTGGTACGCGTTTTGTTGGTCTGGTTTATGGTTTCTCCGCTAAGGTTTTCTTCACATAAACCTAATAGATCTCAACAAGGCTAATTCATACAAATAGTTTCTCTTACCATTAAAGTACTGTCACTACCCTAACGGACTCAAACTAGATCATTGAAATTAGATGAAGAGATAGTAAATCACAAAAGTATTTTGTTTCAACAACAAGAAATCATAATCAACAAAAATATATATATCAAAACATCAAGAGTAACAAGGTTTACTGCCTAGCCCTAAGAAAGAGAACTTAGCCGCGGAACGGCATTCTTACAGGCACTCCTCTCTTCTTACTTTAATCAAATCTAACCCTAATTACAAAGATAACTAATCATTCTGCCCAGGGGCCTTATATAGGAGTGTAGGGACGTGTAGAGGTTGAGTAGGGGCTAAGAAACTGATCTGGAAACAGCTGTCGGCAGTTATTCCCCAAGAGATGCCTTCGGATACGGACCGTATTAGGTGATACGGTCCGTATTAGGACCTTGACGGTTAGGGTTTAATGCCTCCAGCGTTATCTTCTGGTCAATGCTAGGCCTGGTCCGTATTAGGCAATACGGGCCGTAACAGGGACTTAGTCGATGAGCGTTGCTGATCCGATAAAACCCGATTCTAGCTCCATTTAGTGTAAAATAGTCCCAAAACATGTTTTTTTGCAATAAAACACAAAGAAGGGTGACAGTAGCCTTTTTCTCTAATTAATTAAACATAAGTGCGAGAAAATATGCAAAACCTAAGCCAAAACCCTACGTAAATCATCATTATTTTGACTCTGATCATCATGTCAGGTGTTAAGCTAGCTGAAAGAATAATCAGATATTCAGTAAAGTTATCATATTGATTCAGCTAAATTTCCTTATTCTTATTCTATTTGTTGGTGAGTCGAAGTCACGATTGGAAAGTAGTGAAAAAGAGACCCAAGTTATATAAGACAAAAAATGGTTTAACCATCCTGAATAGGTTGAATATGCAAGATCAACTTTCCACATGGTTATTAACTTATTATACATGCAAATGCTTTATAACCTGTGACTAGAACTTACCTTTCTGCACCCTTGAAAGAAGAACATGGTTTATGATGGCCCGAGATATTTTTAAATGTCACAGAATATACCTCCATCCTGTTGGACTATATTAATGGTTCGGTGTTATTGTAACTTTGAATATACCTCCATCCTGCTGCTGCTGCTGCTGCTGTTATTATTACCATCGTTATCATTACAGTACTAATGATTATTATTATTATTATTATTATTATTATTATTATTATTATTATATAATACAGGTATCCTATGTTCTACTATCCCTAACCAGAACATATCGTGTAAAAGTCGTAGAATGGGCAAAAGAGAGCATTTCTTTGATACCACCAGCAGCTGTCACAGAAGCTGAGTGCTCAAGCTTTCTCTCGGCTCTCTCTAAGGTTGCATCAGGCTCCAGCATATCTCACCTGACAAGCACACTTGAGGAGCTGTCAGATGTGTGCCGAAGAAACCGCAATGTTCAGGACATAGTGCAAGGAACTCTTAGACCTCTTGACTGGAACTTCACCACTGTTGCCTGATAATAAAAGGGTAAATGTGGGACTTCATCATGTAATTTTTATTTAGGAGCATTATTACTCCAGCCCCTACAAAATGAGAAATCTCATCCAACCTCTAATAAAATATACAAATAATGGTACATGCCTGTCATTCTCTATAAATATGTTATTACCTCTCGACCATTTTACTTTACAAAAAAGTTACTTATGTATATTTATATTTTTAAAGGGGAAAGGGAGATTGGTTGGGTGTAAATGCTGTATTTGGCTGAGTTCTATGCTATATTGTCAAGTTCTTTTCGTATGCTACAATTCTTTGCTGGGTTTTGCATGATAATTTTCCAAGACCCTTTTTTGCAAGTTGACAAAAATATCTATGTTCACCGCAGGTAATCTTTTCCCTAATTTGTACTAAAATTTCTCTCCAGGGTACAGTCAAGTACTGCCATCTGGTGAAATCTGCAGCTCAAAAGATGTAGTGCTTCCCTTGAAGAGGGGGGGTTATAAGGTAGAGCGAGGATTTTGTAAATTTCTTGTGTCTTTCATTTTATTTAATCTTTTCTGTATGTATCTGATGTATATTTCTTATTTAAGAATGTAGGACCTTTTAGTTGCTATTGTTGTTTATTCAGGAGTTGATTGTTCTTGAAGAGATCGAATGGTGCTTTTATATCAATGCAAATGTATGTTTCTGACATTTTACTAGCGTTACCCATTCAATTTTTTTTTTTAAAAGGTCAGTGAGTTTTGAGCTCACTAACGATTGTATTAATAATATAAAAAAGTATTTGCAACGCCTCCACTCTTGGTTACTCCAACGAGTATATTACTCCTACGCTTGGTTACCCATTCAATTTACTGGTGGAATGTCAAATCGATGTCTTAATAAGATGTGGTGCAGGTAGTTTCGATTGTAAGTTCTCTACTTTATAGGATGCAAGCAATCACTTAAACTATATTCATAAAAAAGAGCTAGCAAGCTCATTGTAAGCGAGAGCTTCAATTAGAACTTGTGTTTATGACATGCGATGTAGTAATTAGAATTTTTAAATTTCACATGATAGATAAAAGCCGTTGATCTTGTTTATTGTTACATGAATAATTAATTGTTCATTATATTTATTGTCGACTACAACTAGTTGATTTTTGACATGTTTGTTTTGTACTGAACAAATTTCAAGTATAACTATCTTTCAAGTTTCAACAGATTGTTTGCAGCATTGAACACGATCAATAGTTTAATTTTATCATTTGAAATTTGCATTGCCTTCTAATACCTATATTAGCGCTATTGTTTACTAATGAGTCCGGCTAGTATAACATTGGTGTCATTTCGGCCTATATAACACCAACTCCAAAATCTATCGTATCGACTTCAAACGGTTAATCCAACCGTTCCAACCCTTCTACTTTATGAGTTGTGCGTTTACATGCAAAATTTTATAATTTTTTGAATTTTTTTAGTATCAAATCAAGCGGTCAAATGTGTGAGTTTTTAAGTTAATTTTAATGCATTCATTTTTCAAGATTTTTGACCGCTTGATTTGGTACTAAAATAACTAGAAAATATTTTTTTTTTTGCATGTAAACGCACAACTCATAAAGTAGAAGGGTTTGAACGGTTGGATTAACCGTTTGAAGTCGATACGATAGATTTTGGAGTTGGTGTTATACAGGCCGAAATGATACCAATGTTATACTAGCCGGACTCTTTACTAATAGCACCTCATGTCTCCTCTCCACAACAAAACTCTCGTGCTTTGAAACCCCTCCCCTTATCCTGCGTTTAATTGGTGCTGACATTGTCCTCGACAATGCTAAGTTGAATGAACTCCTCCACTAGAGGCACTACATACCTCTCTTGCAGTCAGTTTTGATCTTGAACTGCCACTCTGTTCAGTGTTCTTCCAGCTCCAATAGCTCCAATCTTTCATACTGTGGGGTGGGTGGGGGAAGGGGGTTCGTTCACTCATGATTCGCACGATCTTGAAGCTGTCCTCACAAATCTCGATGCAAACCGAACGGCTCTAACCGTGCATCGGACTGAATTTGGTCATCAGACTGCCACTGATTCCTATGAACACAGCTTTCCTATTTGTGTTTTCTCTAATCTGCTCATAGCTGTTATACCACTCCATACTTCTAGGGTTGTTTCCATCCTATTTTATTATAGGTGAAACATCTAATACGAAATGTTCCAACCCAAATCATGTAAATAAAACCACGATTTTCCAACTTATCTTGTCTAGTTGAACCAATACATTGACGAGCAATGTACATATGATTTCAGCGGTTTCCCATGTCATGGAGCATCCTAGAGGATTCAAACCAAGCCCACTGTGCTAAGCTTGGAACAAATGGAATGCATCAAACATAAAATTTTATTCCAAAATCTTCCAAACCAATGGTTTTGAAGAAGCAAAAACCTAAACTTCTCAGTGTTGCTTACTCAACAATTATTTTTCTCTATAGATAGTTCTTGGTGAACAATATGCTCTCACTGATCAAATGATAGCTCACCATGTTAGGAGGAAAATTTCTGGGACTTCTCAATGTTCAATCAAAGTTTCATTTTTCTTTTAGTTTTGCATCAAAAAGCTCACCAACATATGCGCACAACAAAAGATTATATATTTTGACAAAATATTATAAATGTAATGATTATCTTGAGATTAACAAAATAGAACCTATCTGCAGAAACCAGTAATATTCAAATAATTGACTGGCCACCAAAGATTTATTTACTTGGAAGCACATGCTATAAGTGGTAATCCAAAAGATACAAATCTATATCTAACCTAAAATCCTAAACAGCTTTAAAAAAGAAAACAACAAAAGAACAAACCCAAATCTTCAAGAAGATCAAACCTTCATCATATCGATTCAATTTAAAGAATCAATTTTCTTTGCCTCTTCCATCTCTCCAAAAATCTTCATGGCCACCATATTGTCAAAAAGTTTCTCATAGGGGTGACCTAGTGGTACGAGCTGCTTATACTTCTTAAATTGCTGGTCCGCCTCCTCTTTCTTTTTCAAGAGGGTATAAACAATCCCTTGGCAAAGGTACGGCCGAAAATCAGTCGGATCTTCTTTCTCCATTTCCCCATAAACCTTCAAACACTCCTCATACTCTCCTAGTGTTACCTTGATTTGTGCCAAAAGCAATTTGAAGTCGCTCACCTTTTCTTTTCTATCCTTTTCTTTTTTGCACAATTCGATTGTTTTCTCAACCCTTTTCATCAACTCCCTTAATTCAGTTTTATTGGCTGACTCTGAATTTGAAGAGGTCATTATCAGACCGTGGTACGCCTCAACCAAATAGGGATCTTTTTCTAGAAGCCTCTCAAAGCTTCTTTTAGCGGAGTTCACATCACCCATATGAGACTGTAAATGGGCTTTCAGCAAAAGGAGATCTGGGTTACCGGGTTGGAGCGTGATAAGTCGGTCTAGGGATTTAATTGATCCCGTGAAGTCGCCTTGTTCGATCTTTCTCTCTATGTCAGCACGAAAGGAGGCAATTTCGTCAGAATCAGGTTGGACCAGGGTGTCAGAGGTGGTGGCAGGAGGTGAGGAAACGGAAGCTAGTGCAAGAGAGGGGGTAATAGACGGAAAACGGGAAAGGAGAATGGAGAAGGAAGCAGCGGCAGTGGCGATGGTGAGAGAAAGGGGCTTGATAAGAGAGTGGAGGAGATGGGGTCTGGAAGGTTTCGGTTTGGGGGAAGAATGAGAGGTGGCGCGTAGCAAATAAGGTTTTGGCGAGGGTTTCTTAGTAAGAAGGGTTCTTGGAAGGAAGATCTTGGGAATTGGGATGGGGCGGAGAGAGCAGTAGAAAGGGTACGGGTGCAATGAGGAGCTGCATAGCGAATCCATGCTAGTAGCGCCTTAACTGCCTTCAACGGTGGCAGGAGGGAAAACGGAGCAATGAATATAAAAAGTAGAGAGAGCGGAGACTCCGAGAGAGGGAGCTAGGGGGGAACTAAACAATAAATTGTTTAGGTTGCGTGTAGGAAGACGGTAAAAAATTGTGTCAATTGCTCATTGTCACTTGTCAATACTCAAGTGGGGGTTTTGATCTTTTATGGGCCGATTCTCGCTTGAGAAACCCCAAAACAGTATGCTTGAGAAACAGACTTCATGGGCCGATTCTCGCTAGGCTGATTCGAAGCAGCCAGAGTAGGACGGCCTTTAATCAATTAATTGGGCCTTATATCTGGTAACAACTATCTACCAAGCATGATGCCTGAGCCTGGCAGAGAAGGCAACGGGCCCAACCTTTTGGGCAACGTAATCCCAAACACCGGCGACTGCATGTCAGCTAAGCAATTGGTAAAATTATCGAAAATCTGAGTCATTATGCGAGTACTTACACCACCTCGAGTTCTCGTAGTCCATCCAAAATCGGAACATTATGTTGGGGTAAAGTTGTAATTTATATAAAGAGAAGATTCCCGTGTCATAAATTTTTAACATCACAATATACGACACTGCAATTTTTTTGTTTATTGTTGCATGAATAATTAATTGTTCATTATATTTATTGTTAACTACAACTAGTTGATTTTTGACATGTTTGTTTTGTACTGAACAACAAATTTTATATAGAACTATCTTTCAACAGATTGTGCAGCATTGAACAGGATCAATAGTTCAATTATACAATTTGAATTTGTAAAATTGAATTTTTTTTTTTTTATTAATTTGGTAGTGGCTAAAACAACATGAAAAGGTATTGTCATATATAATCAGTCACCAAAATAATCACTACAGATCTCTCATCTGTGACGTAATATCCTTTTGATTTGACAGACAAATACAAATTAAAGCTGAAAATTTGCCCTCTAATTCAAAGACTAGCACTATAGTTTACTAAAAGCACCTCATGCCCCCCTCCACAACAGAACTCTCCTGCCTTGAAACCCCTCCCGGGTCTGGATCCCCTAAAGTAACCCAATCTTTGGGTTTTGGATTGAAACCGTCCAATTCGAATTTGTCGCTCGAGATCGTCTCGGAATTCGAATTCATTGTCGGAATGTGTGCGCTCACTTCACGGATAGATTTTCGCGGATTCAAATCGGACGGTCTCGATCCAAAACCCATTGAGTTACTTCACTGGATCCCAATTGCCCATATCCTGCGTCTTATTGGTGCTGACATTGTCTTCGACAATGCTAAGTTAGAGGCTCTACGTACCAAATTTTTTATTAATATAAAAAAAAACAAATTTCACAAAATACATATGTTTTCTGGAAATTTCCAAAAATAGCCAATCCGCTGGATTATTCAACGGAAATGGATTTCCTTTTTCCACTGAATTATTCAACGGGAATAGGATTTTTTTTTATTTTCTATTTTAATTAAATAGAAGATGTTCCGATTTTTTTAAATGAAATATTAGAAATATTTTTATATTTTTTGGAAAATAGATGAAGTACTATAGAATTGAATTTACTAGAAAGACTGCGACAAATAGTCCAAATCAATATTTTTCAGGCAAGATTTTTTGTAGCTGTAAAAAAAATTAAAACTGTTTTGGATCTGAGTTATTGATTCCGGTTCAAAAATTACTTATGGGTAAATAAAAAAATATCATGGTCCTTCTAGTAAATTCAAATTCAAAGGTACTCCGTCTATTTCTCTAGAAGTGATTTTAGGAAATATATTAAAATATTAAAAATATATAATAGCTTCTAAAACATTTTTTTCCAGCAACACACCAAGAAATATTTTAATTTCTTTTACAGCCGCAAAAAAACCTGTCTGAAAAATGTTGATCCGGGTTATTTGTCGCAGTCTTTCTAGTAAATTCAATTATATAGTACTCAATCTATTTTACAAGAAATATAAGTTTTTTTTCTAATATTTCAATTAAAAAAATAAAAAAATCCGAACATCTTCTATTTAATTAAAATAAAAAATCAGAAAATTCTATTTCCACTGAATAATCCAACGAAAATACAAAATCCACCAGATTATTCAGCGGAAAGTTCTCTTCCATTTTTCCGAAATTTTTATTTATATCCAAAAAAATATTAAATTTCAAAATCTACACCCCATGCAGAGAAATTTCGAAATATGTCCAAACTGCAAAAAAAAATTGCGGTTTAGGAATTCCAAAACCACAAAAAAAAATTGCGGTGTTGGTTTTGGAATTCCAAAACCGCAAATATTTTTTGCAGTTCTAAGTTTTTTTTAATTAAACAGAAATATTTATAATTTATTTGTTTTTTGTATTGAAATATTAGTAATATTTTATATATTTCTTTGAAAATAGATGGAATACTATATGATTTGATTTATTAGAAAGACTGCGACAAATAACCCGGATTCAGGCCGGATTTTTTGTGGTTGTAAGAAAAATTAAAATATTTCTTTGTGTTATTGGAAAAAAAATAAAAATGATTTGAATCTGAGTTACTGATTCCGGTTCTTAAGTCACTTCTAGATTAAATACATAAATTATTGTGATCCTTTCATTTTTGAAAAAACAAAAAATATCTCTGACAAAAATTTTGCTTGAAAAACTTTTTCTGACATACTTTTTTGTTTTTTCAAAAATAAAAGAATCCAAATATTTTATGTATTTACCTTGACGTGACTTTTGAACCGGGATCAATAACTCAGATTCAAAACATTTTTATTTTTTTCCAATAACACTAAGAAATATTTTAATATTTCTTACAACCGCAAAAAATCCGGCCTGAAAAATGTTGATCCCGGTTATTTGTCGCAGTTTTTCTAATAAATCAAATTATATAGTATTCCATCTATTTTCAATGAAATATAAAATATTACTAATATTTCAATACACTATACAAATAATTATAAACATTTCTTTTTAATTAATAAAAAAACTTAGAACCGCAAAAAACATTTGCAGTTTTGGAATTCCAAAACCAAAACCGCAAATTTGTTTTGTGGTTTTAGACTGAATTACCGCAGAAAAATTTTGCGGTTTGGACATATTTCGAAAATATTTCGAAATTCCTCTGCATAGTGTGTAGATTTTAAAATTTAATATTTTTTTTGGATATTAATAAAAATTTTGGTCCAATTTTACTAAATTATTCAGCGGATTTGGACTGGATGAATAATCCAGCAGATTTGTTATTTCCGAAAATTTCCAGAAAGCATATTTATTTTGTAAAATTTGTTTTTTTTTATATTAATAAAAATTTCGGCTCTACGTACATGCCTCTCTTGCAGGAGAGTAGGTTGGGTCCGATGGGTGTCAGGGCCGTCCGATCTGCTTTAAGATTCATGAACACGAATTTTAAAGCAGATGCGAAAGTTGCAGGCGCGAATCTTAAAGCAGATCGGACGGTCATCGAACCCATCGAACTCACTTCGAGTCCGATGGGCATCGGACCCAAATTGACCTCCTCTTGCAGTCAGTTTTGATCAAGAACTGTCACTCTGTTCAGTGTTCTTCCAACTGTTGGGGGGGTGATGTCCGGCTGTAGCCGTTTAATTCAGATCAAGATTCGTGCACTCTTGATGCACAAATTTCGATGTGAATTAAACCGCTCTAACCATGAATCTGATGCCCAATAAAGCTCTCCTATTTGTGTTTTTTTAGTAATCTGCTCATATCTGTTATACGACTCTCGTTTCCGTCCTATTTTATTATTAGGCGAGGCATCTAATACGAAATGTTCCAACCCAAATCATATAAATTACTAAATTGAACCATGATTTCCAGCTCACCTTGTCTAATTGACCCAATGCATTGACGAGCAATGTACGTACGATTTCAGTGGTTTCCCATGTCATGGAGCATCCTAGAGGATTCAAACCAAGCCCAACGTGTGCCAAGCTTGGAACGAATGGAATGTATCAAACATAAAATTTATCCAAAATCTTTCCAAACCAATGGTTTCGAAGAAGCAAAAAATCTGAACTTCTCGGTGTTGCTTACTCCACAATTATTTTTCTTTATAGATAGTTCTTGGTGAACACTGAATAATATGCTCTCGTTGATCAAATGATAAGCTCACCATGTTATTAGGAGGAAAATTCTGGGACTTCTCAAAATTCAATCAAAGTTTATTTTCTTTAAATTTTTCATCCAAAAAATCTCACCAACATATGCACACAACAAAAGATTATATATTTTGACAGAAAATATCATAAATGCAACAAGTATCTTGAGATAACAAAAAAGACCCTCTGCGGAAACCAGTTGGAAGCATATGCTATAAGTGGACAGTGGTAATCCAAAAGATACAAATCTATATCTAACCTAAACCCCTAAACAGCTTTAAAAATGAAAACAAGAAAAGAACAGACCCAAATCTTCAAGAAGATCAAACCTTCATCAATTCAATTCAATTCAAGAACCAATTTTCTTTGCATCTTCCATCTCTCCAATTTTCCTGGCTACCAAATTGTCAAAATATTTCTTATAGGGGTGCAATTGTGGTATGAGCCACTTATACTTCGTATATTGCTGGACTGCCTCCTCTTTCTTTTTCAAGTGGTTATAAACACTCCATTGGCAAAGGTACGGCCGAAAATCAATCGGATCTTCTTTCTCCATTTCCTCAAAAACCTTCAAAGAATCCTCATACTCACATAGTGTTACCTTGATTTGTCCCAAAAGTAATTGAAAATCCCTCATTTTTTCTTTGCTATCGTTTTCTTTTTTGCACAATTCGATTGTTTTCTCAACCCTTTTCATCAACTCCCTCAATTCAGTTTTATTATGTAACTCTGGGATTGATGAGATTATTATCAGACCATGGTACGCCTCAATCAAATAGGGATCTTTTTTGAGGAGCCTCTCAAAGCTTCTTTTAGCGGAGTTCATATTGCCCATTTGGAACTGTAAATGGGCTTTCAGCAAAGGGAGATCCGGGTTACCGGGTTGGAGCGAGATAAGTCGGTCTAGAGATTTAATTGAGCCCGTGAAGTCGCCTTGTTCGATCCTGCTCTCTATGTCAGCACGAAATAAGGAGGCAATTTCGTCAGAATCAGGTTGGACCAGGGGGTCAGAGGTGGTAGCAGGAGGAGAGGAAACGGAGGCCAGTGGGAGAGAGGGGGGCATGGAGTGGAAACGGGAGAGGAGAATGGAGAAGGAAACAGCGGCAGTGGTGATGGTGAGAGAAAGGGGCTTGAGAAGAGAGAAGAGGAGATGGGGTCTTGAAGGTTCCGGTTTGGGGGAAGAATAAGAGGTGGCGCGGAGCAAATAAGGTTCTGGCGATAGTTTCTTAGAGGGAAGGGTTCTTGGAAGGAAGGTCTTGGGAATTGGGATGGGGCGGAGAGAGCAGGAGAAAGGGTGCGGGTGCAATGAGGAGCTGCATAGCGAATCCATGCTAGTAGTGCCTTCAACGGTGGCAGGAGGGGCAACAGAGAAATGAGAGCGAAAACTCCGAGAGAGGGAGAGCCAGGGGGGAGAACCGAGTGAGAGTGAGAAGGGTTGAGGACGACTACAGTTGTGTCACTCAACTTATATAGTGCATTGGAATAGAAAAGGCCAGTATCCCAGTCCCAGACTCCCAGTAGTCCAGTACATCAAGAAGCCTAGAACACAAGAAATGCGCATGCTCAATTGGACGGACAATTGGTTTTTGTCGGGGGAATTCGTATCTCTTCGAGTTAACTCAAAATTTTAGTTTAGATCCGGACCGTCGAATTTTAATCCGCACGAATATTAATGAACTCCGTACATTACAGGCGCGGGCGAATTGGTCCGGAGTTGTAGTCAAATGGTGCGTTAATGCAGAGGATGCGGACTTGTGCTGCTGGTTTTGATCTTTTATTTTGTTAGAAAGCCCATAACAGTACGCTTGAGAAAAGGACTTTATGGACCGATGCTCGCTAGGCTGATTTGGAGCATCCAGTGTAGGACGGCCTTCAATCAATTAATTGGGCCTTCTATCTGGTAACAACTATTCACCAAGCAGAATGCCTGACAAATCAGGGAACGGGCGCAACAGTAAATTCATATCATGAGATTTATATTGTGACCATCTTCTGCAATTTTATTACCATAAAAAAAATGCATCTCTTTTAGATGACGAACCAAAAGATTTTAATATTTTACATGAACATATATTTTTTTAATGCAATACCAATAATAATTTCCATTCAATGTAAGAATTTTAATTTTTAAAATATATGAGAAAATTAATAACATTCTTTATACTACCTATAAACATTTGTAAATTCATAAATAAACCACTTACACACTAAATATAAATATTTAAGAATACAAATAAGAGATGTATGATATAATCATGAATAATTTCTTTAAATTGCATACATCAATGTTGATCAAACTTGCATCAATTAATTAAGCCACTAACTATTAATTCCTGTACAACGTGACGAATCCCAGCAGATCTCCGACCTCTTGTTTATTATTTGATTTATTTCCCTTTAAATCAAAATAGAAGTAAAATCATTCTAGCTATAACTAACATAACAGTTAACAGTAACACTGATTTGGTCAAAAGCTCAAGCTGTCATTGAGTTGTTTTTCTCCATTGTCCGTACGTCCTAAAGAACTCCTTGTTCTCCTTCTCTAGCTCCTTCCACACTGCACGACAAACAAAAAAAGGTAAGCTCAAGCGATCACGTTATTTTCTCATTCAACCAAGAAAAACATGGACATTAAATATATATCAGAACCTGTCGAAGTAATTATCGGCCCAATGTTAGCATGCTTGGACAGAGTCTCGATGCACTCCTCCATGCTCATCCCAAAGACCAGACATTTCTCTATTAGGTGTTGCACCTATGAATGGTTCCGAGAAAGAGCAGTAGAGGCTGAGAATGTGAATAAAACTAAAAGATACACTGTAATTACATGAAATGCTTGATGTGTGCTTGTATGTATGGAGAAGAAATTGGTACCATGTGGATGTAGGCAGCAGCTGAGGAATCACCTAGTGCCATGGTTTCTAGATAGAGGGGCAGAGGAAAGAGAGAGGATCAGGGGAGGATGATAGGGGGTGGAGGATGGAGGGAGATGATTAGATAAAGAGAAGATGGCATTACTAGTATTAATACAAGAGGTTAGCTAATGGGACGAACTGTGGATTCGACCCTTTCTTTGGTCAATTTATTATTATAATAAGGAACAGGTCGACTAGGGACTAGGCAATCCTGGACGTGGTCCATTGTAAATTCAAGTTAATTAATTATCAACCTTCTTCTTTGAGATATGATCATGTATTAATTTTTTAGCTGTTGTGGGTATATTATAAGTATCTAATATATGAGATTAACATTTTTGTAAGGTTAAAATTTAAAATGTGATAAAGAGAGATGTCCAAATGACAATTATAATCTAACAACGATGTAATTTTTAGTTATTTATTTTGAAAAGAGTATGAAAAATAATTAATTATTAAAGTAACAAGATTCAATAAATTAATGCGATAAAAAGTATATCATCGTTTACTAATAAAATGAAAATCCTAAAATAATCTATGTCTTTTAAAAGAGGTCGAGCGGTTCCACTCTTCCCACCCGGAAACTCTAATCACTGAACTGATCAGAGAGTTTCATTTTCCATTAGTGCCAGGACTCAGTCCATATGTTCATGGCAAGGTCAAAGAATTAGCTGAGATTGTGCAGGAGAGCATGAGTTAGAAGAGGCTGGGTTGTTAATGCCGTGGTATATAGCCAGAGCTAACGCCCTCATGTCGTTTATGATCTTATCCGGGCTAATTTAAGATAAAAGTAATTATGTTTTATGAGGACGGTTCAAATGCCTTCATTTTTCATGCATCTATCATGTCTCTATTTTTAAAAATTTTAATAACTCAAAATTTAAAATTAAAAGTCAAAATAAAACCGTTGGATATGATCTACATCATTTTATCTATGCACGTGTAAAAAATTATGACATTTCAATTTTATTTTGGTTATCATCAAGAGCTTGTAAAAAATGTATTAATGTGAATAATTTCCAAACGTTGATTTTTTAACTTAATGATTCACATAAAAACAAAATTAAAATGTGATAATTTTTTCTGAGCACATAGATAAAATGATGTAGATCATATCCAACGGTTTTATTTTGACTTTTAAGTTTTAAATTTTGAGTTATTAAAGTTTTTAAAAATAGAGGCATGGTGGAGACAGAAAAAATGGAGGCATTTGAACTCTCCCATGTTTTATAGAGCAAAACTAGGGTGTGATGTGCTCACACCGTGAGCGCACCTCCTATAGAGCGCATTTTCAAAGTTCAAATAGTCGATTCGAACCTTCCAACGTGTTCTTCATATTAAAATGTGCTTGGAAACCAAATTTTATATTTTTTGGAAATTTTTTACTATTTTTTCAGAATTTTTTGTTTTTCAAATTTCAAATTATTGTTTAGTTTAACAAAAAATTCTGAAAAAATAGTAAAAAATTTCCAAAAAATGTAAAATTTGGTTTCCAAGCACATTTTAATATGAAGAACACGTTGGAAGGTTCGAATCGACTATTTGAACTTTGAAAATGAGCTCTATAGGAGGTGCGCTCACGGTGTGAGCACATCACACCCTAGTTTTGCTCTGTTTTATATATTTTTATATATAACAAGAATTTATATATTTTTAAAAGAATTTAAGATAAAAATCCTAAAATTACAATTATGTTTAGTGTTTTATAGTGATGTTCATGATAAGAAGTCTGTTAATAGATGTAAAATCATTCTTGGCTCATTCATTAGTAAGAGAACTCAACATGTTAAGGTCCTGTTCGGACTGCAGGAACACGTGGGATTTTCATTTCTATTGGAAAAAATTTCAAGTAGCTGTTCGGATACCATTTACCTGGGACATGAGATTGATTATAGTTTCCACTTTTTTTCCCACTCCTTTGTTATTTTGTAGGACAAAAAATATTTGATCAGATTGAATCTCTTTTTTTTCCCACGTGTTGTCACTTGATGTTTCTCTCGACATATTTATTAGTTTAATGAAGAGATCTCACTTATATATAGTGTTTTAATATTCGGTTTTCATGCAGTATTCGGAAGGCCACCGCATACCGCATATACGGTATGCGGCCGAATATACGGATTCTTATTCGGATTTATATATGCAGATTTTTTATTAAATATTTAATTTCACAGTATTTAAATACAATAAGACAGCATGTAGAGAGGTTATAAAAGACTTCTGAGTGGGACGCTTGAAGAGAATGCCTATCTGGTGGGTCTGGAACTCATTTAATGTGTTATGGTCGGGTCCGGAACTCTTTTAATGGATTTTGAATGTTTTTTAATTTTTTTAAAGCATGGATTCAATATTCGGTCCGAATAGTTATTTTCTATTTGATCGGACACTAAATAGGAATATACGGCCGTATATTTACCGAATATAACCGAATTTTAAAACACTGCTTATATATGATAACTAAACTGTAGAGCATTCAAGTGACTTTATATTTATTTTAAATTTATGATAATTTTTGTATTTGTATTGTTAAATCTATGTTAGATCTCTTCAATTATAAAAGTACTAATTTAATTTGTCTACAGTGTGGCATTCATAAATAAGCATACTAATTATTACAAGCCATTAGTTAATAATATAAATCAAACAAACTGGCAAATTTATACAAGGCACTACCTGATAACTTGCTAAATATTAAAATTAAATTTAATATAGATAACTTTTTTGGAATAAATATATTTATTTAAAACAAATCAGGATTAGAAAATCAAATTGCTAATTTAACTTTTAATTGATTTTTTTATGATTGGATAAGATTACGAGAAAAGATCTCATTATAAAATAATAATTAATAAGTATTATTATGTTATTATTTAATCTATTTTATTTAATTATATTAATAATTATTAATAAGAACAATTGTATTGATAAAGTAATTTAGAAATGAAATAATAATTAATAAGAACAATCATATTAATTAGCGGGTTCCCAAATCTATAAAATCTTATCCCGCACAATCCCGTGACAAACAAACATGTCCTAGGAGACTTTTCAAATGAAATTTCATCTAGATTTTATATACCACAATTTTGTACTTTACGCAATTTTAGCTATGACTTATTTAAACCAAATTGATTCTTTTCATATCTAGGGTAAATAATAAATTTATTTAATTTTGCTTATTTAAAAGGACACTTCACTCTAGTGTGCTGCTACTTACGGGTAAGAGTAAAAGATTAATAAGAACTAACATTTGGTCTAGTGACAAAGGCACATGGTTTTCGATGTGGAAGGTCTTGAGTTCGAAATTCAGATGAAAAAATTATTTATTGTAATAATAAGAGTATACAATTTGTAGGTTTGACCTTCATCTTTCTTAAAAAAAATTAAAAGATTAATGCTATATTGAGTTAATGATTGTTGTTAACAATACAAGATTGATGTTATGTTTTTAATTTAGTAATTATCAATATAAAGTTGATATCTAAAGTTCAAAAAGGAACTAGAGATCATTAAGCAATAAACTAGATTAGTTAGAGAACATTTTAGTTTCACTAAATAAAAGACCACTGAAATCTGCACGGAATTGTTGAGAGGATTAAATTAACTTTCCCAATAAGAATGTATAAATTTCGTTTATAAAAAGAAAAGAGAAGTGCAAATTTATCTTTGTAGGATATCTGTGAGTGGTGGTGCAAAAATTAGAAGAATGAAACAGGTGCAAATACAATTAGATCAAGGGGAAAAGGCAAGGGAGGCCACGTGGGAGGAATGATTTACTTGGAAGAAACAAGAAGTGGGCTCGCGGCATCATCCCATAACCATTTTAAAATTCTGCTATTGGGAATGACGCGTCAGATACGTACGCTTGCTGGACATGCACCTCACCCCTTCACGTGACAGGTGGCCTCTGTGCCAATCAAGAGCTGCCACGTTGGTCGATCCCCGGTCTATCCAACGGCCGGAGCTGGTGATATTTTGGAGATTTGGCAGCACATATCTCTGGTCCAATGTAGCCAGCGGTGTGTAAAATAAAATGGGGGCGGTCTGAATTTGGTTTTAATTGCGCGTGTATAACTTTAATTTCCGTGCAGAGTATAGTAACGAGATTCGCATATTCGTGAATTAAACGGTTTTGCGAATTAAACATTCAATAAGCAAAACAGTTATTTGCTAATTAAACGAGTTCGCTAATTATTCGCAAATTTTATAAATTCTCTAAATAATATGCATTTTATTTGAAAAAATTCGTCGCTACATTGTTTTTTCACTTTGCTGAGTTCGCTCTGTCATTTCTCTTCCGCTCAAAAACTCTAGTTTTTAAATTCTAGTTTCGTTGCTCCTCTCTAGTTAGCAGTAACATCCCTCTTTCTCTTTTGATTCTTTTTATTTGAGATAAAATTGAAGTATTTGATTGACTAAAACCGAGAATTTCATCAAAGGCTTCACTAGACGAACCTAAATCCCCACCCTACTGTGCACCACACCTGTTTAAGCAATCAAAGATAGGGTTATCTAAATATCACACTAATATTAGCAGGTCTTGTTATAGAATTACTAGTAACATGGTTATAATGTAAAGCATTATTGACAAAATAACCCATAGTAGAATCAGAGACCTAAATGTGAATTTTACATTTCCAGTTTTCTGACAAGTTAGAATTACTTATATATCTATGAATTAATTTGCAATTTTAATATTGTATTAAGTCAGATGGTATAAAACCATATAAGAAAATCCTAAATTAAGGTCAAGTCTAAAAATCAAAACCAATTTCAACACTAATACTTGACAACCATGTACCGATTTAAGATGGTGAAAATCACCAAAATTTGCAAAACTGGCAAATGTGTCAATGAACCAAAAACAGTGAAATAAAGAAATGCAAATAGAACTTAATTTATGTTAAACTAAGTCATAAAATTGATAAGACTCATAGAATAAAACTAAATAAACATATCTTTGTTAAATTTTCTATTTTTACACTAACAGAAAAATTAAAATGAATAAAACAATATCATTTTTTTTTACTTTTACAACTTCAGTATTTAATGTATAATGTTTGTATAAAAATGAATAATTTCTGAATAATTTTTGAATTATACCGAACTATTTCTGAATCACGAATCTTTTATCCTACGGAATCATTAAGTTGTCACTATGATGCAGAGTAAATAAGTACAAATTTTAATACGAATTGAACAATTTCGGTCGCCACATTAGATCAGACGGATCGGAAGGTTTCGATCGGAAATTCGATGGACGGGCATCCGCGTAGAATACCTTCAGTTCGGCATTTATGAATTCGTGTGACATAAGGTAAAAAAATATTTATGTTTGGATCTGAACCGTACAATCAGAATCCGTAGACTATTTAAGCGGTCTAGATTCCGACCGAAAGACTGTGATCCGAACAGAAATATTACGTTACCTCAGAGGTTATGGATTCGCTATTTATAGCCTGCGTTTGACTGGATTGCCAAACCAATTTAAAACCTTGTGCATCCTTTTATTTTCGGCTTTGAAATATGACCTAATTTAACTTATATTATGCACGTAATTTTTTTCGACCGTCTTAGGAAAAAACAAAAACGATCATTGTTAGTTTACATGGCTGAGGAGTTCTCAAAGAAAAGAAAAAAAGGATAAAATAGACCGGATAAATATAAAATATGTGCTAACAGATGAAATATCACTGCATTATTTTAAAAAGTAATTACTAAGAAAATATAGGTACCATCAAGTTTTAAATAGTAATTGTTCACCATTGTGGCGAAGTTCCGGAAAAAGTCTAGTGAAAATAGTCCGAAATTTTTATTAATATCCAATAAAGTTTTAAAATTTAAAAAATCCACACCTATTTTCAACTTATTTCTAAATTTGTCCGATCCGGAGAATTATTTTTCAGATCCAGCATCTCTTTCCGCAAAATAATTTTTCCGGATCCAGATGTCTCTTTCCGAAAAATTATTTTCCGGATTTAGAGTTATGGTGAAAATAATTCTCCGGTTTTAAGTTTTTTTGAATTAAATAGAAAATGTTATGATTTATTTATTTTTTATTGAAATATTAGAAATATTTTTATATTTCTTTGAAAATAGATGGAATACTATATAATTGAATTTATTATAGACACTGCGACAAATAATCTAGATCAACGTTTTTCAGACCTAATTTTTTGCACTGTAAGAAAAATTAAAATATTTCTTTGTGTGTTGTTAGAAAAAAAATAAAAAAATTTTGAATCTGAGTTATTGATCCCCGTTCAAAAGTCACTTCTGACTAAATAAAGAAAATATCGTGGTCCTTCTAGTACATTTAAATTCTAAGATATTGCATCTATTTTAAAGAAAAAATTGATATGAAATAATTTCGTCTGAGCAAATTTTATTTTTTGAAAATAGAAGGACAACGATATTTTGACTTTTGAACATGGATCAATAACTCAGATCCAAAATATTTTTAATTTTTTTTAATAACATACAAAGAAATATTTTAATTTTTCTTACAGCCGCAAAAAATCCGGCCTGAAAAATATTGATCTGTGTTATTTGTCGCAGTCTTTATAATAAATTTATTATACAGTATACCATTTATTTTTAAAGAAGTGTGAAAATATTTCTAATATTTCAATATAATAAATAAATAAATCATAACATTTTCTATTTAATTAAAAAATCTAAAACTGGATAATTATTTTTCGTAAAGAGAATCTTTGAATCCGGAGAATTATTTTTTGAAAAGAGACGTTGGATCCAGAAAATAATTTTTCGGATCGGACAGATTTGGAAATAAGTTGAAAATGGGTGTAGATTTGTAAATTTTAAAACTTTCTTGGATATTAAATAAAAATTTCGAGAAAATAGTGGTTGTTACAAAAATTATTTTATATATATAAAATTGAGCAAAGTATAAATGTCTCGTGTCTTTCATATTTTAATCGTGTCTCGCATTCTTATTTTTAATCTCAAAGTTCAAAAGGTCGATTCGAACCGCTCAACATGATCTTCATGTTAAAATATAATTGAAACTCAAAGTTTTTAAGGGATCCACTTACACCCTTTTTTGGTGGCACTGGATTACACTCCATATTTTCAAAGTTTTCAAAGTCCAAACAGCGATCCAAACTGTTCAACATGATGGATATATTAAAATGTCCTTGCAGATCAAATTTTACATTTTTTTAATTTTTTTACTATTTATTAAGTATTTTACAAAATTGATGTTTTCAGACCATTGAATTTTTGTACTCATCTTAATAAATAGTAAAAAATAAAAAAAATATAAAATTTGATTTGCAAGCACATTTTAACATACTAGCCTATATTATTGAATTGTCAACATTCGAACAAAACATCACCAAAAATTTTATAGAGCCACCAATATAAAACTAAATAAGAATACAACATAGATAGTTTAGCCACTCTATTGCTCTAGACCTACAAAGTAATTAAGAATAGTTTCAAAGAATTCAGTTGTGTGAAAAAACAAAAAAATTTCTTATTCATCATACCAGCCAAATTAGATGGTGTAGCATTGATTTGAGAATCTAGAAGACTGATGTTAGTAGTAGTACTAAGAGCATGTATTGCATTAAGAAGTCCAGTTGCATATCCACCAGAGAACATCCTTCAGATTCTTTTAAAGTGAAGAAGACTTGAATGTAAACTATGAGTGATACATCATGCATTTATTTATAGTGTAAAGCCCCAGCACATAAATTCATTTTTCCTAACTTACAAGATATGAAAGGCAAAAATAAAAGTGATATCAATTCACCACAAGTCATGAAATTCAGTTTGGTGAAAATGCATATTTGTTCCTAAAATCAATTCAAGCTACATGAACCGTTCTTGCTTTAATAAAGCTAAGAAATGTGAATTGATACGGTGGTTGCTCTTAAAGTCATAAATTAATGATTTGTTTGTAGCTTGAATTGGACAAAAATAACTCTAAGTCTGAAGCTTGTTTGTCCCTAAAATCAGAAATTCAGTTTGAAGCAGCTATTCAAGCTATTCTTGTATGGTTCAGGGGTTACTCACAGGGGTGAACGGAAACGTGCACCGTGTAGCCACAATCAAGGAGAGGCTTGACGAAGAAAGAGGCTCCAGTCAGAGACATTCGAGGAGAAGAAGAGAAGAAAAAAACGGAGGAGAAAAGAAGACCTTCGTTAATTCTGTAGCGGACCGGGAGAAAACGGAGGAGACGAAGAGACGTGGAGAAAAGAAAAAACGGGTTTAAGAACAAGTATGAGATGCGGATCCGTTAATCAAACAAAATAACTTAAAATTGAATCGAACAGTAATACCGTCCATTGAACTCAATTTGAGTCCGATGGATATCAGACCCAAGCTGCTCCCCACAACGTGTCCTAGCCAAAGACATACGTGGCCAAAACAAAGAGGTCCACCGTGAACCGTGTCCAGGATTGCGACTGCATCAGAAGCCAGCTTTTATGAGATGTGATCGTGTGGTGGGATTTTTTTTAAAAACAGTAATTAAAATAATAAAAGTTAAAGAAACGACATGATTACTTCGTTTGTTATAAAAACAGCAAAAACCGAATTGGCTACTCGGTTAAGTTTTTTTTCTGCTTCACCGAATAGGCTATTCGGTTAAGCAGTCGGTTTTAACAGGGGTTGTGGGAACATGGCCACAGAAGATCCTTATTATACTTAACCGAAAAGGGGATTCGGTGAAGCCAATTTTTTTGGCTTAACCGAAAAGGGGATTCGGTTATATCAATTTTTTTGGCTTAACCGAATAGCCAATTCGGTTAAGCCAAAAAATTGTCCAACCCCGAGGCCTCCCCCCTTTCTTCCTTCTTTCTTCCTCATTCTTCCCAGAGAGCTTCATCCCCTACCCGAGAAAACCAAAATCCAAATTTTAACCACCTCCAATCTTCATCATTTTTTATTCTAATCACATATTTTAGTATAATTTTGAGAGGAGAACAAGAAGAACTTCAGATATACAAGTTTCGTTAAGTATGTAGTTAAATTTTTTATTTGAAAAAAAAATCCGAAATTTATTATTTTTGTCTAGAATTATTTAGTTTAGTTTGTATTTAGAGTAAATTAGTTTTTTTTAGTGTATTATAGTATAATTTCGTGTATTGTGGTGTAAATTTGGTATATTGTAGTGTAAATTATTAATTTGAAGAAAAAAAATCCGAATTTTATATTATTTTTTAGAATTATTTAGTTTAGTTTTTATGAAGAGTAAATTAGATTTTTTTAGTATATTGTAGTGTAAATTTAGTGTATTGTAGTGTAAATTAGTTTATTGTAGTGTAATTTAGTGTATTGTATTGTATTGTAAATAAATTATATAAATATATCATGTAAATAAATTAGAGTAATTTTTTGAGTAATTTAGTGTAAATAAATTATAAATAAATTTAGTGTAAATATATTTAGTGTAAATAAATTGTAAATAAATTTAGTGAAATAAATTTAGTGAAATAAATTTAGTGAAATAAATTTAGTGTAATAAATTTAGCGTAAATATATTTAGTGTAAAAAATTTAGTATAAATAAATATTTAGTGTAAATAAATTGTGTAAATATGTAGAGTAATTTAGTGTATAAATTTAGTGTATTTAGTGTAATTTTAGATTTTGTAGAATGATTTAGTTTGCATGTAGGGTAATCTTGCTCATAATTATTTTTTTAAATAAATGTAGAATAATTTAGGTTTTTTAGTGTAATTTAGATTTTTTTAGTATAATTTAACTTTGTAGATTTTTTAAATTTTGTATGTAGAGTAAATTAGCTTATGGAATTTTTTATGTGTTAACTAATTGGAGTTTTCTTATGTTGTAATTTTATTTATGTTGTAGTGCAAAATGTCTGATGAACAACCCTTGTTGCAATTGAGTGAAGATCAACACAAGATATCGATAGCGAATTCAACGCAGGTATTTATTTAATACCGGTTTGGATTTAAATTTCAAAATAAACTTGTAAGCCACAATTAATTTTTGTTGCTATGGAATTATCGTTCCAGCCTGATTATGCACTGCGTCCTGGTCCTTGCCGAGTTAGCGTTCGTTACCAACCTCGGATGAAAGAAGGTTTGGTGAATTTTGGCTTGTACCAGATGACGCAGGTGAATGATTGTCAGATTGATAAAGAGTTGATCACTGCGCTCGTCGAGAGGTGGAGGCCCGAGACGAATACTTTTCATCTTCCGGTGGGGGAGTGCACAGTGACATTGGAAGATGTCAGCTGTCTGTAGGGCCTACCTGTTACCGGTAAAATATTTTTTGTTACTAATTTATACTTTTGTTATTAATTTATATTTAATGCATGCAAGTAATTTAGTGTAAGTAAATTCTATAAAAGTTTAGAGTAATTTATAGAAATTAGCGTAAATAAATTGTAAATGAATTTAGTGCAAATAAATTTAGAGCAAAAAAATTTCGCGCAAACAAATTTAGTGCAAATAAATTTAGTGGAAATAAATGTAATGTAAATAAAATTAGTTTAAATAAATTGTATAATACACAAATTTAGTTATAAATATCAAGTATATGTTTATCTCTAAAATCTATGTTTACAGGGAAGGCAATTGCTGGACGCACAGATGATAATTGGTCGCAATTGATTGAAGATTGCTTAGGTCATGAGGTGTACGACGGTACTGAAGACGGTGGTGATGCATGTTTTCATTCACAGTGGAACAACAGAGGCAAGGTAGACGAGTATTATAGGATATCAAAATACTACATGCGCCTTAGATGATTGAAGGACCACTTTAACGGAGACGTGACACAGTACACTCCCCAGGAGACCATCGACCGACATACACGGGCATACTGCATGGACTTGTTTGGGTCGGTGATGTTTCCCGATGCGAACTCAAGTTATGTTCCGATCATGTACCTACAGTTCTTAGAGAATTTGGGACCGCTGGATGAGGACTACAATTGGAGAGGTGCTGTGCTTGCCTGCCTGTATCGCGAGTTGTCCCGGACTTCCAGAAAGGCAGCGCAAACGATTAATGGTCCATTACTACTGCTGCAGATGTGGTCTTGGACTCGATTTCCTATAGGCCGGCCCAGACCCAAAAACGATTTACCCTTCGGCGGCGAAAACTTATTTGAGCGGATGGCTTTTGGTGCAAAATGGACTATTCCGCATGAATGGGATGGCAACCCTATTAGAGGTACATTTATTTAAATATGGATTTTTGAATATTTTTTTAAATTGTGTTTTTCAATATAATTTAAATATGGATTTTTGAATATTTTTTTAAATATGTATTTGTCATGTGTTCACAACTTAGGTACATTACAATATCGTAACCAATTTGAGCGTCTGAGGGGAAATGTTGTCAACTGAATGCCGTATGTGAGTTACGTGCTTCACCAACAACCTTGGCGCGGGGAAAGAGACGGGGGGATATTTATCTGTCGCTTGTGGTTGGTCCATTTTTGGGAGTTAGAGATGCATTGTCCTGAGAGGGTTTTGCGGCAGTTCGGTTTATTTCAACAAGTTCCTCCGCCGGCTCGACCAGAGTTTGGGTATATGGAAAACATCCGCAAATGGACCTGTGCAAGGGGTTTGTTCGAAGACGGAGTCAGTGCAGACTAGAGCACTCATTGGTCGGAATATACCGCGGCATAACCCTTTTCATTTGCATTTTTGGGTCCTTACGATATGGATAGGTACGAGTTATTTTTTGTTATGATAAGAATTCGGATATAGTGAATTTAGTAAATTTATTTTAATTGGTGATTGCAGGTATCCCGAGTATATGGAGTGGTTCTTCAACAACGGCATGACATCGCTTTATGAAATGCACAACAACGACCAAATTCTGAGCCAGCCAGTGCCAGAACCGGAAGGAGAAGTAGGAGATCTCGGGTATTTCTCAGATGCCATGGTGCAAGCTCGGATCGTAAGTATTTTAATTTTAGCGGTTTTAATATATCATTTCATTTTATTTATGAACTATCTTCCATTTTATCTAAGAACATTCTTTTTTTTTTGTAGAGATTTCGCATGGTGCAAGCGACCGCAAAAGGAATTGCGATGGTGAAGACACCCGGCCAGAAGGCTTTTGGACTCCTATTGCTAGAGCATAGTCGCGATACCTTATCCGATCTTGGGCATATTGACCTGTTCAGAGCCATGGTCGAGAGAGCCGGACTTCCATTTGACATAAGCTGCATCGATATCAGCGATAATATTCCAGACCTGAGAGCGAGGGATGTAACGGTCGAAGTTCCTCCACCTGTTCACAGTGATGTTATGCAAGGAATTTACAACTCGCTTGAATCCATTACGATAGACGGAGTCAGACTAGGAGATGATGCGTCACCATCAGAGCCAGCTCGACCCAGACGCAAGAAAAAAGGCATTTTAAAATTTAGCCACTCGAGATTCACTAATCCTAGGGGTAGGAAAAACATGGATTGACTTAGTGTAGTTTTTGTGGAGTGTACAGATGCCATGAGTAGGAAAAACATGGATTAATTTAGCGGTTCCTCTTCTTCTACGCCTAATACGTGCTTCCTTCTACCTCTATGACAACCCAAATCTCCTTCGTATCTGAAAATCTGAAACTCCGATAACATTCAAAATTAAATGCCAGAAAAAATGCAGAAATTTGGTCATATTGCATGGAATTCGAGCAAATTGAAAAACAGAAAAACAGAAAAACAGAAATTCAAAAAAGTCGGCATTCAGAAATTTGACCAGATTGAACATTTAATTATGATTAAATGGCTACATGGATTTTTGGGTTCTTTATATCAAAAGAAACGCGTCAAAGTCTAGTTTGCAGATAATATAATTTGTATATACAAAAATATTACGGTTTGCTACAGTTTTGACGATTTGTAGACAGAGGTCAGAAACCAGAAAAACAGAAAAACAGAAATTCAGAAAATTCGGCATTCAGAAATTCGACCAGATTGAACATTTAATTATGATTAAATGGCTACATGGATTTTTGGGTTCTTTATATCAAAAGAAACGCGTCGAAGTCTAGTTTTCAGATAATATAATTTGTATATACAAAAATATTACGGTTTGCTACAGTTTTGACGATTTGTAGACAGAGATCAGAAACCAGAAAAACAGAAAAACAGAAATTCAGAAAATTCGGCATTCAGAAATTCGACCAGATTGAACATTTAATTATGATTAAATGGCTACATGAATTTTTGGGTTCTTTATATCAAAAGAAATGCGTCGAAGTCTAGTTTTTAGATAATATAATTTGTATATACAAAAATATTACAGTTTGCAACAGTTTTGACGATTTGTAGACGGAGGTCAGAAACCAGAAAAACATCAAACTCGGAAAACTCAAAAATATTCGGAAATGGTCTTCCATTTAAAACAAACAATGTCTTATATAAAACATAATCTTCCATTACAAAATATTCATCATTCCTTACGTCTGAATAATCTGTTTATCAGACGTCCAGCCTTCCGACTAACAGATGGTCGGCTACCAGATGGTCCTGCTTGACTACTAGTTGCCTCTGCATTACTAGCAGATGCCTCTGGCCGGGTGCCAAATACGCTTCTCCGTGCCCCTTGTGGAGCAGATGCCTCTGTATACCTAGCAGATGCAGATGCCTCCGCCCGAGTGCCAGATACGCTTCTCCGTCTTTCAAGTGGGGCAGATGCCTCTGTATACCTGGCAGATGCCTCTGCCCGGGTGCCAGATACGCTTCTCCGTCTTTCAACAGTTGCCCCTGCATAATGCGGACATAAATATAATTAAGTGTGTAAAATCTTAATTTAATTACAAATATGTACTAATTCACAATTACGATTTCTAACCTGACGGTCTTCTTCTACCGGATCCCTCTGGACGTTGTATACTCCACTGCGTGGCCTACATCGAGCTTCCATATCATCCATAGAATTAGGAATTCGCCTGTGCTTCCTCCTACCCTTGTTAATTTTATTTATGTCCGGCTTGATTATAGGCGCGTACAAATCATATGGCCAATTTTTTGCATTGCCGAAGCTGTGAAACTCACCTCTCCATGTGTTGACATAATTTTCAACGCTATAATAGTGACTTACATAGCTCATCGGATTTAGATGTCTCTTACAACACACCGCCAAGACGTGGTTGCAAGGAATGCCAGTAAATTGCGGTTTTCTGGCAGTCACAAACAGGCATTCCCTGCTCCCCTTCTGGAAATCTAACTTCGTACTTCATGTCTCCCTTCACTCCCTACAATTAATAAATCAAGTTATTTAAACATTACAAATTGAGAAAGTTCTACGAAATTTAAGTAAATATCTGACATACCGTTCTTTGAGTTCCATCATGATCGACGACCTCATAGACTGGAAATTCACCACCCATTGGTATCACACGGTGCTCCTTTGCTTTGGCAATCCGATGTTCTAACACTGACATGATGTTTCCTGATAATCTCATTCCATTTCGAAGCCAATTTCGAGCAACCGCACCTCTTCTGACATACCAATCCACAACTTTATAGAATGTGCGATCAACTATTACCGTTACAGGCAGTTGGCGAGCCACTCGAAAAACATTGTTCAAGGATTCTGATCCGTTCGTAGTCATAATACCCCACCTATTTGGGCCTCCGTCATGACATTGTGCCCATTTATGGAGTTGCAGAGGCTCTTCTTCGAGATTTTGCAACCTTTTACCACACCACATGATGTACTGGTGAGTAGTAATACTCCTGCCTTCTATCATTTCCATACCCTCATCAAACCTCCAAGGTTTCATCTTACCCACAAACACAGTGAAAATATCCTTGATTATTTTGGACTTGCACAACTTGTACACATTCGCGACAATATGATGAGAACATAATCGATGAACTGCTTCACCCCTCTCCTCACACCACCCTAAATCAGGTCGATCAAACACTGAACGGATTGCAGCATGCTGGTCTGATATAACACATACCCGACCGGGGCCGACAACATCTTCGCGTACAAATTGCATAAACCAGCCCCAATTTTCTGAAGTCTCCTCTTCCGCAATTCCGAATGCTATTGGCAGTAATTGCTGTTCTGCATCATAAGCGCATGCCATGAATAGTTTTCCTTTGTACCTGCCGGATAGGTGTCCAGCATCTACACTTATAACTGGTCGGAGATATGGCCAGGATTGAATGCATGGACCGAAAGCCCATGCCACACGGGTAAAAATATGTTCGCCCAACGTTCTAGATGGTACGTGCTCAATTCTGTATTTTGTACCTGGGTTAGACCTCTGGATTGCACCGAGCATAGAAGGTAGCAGTTCATAAGCTTTTTCCCAAGAACCAAATAAATCGGCAATAGCCAGCTCCCTCTCTCTCCAAATCTTGTTGTATGAAGGCTCCACCGTTTTGTACTCCTGTCTAACTACATTTCGACATGCTTTTATTGACATCTCCAGGTCCTTCTTGAGACTCGGTTTGATTATATCTGCAATCATCCTGGCAGTCATCTGACGACTATCTACTGTACAAGTAGTACTGTAACAATTGTGCGCGTATGGGTTTGTTGCAATTGTCCAATTGCCCGTCTCAGTGGTTTTTGCGTATAACCTCCAATGACACCCCTTCGCTTTACATATAACCACATAGACCTTACGATTGCTATGGGATTGTTGTAATTCTAAGTTATGATCCATGGCAAATCCACTCAACTTCGATTTAAGATCAGCTTTGGATTCAAATATCTGTCCCACCGAAAATGGACCGTCGGTTCTGGGTGGATAACCAAAAAATGCTTCATCCTTGTACGACATCGGCACATCGTCATGAAATGCCGAACAAGGATGCTGCAATCCCCGATTAATAAAAGAAATAGACGATTGCCACTCCTTTCTTACTTCTTCCATCCTAATCTGATCCTCAATTTCGGCTATTTCATCTTCCCCGACAACAGGCTCACCAGTGTCAGAGCTTGTGTCTGAGCCAGTATCATTATTCAGCTGGTCAAAATAATCATGCAAATCAACGGGGGGTATTTCAGTGGTTTCATCACAATGTATGGGTGAATCATTCACCGGTATGCCTCTGCTAGTTCCAGGTACACTACCCGGGTATGGGTCATAATTGGTCTGACCCACAACTGGTACTGACTCAACCACTAATTCAAGAAGTTTAAAATTCAATACCGGAGTGGCATTCTCAAGCACCATATGCCAGATCGTTTCGTGGTCTATGTTAAACAACTGGTATTTTTCTGCTGAGTAAGGTGCTGCCGTGTTCAAACGTGCGCTGATTGTCAGGTCGAACTCGCTAGGGAGCAAACGAATGCCAACATATATCTGTCTTCTTAGCTCATCAAGACTAGTTGAGTTAGTAGCAGGAAATGTGCAAGTCGGTGCGTCTGTAATTTCGTGTCTGTGGTACACATTTATTAATACTTGAGACATTTCCTGAACAAAAATTTCACGATTAACCTTCTATAATTTTTAATTTACAGCAAAAAATATGATCATAATTGAAAAAAACTTACTACAATCTTCAGACGAACGCTAAAAACACAATGAAGGGTCCGATCTGTAATTTAGAAAACTGGAACTGTTCACACTGAAGAAGCACGAAGGTCTCGGAGAGAAATGAAGTTTTCTCTGTCTCTCTGTCTCTTCTGTCTCTCTCTGTCTATGGAATAAATGATTGAGGAGAGAGGAGAAGGCTTTTAGACAGAACTTCGTCTAACCGAATAGCCAATTCGGTTTAACAAAATACTACAGATAGCCAACCAGAGATAAACAAATCACCCACCGAATAGCATATTCGGTAAAAAAAAAAATTAAACTCAAAACCGAATAGGGTATTCGGTTTACAATAAAAAATAAAAAAATAATCTAAACCGAATACCCTATTCGGTTTAAAATAAAAAAATACAAAAATAATGTAAACCGAATTGGCTATTCGGTTTACATTAAAAAATTAAAAAATAATCTAAACCGAATAGCCAATTCGGTTTATAAGGGGTGTTACACGAGTAGTTACATAGTTAGGGGATCTGTTCCTGTGAAAATCTTCTTAACCGAAAAGCCTATTCGGTGAAGCAATAAAAAACAACTTAACCGAGTAGCCAATTCGGTTTTTGCTGTTTTTATAACAAACGAAGTAATCATGTCGTTTCTTTAACTTTTATTATTTTAATTTTATTATTTTAATTACTGTTTAAAAAAAAATCCCGTGTGGTGTACTGACGGGTGGGCCCCACCTTTTTCCAGGCGTGACAGCGGGAGTGATGGGATCATGGTAGGGAGTGAGCGGATGGACGATGATAAGAGGATAAAGTAGCGCTGCCAGTGAGGAACTCGGACAAGGGGCCCCACCGACAGCTAGGATGCAAAATTGTAAATCTTCGATCTCTGCTGTTTCTGGCTTTTTTTTTATTTTTAAAAGAGGCATGATATGCCCATTTGCATTAGCAAAAGGATGCTGTTTCTGGCTTTCGAATTTCGATCCCTTTTCTATCGACAATTGACATGTGCGATTAAATTGCTATAAAGGAAGGGTTCGAATCTGTTCGCAACGCTGTAAAATAAACGTGGATTTGAACCGGTGTCGTTGAATTAGTTTATTAAGAGTTGCAGAGTAACCAGCAACTGTTATATGATACTGTTTTAAGAAAAAAAATCAATTGAAAAACCTCTGCTGGTCGCATTTGCATGCGATTTTTTTTATTTGTAAAATAAAGAACTTGTGAATGTCATTATTTCAACATCCACTTCATGTTATCGAACCAAGGTTAGACGGACCAACGGTTCGGTATTTGTATAGGACCTAAGCAAGGAGACGAGAATTGGTTTGTGGTATAGCCTATGCCAATGGGAACCTTGGATTAGAGAATTTTTGCTTTTTTACTATAAATCAATCCAAAAAATATCTACAAGTTTTCAACAGTTCTACAGCCAGATGGCGATTTTGTATTGTCAGCATCCCAGTATGACAACACTAGCAGCAGTAAACGTAAAATTGGAAATAGACATCTCGATAGTCGATACTCGATACGCTTTCCCCACCATAAAATACTAAACAGAAATAACCGAGGAAAATAAATTTAGTGCGCAAGCAACAAACTTTTAGACATCTTTACCTCTCTCTGTCCAGTGGGACCCAGCGAACCAATCACCATTACACCGTATGATATACGCTTATTATTTGGTCGTTACTCGTTAACTAGCTATTCCAATTCCAATCCGCCTCCTTTGACCCAACCGTCGTCTGTCTCAGTCTCTCAATTTTGCCTAGGTAAGAAGCCCATATTTTTTGATCGCTCTTTTATCCCCACCTGAAATTTTATACCGTCCCAATTAGCATGACCAGGAGGATGAGCTACCAATACAATCATTCCACGTCACCGATATGTCATTGTGCGTAATTTTTTAAAGGTGGGACAGTATTTCATACTATTAATTTCTTTCCGGAAAAAAAAAACAATCCGCCGCCTAACGCGACACAGCACGCCCAGCACAGCTTAGTAGCTCAGAGCAACAAAACTAGTGCAGTACTTCCAGCTCCAAAGGAAAAAAAAAATAAGAAAAATCGAAAGTACGGAGCTCGAGAGAGCGCCAAGGGCAAGCTCTCCAGTCTCTCTCTAACCTAAGGAGGAGGAAGGTGCAAAGAGAGCTGATCCAGAGAAGGATCTATACGCCATGGTCTCTAGAGGTCTCTTCGGGTGGTCCCCACCCCATGTACAACCTCTGACGCCAGTGTCAGAGGTCTCGGAGCCGCCTGAATCCCCCTCTCCGTACGCGGCCGACACCGGGGCGGACGGGGCCCCACTTCCAGCTGATGGGGTGGGTCCTGCTGAAGAGGATGACATGGATGAATCAGATGTTGTGCCTCCTCCAATTGCTGCCCCCTTCTCTAGGCTCTTTGAGTGTGCAGATCGGTTCGATTGGGTGCTAATTGTTGCCGGATCTGTTGCTGCTGCGGTGCATGGTGTTGCTCTTGTAGTGTACCTACATTTCTTTGGGAAAGCTGTGAACTTGCTTGATTCACAACGGCTTGCATCGGCTTTGCATGGGAAAAATGATGAGTTACTGGAGAAGTTTAAAGAGGTTAGTGGTTAGTTTGAGGAAGTTGGTTTTGTGATTAGTGTTGTTGCTTTTAGTTTGGGTTTGGATCCACCAGCCTGAAATGGAAGATTTTGTTTTAAATCTCGGTCGAAATGTGTGTGATTTGTTAACCCTGCTTCATCAAACTGGAGTTACTTTTTGGTACTTTGAGAATTGATACGCTGCTCAACCAATTCAACTCAAACTGACTAAGATGCGCAGCGAAATTAAGTCTAAAGCTTCACTCATTAGACCTCTGGTTTGCTCCAAATTAAAACTTTAAAAATGAAAAAAGACATCAGGTTAACAATTTAGATAAGTAAGCGAGAATGATGGTCACAGTAAGCTTCATTTAATTAAAAATGCAGCTTCATTAACGACTAATCCAATATTTCAAATTTGATTGTCTTTTGCTTTTAGTTCACGTCCTTTACTCCTACATAATGATTCAATTCTTGTTGATATCTTTTATCTTATTTCTTTTTGCAGCATGCATTGTACATTGTCTATATAGCTGGTGGTGTTTTAATGGCTGGGTGGATTGGTCAGCTTGAATTATCATTTCTCTAGAGAAACAATGTTCTATTATGAATCATGAGCAAAACTAGGGTGTGATGTGCTCACCAAGAGGGATTGGTGAGCACACCTCCAAAAGGCTATCGGATTGACTTCGAACTACGAATCCAAACCGTTGAAATTCATGTACTTCGTGAGTGATGCATGTACATGCAAAAATTTTAAAGTTTCGAATTCATTTAGTACATGGTCAAGCGGTCAAAACAATGAACATTTTATAAGTTATTTTTTAAATTGTTTTGTGTATTCATTTTTCATCATTGTTTTGACCGCTTGACTATGTACTAAATGAATTCGAAACTTTAAAATTTTTGCATGTACATGCATCACTCACGAAGTACATGAATTTCAACGGTTTGGATTCGTAGTTCGAAGTCAATCCGATAGTCTTTTGGAGGTGTGCTCACCAATCCTTTTTGGTGAGCACATCACACCCTAGTTTTGCTCATGAATCATTATATATACTTCTGGTTTACTTATTTTCTTCTTCTAATTTTGTGAAACATGCAGAGGTATCTTGCTGGATTATCACTGGGGAGAGGCAGACGGCTGTTATAAGGTCAAAGTACGTGCAGGTTCTGCTTAATCAAGACATGAGTTTCTTCGATACTTATGGAAATAATGGAGATATTGTCAGTCAAGTTTTGAGTGATGTTTTACTCATCCAGTCTGCTTTAAGCGAGAAAGTAAGTGTCCATCCTACTGGTACAGTTGGTACACACCATATGGGTCAATTCTGAATCTTTGTGCCTTGGACATTACTTTTTGAGCAAAAAACAATTACCTGAGAATAATACCTTAATAATCACTTTTGGATGGATTACTCAGCCAATTTACTGGACCGGCCCTATAAATCACTATTGGAAGTTGTTTTGAGTATTCTCGTTTTCGGGCATCTTATCTGGCTCTTTTATTTTCTTTGCTTGCTTTGTTAGGGCATAGCTGTGTTATTAACCCTTTTTAAGCTTGTTGCATACAAGACATCGCAAAGAACCAAGAGGAGTATCTTATAAATTGTTGGTCCTATACAAGCAGCTCCTATTATGCTTTGAAGAGTCTCTTAATGCTAATTTTGATTGGTACATGTGGTATACAGGTTGGTAACTACATACACAACATGGCAACATTTGTGGGAGGTCTTGTCATTGGTCTGATCAATTGCTGGCAAATTGCTCTTCTAACCCTAGCTACTGGACCCTTTATTGTGGCTGCTGGTGGTATTTCAAATATTTTTCTCCATAGATTGGCTGAGAACATACAAGATGCCTATGCTGAGGCAGCTAGCATTGCTGAGCAGGTCCATATTCTTTCCTAGAACTTTTTTATTATCATATATAGTCATATATTCCATTTGTACATCCATCCAATTTCCATTTACTATATGGTCTCAACTCTGAAGGCATAGAACTGATGGTAACTTAGTGATTGAGGTAGTGTTTCAATTGCTATGATGGTAGAATATTTATCTTTGTTTGGTAATCTCATTTTGAATTTTCTTTATTTGTTTTGGTGCTGATTGTCCAAAGAGGAAAGTTGAGGCCAAATTGGATTAGCCTAGGGTCCAATTGCATGGTTAAACATTACTTGAGGTTGAGAAAATGAGTTACAGTGAGGCATATTTGTACAACTGGGATTTAATGAGGCTGGATTGGACTTATAATGAGAGTTGGTCACATATTTATTTAACGAGTACCATACCAGTTTAGTATCTTATTAGCATTAATCACTTTCAAATATGTTCATTATTTTATAGGCAATGTCGTACATCAGGACCTTATATGCCTTCACAAATGAAACCCTAGCCAAGTACTCATATGCAACATCACTTCAGGCTACACTCCGATACGGGATTTTGATAAGTCTTGTACAAGGGCTTGGTCTGGGTTTCACGTATGGCCTTGCCATCTGCTCTTGCGCCTTACAACTATGGGTAGGGAGGTTTCTCATATCTCATGGAAAGGCAAATGGTGGTGAAATCATAGTAGCTCTTTTTTCTGTGATCTTAAGCGGCCTGTAAGTATGTTTTTTTTTATGAAAATTACTGTAGATGCCCCATTCATAACCAGGAAATAATGTTTTTGTCCCTTCGAAAAAAGAAGATAAAGAAGGATTATTATACCTTTTGGGCTTCTAGATTACAGCATGGTTGTTATCACACTGGTTGGTTGATAGTAAACCGAGAAAAGACCTTTAGTTACATAATATCATAAATCAATTTAGATTCTACAGCTGTTTAGAACAAAGCACTGAAACTATCGGTGCATGTTGGTGCAGCATACCGCTATTTGCTGGTTGGCCTTGACATACTAATATCTAGTATTTAACATTTTATGTGCTTTCCTTTGTTGAGAGTTATGCTTCAAGTCCTTTTGACACTGCCTAATTTCTTACCATTCATTGTGTGTTTTTTTTTTTTATCTTTGAAGTGGACTGAATCAGGCGGCAACAAACTTCTATTCATTTGAGCAAGGTCGAATTGCAGCTTATCGATTGTTTGAGATGATAAGCCGGTCGGTCTCTGGTGTAAATCATGAAGGCCGTGTTTTGCCATCAGTACAAGGAAATATAGAGTTCAGAAATGTGTATTTCAGTTACCTCTCCCGACCCGAGATCCCTATTTTGAGTGGCTTTTACCTTACCGTACCGGCCAGAAGAACCGTGGCACTTGTCGGTAGAAATGGGTCTGGAAAAAGTAGCATTATTCCTCTGATGGAGAGATTTTATGATCCGACACTAGGTACCATTGACATAAATTTTTCTAATTTCTGTTGAAGCTTTATTTTCTAGTGATGAAAAATCTTACTCTGGCCTGTTTGTTTGTTGTTTGTTTTCTCTTTTGTTAATTTAATGGCTTCATTCAAGTGCAAAAGCACTTCCCGCTCAAGTTCTATAATATAAAAAGGAAATTATTACCACACTGCTATTACATGTGGATATAGCACTGTTCTTAAAAGTACATTGAAGAATTTTACCTGATTCTGTGGCAGGTGAAGTGCTATTGGATGGAGAAAACATTAAGAGTCTTAAGCTGGAGTGGTTAAGAAGCCAGATTGGCTTAGTAACGCAAGAACCAGCTTTACTGGGCCTCAGCATCAGAGAAAACATTGCATATGGGAGATCGTGCACACTCGAGCAGATTGAAGAGGCTGCCAAGACAGCCCACGCACATGCTTTTATTAGTTCTCTTGAAAAGGGCTATGACACGCAGGTGCAGACACTTTTATTTCTTATTGCTATTGTAAATATGCAAACAGAAAAGAAAAAATAAGATGATCGATATTCGAATGCCATGGCTATTTTGTTCCTCTTTTGCTTAATGTACAATTATTAATATTAATATTACTATTATTATTTATTTACTTATTTTTTGGGATGGGGTTGGGGTTGGGGAGAGAGGGAGGGGTGATGTTATTTCGTTTCTGTATCACCACAAATGCCTGCCATCTGTAGTTCCCCATGCTACCATATAGAATGCCAAAAACTAGAAACAACATAAACCCATGTCCCGAACTTTTTATTCAATATAAACTAAAAAAGGCTATACCTTTACTCCCTCTAAAAAATAAAACAAAAAATCCACACGTTAAGCTTGCTGCCAAAAACTGAAGGTTCAATATTTAGTTTCTATGTGTAACTCCTCAACTTGTATCATCTTCTATTTTCCACCTTTATTTTCCTTCTCTTGTTGATGTTGATGAAACTTTGAAAATATGTATCTCACTACAGGTCGGCAGAGCTGGCTCATCACTAACTGAAGAACAAAAGATCAAGATGGCCATAGCTCGAGCAGTGCTTTCAAATCCATCTATTCTCTTACTCGATGAGGTAACTGGTGGCCTTGATTTCGAGGCTGAGAAGGCAGTTCAGAAGGCCCTCGACATTCTAATGCTTGGCAGGTCAACTATTATAATTGCTAGACGACTCAGCCTGATTAAAAATGCTGACTACATTGCGGTAATGGAGGAGGGACAGCTGGTCGAAATGGGTACACATGAGGAGTTGGTTAATTTAAATGGCCTATATGCTGAGTTGCTTAGATGTGAGGAGGCAGCAAAGCTTCCTAGGAGGTTAGTTCCCAATCATAAAAATAAACATTTTTTGTTAATTTTTTGGAATTTTTTTAAGATAAATTTAAAAAATAATTTTGGTTTGGTCTAACCAGTTTTAAACTAAACCAAGCAACATACATTATGTCGTAATTTTTTATTTTTTTTAAATATTTTGTTCAAACGTGGGATGGGTTTAAAAATTTCGGTCGGTTCAGTCTAACCGGTTTTTAAAATTCTAAACCGAACCAAACCGAACAATTAAACCGGTTTTAGAACCGATCCATTTAACTGAAAAAACCAAACTGTTTAATCCGAACTCTCTCGGCTCGGTTTAAAACTGATTAAACTGGACCCAATGAACACCTCTACCTGTAAATTGCATTACCTAGCTGATTTAGCCATACTACATGAGAATAAGTACCGAAGAGAAGCTTTAACTTCCCATCATTGGTCTTAACGCTTGTACAGGATGCCAATAAGGAAATACAATGAAGGCACACCATTTCAGACTGACGACCAATCGACCTCTCCCAAGATGTCTAAATCACCGTCTCTCCAAAGAGCACATGGTTACTCCAATTACACCGATATGCAACACGGGTCTCCAAAGGGTCAAAATGCACTCTCTGATCATATCTCAGAAGCCCTGCCTTCTCTTAAAAGGCAAGACAGTCTTGAGACAAAGTTACCGAACCTTCCCAAAATAGACATACGCCCTCCAAACACTATAAACCGACAATTCTCTAATCCATCTGACCAGGATCCAGAATCACCAGTGTCACCCCTTTTAACCTCAGACAGCGAGCGCTCACATTCAAAAAATTTCACATTGAACCATTTCTATGACTTGAAGTCAAAATCAAAGAATTCAAAAACCAAAACAAAACCCCCATCCTTCTGGAGGCTTGCCGAGCTCAGTTTTGCAGAGTGGCCGTATGCTCTTTTAGGGAGTGTGGGAGCTGCCATTTTTGGCTCCTTCAATCCTCTATTAGCATACACAACAGGATTGATTGTGGCCGCTTATTATAGGATAGATGTTCATGACATCAGGCACGAGGTAAACCGCTGGTGCATGCTTATAACTTGCATGGGGATTATGACAGTAGTGGCTAACTTCTTGCAACATTTTTATTTTGGTATAATGGGAGAGAAAATGACGGAACGTGTTAGGAGAATGATGTTTTCAGGTACTTTTCCTTATAATTAACTTTCTCTTATTCTTGAACCAATTGATTAGAGGACAGTGAATCAAGAGCTTCTATTTGCAACAGTTTCGGCCAATTCTTTATGGTACATATATGTGGGGCTGGGGAAACCAAATTGGTGAGTAATATGTGAGACCTGGAATTGCATGTTAAGGCGACCAGGACAATTACTTGTGGCTGAGATGGGTATGATAACTATATGGAATACTTGTGTTGAACAGTTTCAAGATATTGGACTATTGACCAGCCCCTTCAATGAGACCATTATGGTTAGGGTACCTGTACTGTAACTGAGACAGTGCCCTTGACCTTGTGCTGGTGGCATTATTAAGAGTCTACTTGTATCTGTATAAAGACTGCTATCCTATTGGTTTTGGTAAAAAAATCATATTATTATCATTATTCTCTGTAGATCCCAAATGGACCTAACTAAGCTCTAGAAAACAAAGGCTGACTCTTACTGGTTCCAGAATTATACAGGCCGTGTAATTAGCAGTATCCATTCCCTATTGCAACATACATTTGTTTCCATAGTGAATTAGCACATTTCTATAGTGAATTAGAACAAGGAAAATGAAATTGATACCTTTCCTCCAGCGATGCTACGAAATGAGGTCGGCTGGTTTGACGAAGAGGAGAACAGTGCTGACGCACTATCCATGCGCCTGGCGAATGATGCTACTTTCGTTCGTGCAGCCTTCAGCAACCGCCTTTCCATTTTTATTCAGGATTTTTCGGCTGTTGCCGTGGCTCTTCTTATTGGGATGCTGCTCCATTGGCGTGTTGCTCTTATTGCTCTTGCAACCGTACCTGTTCTTATTGTCTCTGCTATTGCACAGGTATGTCATGTCGTTCTTTCTATTAATTTTACATTTTTACTCTAAAATAGTGTTGCATTGAGGCTGCAAATGGAATACTAGCAGCAATTGCTTGTATTGCTCAGTAAAGGCACCATACTGATACTGTAGAGTCAATGATTTTTTTTTTTTTTTTATGTTTGTTTTGGGTTAGAGTTTTGTTATTCTGGGTGGTGTCTGGTGATATTTTTTTTACTTTCTGTTTGTCAATTTCTTGGGAGCCTCATGTCCAGTAAAAACTGAACTAAACTAATAGGGTTCAATGTTTGCACTTGTTTGCTGGTCATTTTACTATAGAGCTAAAGACCATGTTTTTATTTATTTTCATAAAAATCTTTGTTTCGGCTATCAAAGGAAAGAAAAGAAGAAGAAGAGAAAAGCACCCCTTCTATTTTTTTTTGCTTAATTTGTAAAATTATCTATTTGCAGAAATTGTGGCTTGCTGGTTTCTCGAGGGGTATTCAGGAGATGCACAAAAAGGCCTCTTTAGTTCTAGAAGATTCCGTAAGAAACATATACACAGTTGTGGCCTTTTGTGCAGGAGATAAAGTGACCGAGCTATACACTGTGCAGCTCCGAAAAATCCTCACGAAAAGCTTCCTTCACGGCACGGCCATTGGTTTGTTCTTTGGCCTCTCCCAATTCCTTCTTTTTGCATGCAATGCCCTTCTCCTTTGGTTCACTGCCATTTCAGTACATGAAGGCCGCCTTACCATAGCAACCGGTTTGAAAGAGTATATACTATTCTCTTTTGCAGCCTTTGCCTTGGTCGAGCCGTTCGGTCTTGCGCCTTACATACTCAAAAGGCGCAAATCTCTTATCTCAGTTTTTGAAATAATTGACCGTGAACCTGAGATCGACCCAGATGACAACTCGGGTTTGAAACCACCTAATGTGTATGGTAGCATCGAGCTTAGAAATGTGGATTTTGCATACCCAACCCGCCCCAATTTAGCTGTATTAAGCAATTTCAACCTGAAGGTTAGTGGAGGCCAAACAGTGGCAGTTGTTGGTGTCTCAGGGTCAGGTAAAAGCACAATCATCTCCTTAATGGAGCGGTTTTATGATCCTGTTTCTGGACAAGTTTTGTTAGATGGTCGAGATTTGAAGTCATTTAACCTAAGATGGCTGAGGAGCCACATGGGTTTGGTCCCACAAGAACCTGTTATATTCTCCACCACCATTAGAGAGAACATCATTTATGCTAGACACAATGCAACCGAGTCAGAGCTAAAAGAGGCAGCTAGAATAGCCAATGCACACCATTTCATTAGTAGTTTACCACATGGTTATGACACACATATTGGTATGAGAGGGGTTGACCTAACACCCGGTCAAAAGCAGAGAATTGCAATTGCTAGGGTTGTATTGAAAAATGCACCAATTTTGTTGCTAGACGAGGCAAGTTCTTCGATCGAGTCTGAGTCGAGTCGGGTTGTGCAAGAGGCCCTTGACACGTTGGCCATGGGGAACAAAACAACTATTCTTATAGCACACCGGGTTGCTATGATGAAGCATGTGGATAACATAGTTGTGTTAAATGGGGGTAAAATAGTTGAGCAAGGTACTCATGATGCACTTGTGCAACAGAATGGCTTATATGTTAGACTCATGCAACCCCATTTCGGGAAAGGGTTGCGACAGCGGCCACTTATGTAAATTGGGTCAGGTTTAGTACGGTATCGGTTGATTGTAAATTCATGGTAGGTGCATTTTACTGAAATTTTGTAACACATTGTGGATAGGTTATAACAAGTACGAATGCTAGGATTTAGTAGATTGGCAGTAGTTTTAACTGTTTTCAAGACTAGAATATTCTGTTATAGATTCTTTTTGAGGGAGACTATCCTCTTTGCTGTAATCTCTATTGCCTTGGATGTGTTAGTTTGATCATTCGTATAGATGTATAAAATTATATTGTTAGTTGGGAAATTGTAATATTTTTAGTTTGATCATTTTTTTCTGTAAAATTTATTCATATTAGTGCGTGTGCCAGCACTCTCTTTTCATAGCTAACTTCTATGTTGCTAATGCTGAGGTCTCATGAAGCAGACAATCATCAATCAAATTAACAAGTAAAAAACGATCTGCACATGCAAGCAAATGCCGTCTGTTATAAAAGTCGGGTGCTGAAAAACTTGAGAATAATTTTTGTTAGATAAACTGAAACCGAGCAATCTTGCATATATATAATTATATATGTACAGATTTACGTTTTAATATGATATTAAATCATAATCAGCTAATTGCTTTTATATGTCTAGCATCTTGAAAGAGTCGGCAACAACTTTGAGCTGGTTTCGAACTCGGCTCCACCGCCTCTGGTTCGCACCCACAATTAGTGTGTAATACCTACCTGAGGAAAGAATCAAGGAAGAACAGTTTAAGTAACACACCAAAAATTGTATTTTGATGAAAGCAAAGCTGCATGGCAAAACATAAATTCTTGGTTCTTACCATTTCCAATAGCTATAGTTGCAAATGCAGATCGAGCAAAATTTGGCGATTCAAGTTCATACTCAAAGGTCCAATAATTCTTTCCATCAACAGTGCGCTGCATCCAGCATATTATTAATATTTCATAGCTAAATCTTTCCACTAAATAATGTATATATTTTTAAATGAAACAAAACTGTACTACCTCTGTCATCTCATAGATGGTGGGAACCTGTGTTGGTGCAGCATAAATATTCTTCACTAAATTGAAGATCGCCTATAGGGAGGAAAATAAATTAGTTCACAACAAAATTATACTGCATCTTACTAATGCTCAGAGATATTTTAAAAAAATTGTAGGACATAAAAAAAACAACAACAAAGAATACCTCGTCCATTGGGCCCAAATCATGCACGTCGGTTTTGCTTGTAGGGATAAATCCAACTCTGACATGCTGTAATGCAGCAAACTTATCTCTGAATGCTGAGTCATGCCCTAAGAAATCAAAATCCTGCAAATGGGAATTGTATTCATTGGCACCAGGTATCAAATGCACTTTCTTTCATAATAAACAGAACTTCAAAAAGCTGGTGAGATGACGCACCCTCCAATCGGACGGATAGTAATATGAATACCCATCAATCTTATCCACAAAAGCTTTATAATTCCTTGGAACCTCTGCAATCTTGAAATAAAATTTAGTTACTCACATTAATGGGATTCAGTCATTCAGAAATGTTAATCCATATCCTTTAAGAAAATGGGAAATGGCAGCCACTAGAATTTTGACCAGGGTACAATATTAGATCCGTGGTACTATGACTCAACAAATAATGAATTTGAATCTAACTTAAATGGAGAAATTAGGTTGCAATTCAACAGAGTTAAGTAAGCATTAGTGAAGTATTATATTTGAAAATAGCATTACCATCAGCAGATGCACATCTTGAAAAAGATAAGCCTGTTGCCAGAGACCCAATCCCTACCAATGCTGCTCTTCTCTTGATTAAATCTACTAATACAAAACATAACTTAATCATATATATATATAACTTCTCCTCACCTGGTACCATTGGCGGACCTAAGAGGGTCAAGGGTAGGCAAGTGCGTACCCTGTATTCGAATTTTTTTTCAAGACTCGATGGTATTTTATAGGGATCTAAATATGTACCATGCCTTGATTTGGATCACATATTGTGCTGTGATCAAGTCAGATTTATAAGTGTCGTGCCGTACCGTGATCAAATTTAGAAGAATGGTAATAGCACGTGAATGGTCACAACACGTTAGTCAAGCTGAGATCACACATGACGTGTCTAAACATAACCGGTCACATTTGTCACGTTTGGTCACATTTAACTATTTTTTTTCATAATTTATGTTAGTTTTTCGATCAAGATCTAACTGTCCTATTACACGTGACTCACATGACCATGTGCTGTGAGACGTGCCACGTCAAATTTTCAAATGATGATCACGTCATGTGAATGATCACGGCATGTTACCGGCACACGTGCTGTGACGTAACCGGTCGTGCTGTAACTTTTTTAGATCCCTGACTCTAACCGAAATCCTGAATCTGCCTTCCTGGTACTGACTTTTTCGTTTGTATTTTTTTTTTTTCTGGGAATTACATCTGGTACTGATTGTTATGTTAGCAATTAGAAGATTACCATTTTCATATGTAACAGCTTCCTTGGAGCATGCTTTAACAACAAATGGAGGAAACGACCCGGATCTAGTTCGCACAGGAGAATTTGGTATAACTAACTGTAATTAAAGGAAATAGAAGGAAAAGAAGAAAAATTCACCAACAGAATAAGTGCAAGAAAGGAGGAGACGAGGTGAGGAAAAAAAAAAAAAAAAGGAGGGGAATTTACTTGGTGAGAAAGAGACGAAGCCCAGGCGGGTAGAGTCGCCATTAGCAGAGCTCAGTTGTCTTGGTGAAACTAAAATTTGGGGTCTTATTTTTAGTAAAATAAAAGGAAGAAGAGAGATGAGAAGAATTGGTTCCCGCCTTTGTTCAATTAGCTGCTTTGTTCGTCTACGAAGTAACCACGTCATCCCTCTCTTATCCGGGTTACAATTTATTCGTCCAGTCATAAATCCGCATTCTATAATCAATTAATGGATCCTTATTTAGGCATGTTTGCATAACATTATTAACATTGCAAAAAAAGTTCGTTTGTGTTATATAATCAAAGCCGAAATTTTTATTAAGAACCAAAAATAATAATCAAATTATATAAAATATCCCAAGTTTCAATAAATTCCAAAAATTAACCATAACGTTCAATTATCCAGCGGTAATTCAGAGCAAAACCGTTGAATAATACAGTGGTTTTGGAATTCCATGTTCCAAAAATAAAAGATATTCTGATTTTATTATTTTTCTATTGATATATTAGAAATATATTTATATTTCTTGAAAAATAGATGGAGTACATGTTGGGTAATCTGGCCGCTAAATTCATATTTTTGGGAAAAGCCGCGAAATTCAGACCGAGAATTTTCCGCAAAATTCTGTTTGAGAATTTATCTTACCAAATTACTTTTAAGAAAAATTTTCCGATAAATTCTACTCAGGAATTTACCGCGAAATTTTGACTGACTTACAGTGCGGAAAGAACGTAAAATCAAAATTTCACATTCTACCATAAGCCAAGGATCTACTCTCCGATTGATTTCTAAATTAATATTTATTTAACATTTAAATAAATTAAATAACATTTGTACCTTTTTGCAAATTCAAATTGGAATGCATAACAACTCGGTCACGTACCACCAGACGTCTGATGCCTCTATCAATCTTCCACTAGGAACAACCAGAGAGTCGGTATTTCTTTTGCCAGAAATACTATACCGACTTTATGCTAAAACACTATTCACGAATATCGTAAAAATTGATTCACGACTTTCGCAAAAACAGATTCACGAATATTTTGCGGAAACACTATTCACCGCAAATACGATATTTACGGTAAATACACTATTCATAACTCGCAAGAATATACATGGATTACGTATTTCTTTCTTTTCTACACAAAACACTATTTGGGAGAGAATGCGAGAAAGAGAAAAACTATAACCGAATCGAATCGAATCGAATCAAATTGTATATTTTTCTCTCACCCTTCATGCCTTTATATAGGGCATAGGGTCGGTTTGCAAAAGACCATTTTGCCCATCCCAAAGTCGGTTCCAAGCAAAAGACTGAAATGCCCTTTGGTCCAAAATTCAATTGATTAATTTGGGCTTTTAATTTAAATTCTAAATTTAAATTCGGCCCAAATTCAAATGAGCTTTTGGTCCAAAATATTAATTCATAATTAATATTTATAACCATTTAATATTAATATAATTATTCTGAATAATTATATTTTCTTGCGACTAAATTTAACCTGTTTAAGCTTGTCATCTCTATGACATTTATTTATTAATTATAACACTTTATAATTAATTAATAATTTAATTCTCTGATTACTTTTCTATTGGTGTGACCCGATAGGATCTGTGTTATGTTGGCAATAGAATTAAAACTCTTTTTAATTCTATAAATCATAAGCGGCATCTGACAGAATGCATTATGACTACCCAATTGACACATATGATTTTGTACAATACAATATCACGATCCAGTAAACAATTTATTCGTGTTAATTCTTATGTCTCATAGTATCAGATCAGTTTCAAGGTAGGTATGTTTCATTCTTGCAAACTTAATCTTTTCTCGATCTTAAGTAGATTATCAAATATGATTAACTCTTTAATCATATCGCGCACTGATAACCCTACTTTATCAAGAGGCCTAGTGATACTATCACCCGTAATGTATACGAGGGACAATAGTAGTCTTGGTGAACATCTCTCCTCCGCACAAGTCATGTATACTGAAATGTCATCTGTATAGCTATTTTTTACGGATAGAGTTGAACAACACTCACGAATACACACTTCTCATGTAGGAAAGACGAACCACCTCATACTTTAGAACTTAACACTAAATGAAACATTAATGATACAAACACAATTCCATTTAACATTTCATTAAGGGTCTGTCAAATACCATGTTGTCTAACATGTATCTATGTAATTAAAATGACAACTTTTTGTTTATGGTTTGTAAAACTTAACCATTATTTAATCCACATACTAACATTTGATTGGTCAATTAGTGTTATTTGCTAATTACCTTGGTTAGTGACTATTAAGAGTATTTATCATCTATATTATGAAGTTCTACAATTTCAAGTCATTAACTCGAAATGATTCATAATTCGATAAATCTCAAAGAACAAAATGATATCTTTATTAATCATCCATTACATGAACAAATATATAGAATAAAATTATTCTATGATTGATTTCTAGATTATTACACTAACAGTACAATAGAATTGAGTTTACTAGAAAGACTGTGATAAATAATCTGGATAAATATTTTCAAGCATGATTTTTTTTGCGTATGTAAAACAAATTAAAATATTTTTTGATGTGTTACTGAATTTTTTTTTTATCTGAGTTATTGACCCCTTCTCAAAGTTCACTTCTGGGTAAATAAAACAAATTTCGTGGTCCTTCTAGTAAATTCAAATTCTAAGGTACTCTATTTATTTTCCTAGAAGCTATTTTATATTTTAAATATTTAAATATTTTCCTAAAATCACTTCTAGAGAAATAGATGGAGTACTTTAGAATTAGAATTTACTAGAAGGACCACAATATTTTTTTTATTTACCCATAAGTGAATTTTGAACTCAGATTCAAAATATTTTTTTTCCAGTAACACATCAATAAATATTTTAATTTTTTTACAGCCGCATAAATCTTACCTGAAAAATGTTGATCTTTGTCACAGTCTTTCTAATAAATTCAATTCTATAGTACGCCATCTATTTTTCAAAAAATATAAAAATATTTCTAATATTTCAATAAAAAAATAAAAAAAATAAAAAAATCAGAACATCTTCTATGTAAAAAAAAAGAAAAACTCTATTTCCGTTGGATAATCCAGCGGAAAGGAGCTGTAGCAGTTTTGCTTTGAATTACTGCTGGATAATCTAGCGGTATGGTTATGTTTGGAATTTTGTTTAAAGCTGGAATATTTTTTGTAATTTGATTATTTTTTTGGTTATTAATAAAAATTTTGGTAATCAAAGCCACTAGTAGCTAGAATTGAGAAAATCGCTCATAACTTGTGATTTGTTCGTAAATCGCTCTCTAAAAACTCGCTAATAACTCAATCATTATCTACTCGCTCGTTAACTTAATGAACCAAGCATGAGAAGACTCAAACTCGCTCATTAGGAACTGAGTTACATGAAATCATGCCACATCCAATCCCAAGTAGTTTTATTAATTATGTAGAAATTATGTTGTGTATATTGCAACATTAAGACACACTGTTTGAGTTTATCAACAAAAACAAATTCAAACAGTATGCAAATATTTTGTTTTATGTGGGTATCTATAAGATACTGTTGAAATTAATTAACTAGTAATTTATGATGCTTGAGTCTGGTTGTATAACTCGGCATGTTAGTATGCCAATATTTTTTATTAGAGGATTTTCTTAACGAGTCGCTTAAAGAGCACGAGTAAAGTTGTCAACTCAGTATTATTTTTTCAATTCGAGTTAACTTGCTTATTAACTTTATGAACCGAGCACGAGCATATCTCAACTCGCTCGAACTCGGATCATTATAGTAGCTATGGAATTTTAATAACATGCAGTTACATCGGAATTTAAATGAGAGAAAAAGTTGCCACAATATAAATTGTTGACCACGCCTTAAAATTAAAACACTTCATTGTATATTTTTCTGCTGGTACATATTATACTAAATCAATCATTTCTTCTGCTCAAGAGTTATCAGACCTCAGCTGTTATGCTGAATAAACCGAAATACAATCTCTAAAACAAACTGGGCACAGAAACGCTACGACTACTCGCAAGAAAAACAAATTATACATTAAGCAACAAAAATCCCTTCAACGTTTGCTCTATTCAATACACTAATGCTTAAATGCCCCTTCTGACAAATAACCAGCCACTAATCCAACACTCTTAAAACCCTAATAATCTCAAACCCCCTTTGGGGCAGGCTTAACCAAACCTAACCCAGACCCGCTACCAAGATGCTTGAATTCAACTGCCTCCAATTTATCCCCATGCGCAGAGAATCCAGTCCCTCCCTTCTCCAAGGGCACCATATTCTTTGCCTTGCACTCCTTATTGCACACCAAACACACTCCATCCACCTTCACAAATTTATCCCCGCATTTTTTACAAAATACATGGCCGCATGTGCTAACCGCCACCAGAGAAATCGTGTTGGTCAGAGTAACCTTGCAACTGGGGCAGATATAACTCGTTTCCAAATTCTTATTTCTGGTCTCATCTTTATCTTCTTCGGTGAAATAAATTGGAAATAGCGACTTCATCTTTAGCTTTTCATTTCCCTCTGGACAGGAAGTGTCAGTCGAAGGCGCATCGACTTTTAGTGGTGCACCAGGTGTGGCAGAGGGAAGCCAGAAGGCTTTCATCGTGCGAAGGGCCTCCTCTTCGAAAGAGGTCGTCTTCACACTGTTGGCGCCGTGAAAATTGTTTTGGTGGCCAGCTGCTGCGCTGCGATTGGACGAGGATTCTGTGGGGACTGCACTGTGATTCTGTTTGTCGAAGGATTCGAGTTCACGTGCTTTTTGTAGCAGCCTTTTCTCTTCTTCCTCCTCTTTCCCTTGCTTCTGTTGAGCTTCGTATGCTGCTAGCTTCCTGCCATGGTATAAATTGTTTGTTTAAACTGAAATAAAATTGAAAATTAGAATATATACATATTTTTAATGAATCATCATTGGTACTGTATTCTGGATACCTGTTAGACAATAGAACTCGATATATATTCAGCTTCCAGCTATGGAAGCCAAATTTGAAGTTTGTAATTACTAAAACACTGTCAAGGAAAAGAATAAAATATCCAGCTGAACCTGATTTACACTTATTATACATCAATCATCAAACCAAATCCTCAATTCAACGACTTAATATAAAAACTGCCAAAGATATGGTCTAATCCAAACGCAGCCTTCTATAACCTCCTTCCAAACTTTATCAATGCAAACACTAGTCCAAAAATTTTCCAATCAGAAACTATCCAAGACAAATGAATAGAGAGAGAAGGTGCTAATTTTAATTTGAAATAGTGAACGACCTCTTGATGTCCTTCTTCTGAGCGAGGAGGCACTCAAAGATGCACTCCTTACAAAAGACATGGCCCTTGAGACAGCAGAGGGGGTCGATGAAGGGCTTGAGGCAGAGGCAACAGGCGTCGAAGGGCTTGATAGAATCCTTGCCCAAGCGCTCCTTCTGCGTGCCATACCCGAGCTTCCTCTTCTCCTCGTATGTGAAGAACGCTAGGTCGTTGTTGTTCTTCGAGTGCCTCTGTGGCATCCTTGCTAGCTCCTATCCTTCCTTCCTCGCTGCTCCAAACAGTCTATACGCCAAGCTCCAAATTGTCTATACCTAGATCGGAATCGAGGTCGGGGTTGGGGTCGAGAGAGATCGAGCGATGAACTACGACGACACTGGTCGACAGAGGCGGTTCGGATGGGGGTTTCGATCATGATTAACGGTTCGATGGAGTTGGGGGCCTGGGGCACAGATTACAAGAGGAGCAATTCTGGGCTTCTTCGAAAGCCCAAATATCTTCTGATTTTGGCATCTCCAAAGTCCCGATATTTTTATTAATACCAAAGAAAAAAAAACAAATTATCAAATCTGCCCCCACCCCAAACTTATTCTTAAATCTACCCCAACCGCCCGTCCACTGGGCGGTCCACTTTCCCCACCAGACCGCCCAGCGGCTGGGCGGACCCACTAGTGTTTTTTTTTTTTTTTTTTTAGAAGACAGTATGAATATCAAGATGCTGAATTCTTAACGCTAAAAATTCGAATTTCTTTTTAAATATTAGTTAGATTACTTCTTTTAAGCATATTTATACTAAAATACGCTAAATTACTTAGAATTATGTTAAATTACGTTGAATTACACTAAATTACTTTAAATTACGCTAAATAACAATAACTTCGCTAATTATGCAAAAATACGGTAAATTACGATAAACTACGCAAAATTACGCTAAAGTAGACCGATTATGTGCCATCTTTCATGAATTATAAAAAACAGTAAAAAATTCCAAAAATAGTAAAAATTGGTATTCTACAATTTCATTATATAACTAATTTACTGAACTACTTGGATTGAATAATAGAAATGAAAATCTTAATCGGAAACTTCAACTCAAGGTTTGAGGCTCTTCCCTTTGCTTTTTGGCGATTCTGAATTTTGGAATCCAGCATTGCTGGCACGGACGCATGCGCATTTTTGCAAGCTTTCCGAAAAGTGGTAATTTGCTGAAATCGGACACTCGAGCGCCGTTTTATGACCGTTTGAAGTTTCGTCGTCGTTTTTCGCCTTTTTAGTGAATATATCGTCCCTATTCATATGTAATTTATTGTAATTTACCGTATTTTAGCGTATGTAATGTAATTTAGTGTAATTTAACTTAATATAATGTAACTCAATGTAATTTAACATAATTCTAAGTAATTTAGCGTATTTTAGTATAAATATGCTTAAAAGAAGTAATCTAACTAATATTTAAAAAAAAAATTCGAATTTTTAGCGTTAAGAATTCAGCATCTTGATATTCATATTGTCTCTAAAAAAAAAAAAAAATTCACTAGCGGACCGCCCAGCTGCTGGGCGGTCAGCTATGGAAACTGGACCGCCCAGTGACTGGGCGGTCAGATATGCATAGTGGACCGCCCAGACAGTGGGCAGTCAGCTATGGAAACTGGACCGCCCAGGCGCTGGGCGGTCTGGTGGGGAAAGTGGACCGCCCAGTGGACGGGCGGTTGGGGTAGATTTAAAAATAAGTTTGGAGTGGGGGCAGATTTGATAATTTGTTTTTTTGGGGTATTAATAAAAATATCGGGCTCCTATTATTTTCTTAATAATTCCCCAAGTTGATAGAATTTGTTTTTTGCCAATGCCGGATTTCCAAAAAGATTTTAATATTTGATTTAACACAGATAAAAAATAGGGAGAGCCTAGCTATCCTCCGGAATTCATCACCCGTTTCATCCCCCAGTCAATTACTACTAACTACTTGGAGGGACCACTTACTATTTGGGGACCGTCTAATATCTGAAATATTTTACAACTGACGCGAGCAAGTATTCACATATAATAAATCAAGTATTCATCTATAATGCATCAAGTATTCACACCTAAGATATCATGTATTTAAAAAAAAACTAGACACATCATTCACCCATCTTTTACACGTTTTTAGAGGTGATTTTTTTTTTCTCCGTTCAATCTAACCAATATTTCTGACGATCTGTGAGAAATTTTGCAAATCTAAAACCACCAACATGTTCTACCCAATTTTCTCTTTCAAATGAGATCTATGATGACATACTTTCGAGTTGTCCGTTGCACAAGTATTCATCTCTCATCAAGCAAGTATTCATCCTCGTCGTGTAAGTGTAGATAGTTCATGTATCAAGAGTATTACAAGCATATATGCATACCTCGATTAATTTTACAAGAGCGCGCAAGTATTCACATATAATAAATCAAGTATTCATCTATAATACATCAAGTATTCGCACTTAAGATATCAAGTATTTAAAAAAAAAACTGGACACATCACTCACTAATTTTTTACACATTTTTAGAGGTGGTTTTTTTCTCCGTTCAATCTAACCAATATTTCTGATGATCTGTGAGAAATTTTACAAATCTAAAACTACTAATGTCTTCTACACAATTTTCTCTTTCAAATGAGATCTATGATGACATACTTTCGAGTTGTTCGTTGCACAAGTATTCACACATCGTCATGCAAGTATTCATTCCTCACCGAGCAAGTATTCATCATCGTCGTGCAAGTGCAAATAGTTCATGTATCAAGAGTATTACAAGCATATGTGCATACCTCGATTAATTTTACAAGAGAGCGCAAGTATTCACATATAATAAATCAAGTATTCATCTATAATACATTAAGTATTCACACCTAAAATATCAAGTATCTAAAAAAAAAATGGACACATCACTTACCCATCTTTTACACGTTTTTAGAGGTGGTTTTTTTTTCTCCATTCAATCTAACCAATATTTCTGACTATCTGTGAGGAATTTTGCAAATCTAAAACCACCAACGTCTTTTACACAATTTTCTCTTTCAAATGAGATTCATGATGACATACTTTCTAATTGTCTGTTGCACAAGTATTCATACCTCGTCATGCAAAATTCATCCTTCATCGAGCAAGTATTCATCCTCATCGTGTAAGTGTAAATAGTTCATGGAGGTGGGAGACGGAGGTAGAGGTGAGAGAGTCGGAGGTGGGAGAGGGAGAGGGAGAGGGAGGCGGAGGCGGAGGTGGAAGGCGGAGACGGAGGTGGGAGAGGGAGACGGAGAGAGGAAAGAAATAAAGGGAGAAAATTGGGTAATTAATTTGTAGAGACCATTAGGTAGTTAGAATTTGAAATTATAGTTAGAAGATGAAGTTAGTTAGTTGGGAGATGAAATGGGGGATGGATAGATGGGGGAAAATATAATTACCCTAAAAAATATGCTTAATTATATGTTCAACAGCTGTGATTAAATACATATACGGAGAATATAAAATAGTTATTTTATTAATAATAACATACTTGAATGTGTTTACATTGAATCCAAATAATAATAATACTTTTTCCAGAACTTCGTTATAAATAAAATTATTATCTTGCATTCAAACATATTATTTAATCATGTAAGGACTCATTTGAATAGTTGTCTAGTTTCAGAATGGTCGAGTTAGTTGCCCCCTGTTCTTTTGCGACGAGTCAACTATAAAAAAAAAAAAAAAAATCAACTTTGGTGATCTCGAGTAAAGTATGACCGTTGTTTATGAATTAATTTGTACATGAATAACCTCGAGGTTTTTATGCTATTTAATATAACTCCATATTAAGTGTGAAATTTAGCACAAATTCAACGATATATATGGAAAGATCTCAAGATCCTCTAATTTATGTACCCCGAAGTTGCCCGATTTTTCTATTAATAGAAAAAAAATATCGACAATAATACAATAATGAACGATTTTGACAAAATTCAAAATTTAAAAAACTCGCCATAGTTTAAACTATAACGTCAAAATAATTCAAATTAATTAATTCCTAATTAATGAAAACGAAAAAAAAAGAACATTATTCTTCGTAACTGATAGGGCCATGTTCCACAGGTCCTTTTACTTGTTCCAAACTGGGCCATGAAAGACTGGAATTCGGACCTTTACAAGGCCAACCCGACGTCATATGAAAAAGCCCAAAGATTCACTAAACCGGGGCCCAACTCAGAGACCTCAAAAGTATATGGCCCGAATAGAGGTTAAGGCCAACCGATATACGGGATAGCCGTGGAAACGGCTAACTTAATGCCCACGTCCCAGAAACGGCTGGTTTAATGCCCACGTCCCAATAACGGACGACATAACTGCCCACGTTCCCCCATAAACGCCCGAGATGGCGGTTATGGCTGAACTATATAAGGCAGTAAGCCCCAGGAAACAGGGGACGAAACTTTGAATTAAGAGAGAGATCATACAGGTCAGAGTCCGAATCTCTCACAATCCACCCCGAGTTTTTAACTCGATCTATACCTCGGCCTGCCATCCTCTGGTAGGGCGAGCCCAATTCAGCCCAATCTCCCATACGGCCTCATCTCCCGAGATAGGACGTATCAACCACCGTGGGGAGGTGCATTATCTGCCGTACCAAAGAAGACGAGATCCCTGATCACGAGATCCACCGTGGGGAGGTGCCATCATCCGGGTTCAAAAGTACATCCTTCTCCTCGTCCCAACCATAGCTAGACAGATCCCTGATCACGAGATTTTCCGGCTCCACTGCCGTAAACCCGACATGCTGGGGTTTAAACGGATAGAAACCCCCCATCATTTTAAGATAACCATATACGGTATGCGTCATCATATCTTTCACCGCACACGGAACGGCTTGTGCGAAGGCGTGGCTGCCTAAGAACTTGCTGAGATGTTTTCTTGGCAAGTCCCGCGCTTCATCTCATATATGGGCATTCTCCGATCTCGCTTCTTCCAACTCCTTGGTTTGGACCTCGAGCTTGGATTTCAGATCCTCGATCTCCTCTTTATACTTTTCAGCTTTGCGTTTATAACGCTTTGCTTTCTTCTCGTTATCCTTACGCTCGACATCGGCCTTCCTACCCGTGATGCAGGCAAGTTCATATTTTGCCAAATTCACGGCGGCTTGGCCGGTGGCCACCCTTTTTTCCTTATCTTTTGGCTGCGCTAGTTGTAAAAAATGGTTCCTCTCTAAAATCGCCTTATTAAGCGTCTCTTGATCAGCTGTGACAACAAGAGCACTGCGCTTTTTACTATCAAGTGAATCCTTGAGGAACCCAAAGTACACCCCGGCGTCATGCAACGACCTCAATACCTGGCCCACGACTTGATCAGGATTCTCCTCAGCCCACTTCTTTTGATATTGAGTAGTGGTGAGTCTAAACGTTTCCCGAGCATGCGCGGCCCGGACCTCGGGATGATCTTCCTCTTCTTGCATCCGTGTATACCCAGGAAGATAGCCTAAAAAGCTGTCTGGGAATCCCTGAGAAATCCCAGTCCCCCACACAAACCCGGTATGTCGCCCTCGCCCATGCAGGTGTGGTTAACTGTGCAGGGGCAACGTCGAGATGTCGTAATATCTCGCGTACAAACTTAGATACCCTGACTTTGAAACCGCATTTCGGCATCTTCCAATATATGCACATTCCCAGACTCGAGTCGTGCGCTCGATCATTTACATTTGGAGCTTTCAGTTTGAGCGCATGTCGCGGATACTCTTCTCTGTAAGCCTCGTCTACGAGCTCCTCATAAAACGCGTCAGCATACGCTTTACATCGGACGACCGGTTTCGGAGAGATACCGGCAGATACCGGAAATATTAAGTCATCCCCATGACCATCTCGGGGTACGACCTCTTTCTTTGCCTTTTTCTTTCTAGGCTTCGAGGATCCGTGCGATGTCCCCGCTTGGGCCACTATGAGTTCGCCACGAGGTGAGCCTTCAACATTTTCCTCATTCCCTTCGCCATACTGCTCCTCACAATCTTCTGGCAAGGCATCAGGGTGAGGGGGAGACATACCAAAAAGATTCTTGCCCCTACCTGGACGGAAAGATTGACGCGATATTGGGGACAACTCTGCTGAAGCACCAGGAGATTGGTTCCGAGATCCTTCCTGCTCTTCGGCTATGTCTAAATTTACGAAGAAACAGGGTTGGCTTAGGTCACCGTTATTTGTTATTTCTAAAGGTATCATATTTACCGACTTATCACATACAAATCGATTGCACTAGTTAGGTCTTTACTCATTAGGTTGGCAACATTACCATGCCTATGCGGTCATTACATTACTGTTGACCTCGACAATAATTATACAATTTACTATAAAATTAATCAATACAAAGTCGACTACCGAGGTGATGAAGGATTACCTTGTAGTAAGATTCCTTCGTAACTCGGTCTTCGTCCGACGTATTTTCCGACGTTATCTGACAACTCTGAACTCCCTCTGCTATAATCAAGATTACTCGTAAATATGGCTCCGAGGTTGATTTGCTCCAAATAAACGATAACGAATGATGGCTCGGGCCGGAGTGTATATATATAAGGGTCCATATTTTCCCGCTCAATACTTGCACGAATTTCGAAACAAGGCCTCGAAACGTCGCGTGGCCACCTTTCATCATGACGATGCCTCGATTCCCGCGCTTCGAGCTCTCGCCGAGCTGAATAATGACAGGTGTCACTCAAGGATTGCACCGTACACCCGTACCCCTGACTGATTTGATGCCTGATTTGATGGCTGACGGAGGGTAACGGAAGACGAGGCGTCATATAATTAATGCCGGTATACTATAAATATTTCTTCCGTCTCCCTTTAAACGGGACACCCAGTAATCACCGCTATCCCTCCCAACTCGGGTTTTAGCACGATGACAGATAACAAGTTCATGACGGACCTGATTAAAAAGGAGAATGTTGACATTCCATCATTACACCCGTCTCCTCCACGTGAAAATCCCGACGTCAATGCCAAGCAACCCCCAGCTATCCCCGAAGAATCTGCGGATGACCCGTTAGCTTGGGATAGATGCGCCGTTTGTCAAACCCGAGGAAATTATCGACACATGTTCCATTGTGATGGATGCGAAGAAGCTTTTCATCCCGGATGTCTAGCCCGCAGATCACCTCGGAACCATGATGATCCCCGTTTCACATCCTTCACTTGCAGGAGATGTCTGGATCAAGAACGCCGGGCTAAGCGCTCCCGTCATGAATAGGATTAGCTTTATAAATTAACGCGGGACTAGCCCGCCTTTTGTTTTAATTCTAAGTTAATTTTCAATTTTACATTTATGTTTGTTGTAAACATTCAACAAGGTCAGTATCTCGTGGTGTTTTACTTGGTATATGTTTTGCATAATCGTTTCGTTACTAATTCATACCGTCTAATATGAGTCAATTTGACCACCTCGAAAACGCCGAAAGCCTGTCATCTCGTACAACTTACACGACGCCCAATGACATTTATGGCTAGTAGCTGGCGGCTACCTATTTAGGCAATATGGCCCACGCTTATTTATGGAAACCTTTCCCCTAACGACTATAAATACCAGAGTCACCATATGGTAAAAGGCACATTTCATTCTTTACCTCTTATCATTTTTCACCCATCTACTTCCGAGAAGCCTTTCAAGAGAGTCGTTTCCAAAAACAAAACACCCCTTGATCATGGTCATAGTCGCGATGTCCAACCATCAAGGCACGGCCACAACACACCTCCCCCTAATCCTCGATGTTCTCGGGACACAATACGGGCCCTATCTCGGCCTGAGAAATGGACCCTCCTCCAACATTTTCCCGAGAAAGATTTGGATTGGATGCTCGCGAATGAGGACCTCCAAATCGGTGACCTTCTTGACCTCACCCTTGCTAACGCACCCTCGTTCACCAAGGAAGACGAGAACGACATTTATAAATTCGATCTCGAGCCCAAGTTGCGTAGGTGCATTATCTGCCGTACCAAAGAAGACAAGCACGAGATGGTGAAATGTCGGGGGTTCCATGAGTGGAGTTGCTTCACCCATTACGACATCCAAGGTCGGTCAGACCCTCGTCGCCGGTTTTGGAAATGTCCCGGGTGTTTATCACGCAATACCGGAGGTCCAACGTTGTACACCGCCACTGAACCCGAGCTCATATCGGATAACCTCTTTGAGGATACCGACAATGAGATGGTGTAAGTGTGATTTTCAACTTAGAAAAGCGACATCACACTCGTCTTTTAGCTGAACATGGCTATCACGGTGCATGGAAGGCGTGACATGACAGACATAGCGCCCATGGTGGAAATATTCTTCCAGGCACTATATAATATCATGTCTCATGTTTAGTCTAATTAGGCGTTGTATGATTTCGATGTTTTACTAGATCGAGGCGTTGTATGATTTCGATGTTTTCTTATATTTCGACTTGTTCTGTTCTTGAAATATCAATGATTACTTATAGCTTCTATGTTTCACTTCTTTCATTTTTTGACCAACTCGGATACCATTTTCCTCGTCAAATTCTAACTCGGACACCATCTTACTTGTCCCAAAAAAAAACAACAAAAAAAAAATGGTAAGTATATTAACACATTAACTGTCGGATGTATACCGAGATAGGTATATGATAACACATTGTCGCTTGTAACAAGACATGTATCCGACATATGCCACACCCGAGTTATTACAGCTCGACTAATATACAAATGTCGGTAATAGAAACCGTGTTTTACGAGTTATTCACCTTCAAGTCGAAAGCATCTCGCCGATGCATTCCGACTTCGGGGGCTAATGATAGGGCCATGTTCCACAGGCCCTTTTACTTGTTCCAAAATGGGCCATGAAAGACTGGGATTCGGACCTTTACAAGGCCAACCCGACGTCATATGAAAAAGCCCAAAGATTCACTAAACCGGGGTCCAACTCGGAGACCTCAAAAGTATATGGCCCGAATAGAGGTTAAGGCCAACCGATATATGGGATAGCCGTGGAAACGGCTAGCTTAATGCCCACGTCCCAGAAACGGCTGGTTTAATGCCCACGTCCCAATAACGGACGACATAACTGCCCACGTTCCCCCATAAACGCCCGAGATGGCGGTTATGGCTGAACTATATAAGGCAGTAAGCCCCAGGAAACAGGGGACGAAACTTTGAATTAAGAGAGAGATCATACAGGTCAGAGTCCGAATCTCTCACAATCCACCCCGAGTTTTTAACTCGATCTATACCTCGGCCTGCCATCATCTGGTAGGGCGAGCCCAATTCAGCCCAATCTCCCATACGGCCTCATCTCCCGAGATAGGACGTATCAGTAACGTTCAGAGATCTACAAATATAAATCTCTCTTCTCCAATTTAGAATTCAGACCCAGTGCAATACCTAACCCTGTAAAATGAGATCACCTAAGTGGTAGTATGAGAATTTTAGGGGGAATTAATGTTTCAGTTTTGGTAGCAAAGGTTTATGCAAGGTTGGTGAATGGAGTTAATGGGGTTCCTACTATCAAGCTATGTTGCATAGATACGGGTACAGGTATCGTATCGGATACGATACGAATACGGTGATACGATAATTTTCAAAAATCCCGGATACGATACGCCAATTAAATATATTATTTTTTATTATTTTAATTATATTATTAATTAAACATTTATATTATACCATAGTTACATATATTAGCAACAAAGGCTGTTAGCAACAAAGGCTTGTGTAGTGTAGTGGTAGTTGCTTTGGTTCTCAACAAACAAGCCCAAGTTCGATTCAAGCTGTTGGGAAATTTTTTGGGTTCTTGCGCAGCTCATGGTTCACCATTCTTGCGTGATGTATGGGTGCGGTCCACGCGATGTACAAGTATATGTGGCGTATCCGAAAGTATCGGGGAGTATCCGTGGCGTATCGAGAAGTATCGGAGCATATCGGTGGAGTATCGGAGGTGTGTAGGATACGCCAGCTGGCGTATCAGACACATATCGGGGCCGTATCGGGTGCGTATCCGTATCCAATACGCACCTGATACGGGTACGGGACCCTAGGTGAAGTATCGGGGTAACATAGCTATCAAAGCACATGGATTTAGCAACGGTCCCAGGGGCATTTATCGAGCATCTCCTGCGCATGGTTTTTGGAGGTCGTTACGTGGTTGGTTCTTCTACAGCTACAGATAGATGCTTCTTCCTTCTGCAATCTGCATCCCCAGTTTAACAAAGAAATGAAAGCACAAATTTGTTTGATTAAACTACTAGGTTTCATGGTAGCTACTTTCTTCTACCTAGAACAATACTATTGCCTTTCCTTTCACGGCCAAGTTAATTAGAGCATCTACATCTATGAAACTATTAGAGTTTCTAAATAACTGTTAACTATTTTTTAGAAACTAAGGTCTCTAAAGTTTTTAAACTCTCACATCCCTTAAATTAATTTTAGAGTTTTTATTAAGCCATATCAATAATAAATTAAAAATAAATGTACTGAAGAACCAACTAAAGAAAAAAAAATGGAGCCCCCCAATATCCACTCCTCTCTGTCTCTCTCCCTCCGTCCTTTCACTTATTTTGTTCTTGTTCATTTCTAAGCATATAAAGCCGATGCCGTTAGATTTACTAGGCGTTTAATTGGAGATTTGAGTACTTCAGATCTATTAAGTTCTCTTTGGAGTATGATGTCTCGTTATTTGACCTATAATTCCGACCAATTTCTGTACCAAACCTGTGTTTAAATCTATTAAATCAGTTGTATTTCATTGAATATCTTTAGAATGTGGTACTGCTGCAAGTTTATTCTTATTTTGCAGGATTCGGGCGAAATCGAGGAGAAATCTGAAATTCTGAAGTCTCTACACAGCCCGTGTCACATTCTACACGGCCCGTGTCAACCTCGACTCGACCACAGACACGACCAGGACACCATCCATATGATGCTGAAATTTCAGCACCCGAACTTAAAACAGTCATAACTTTTGACTCGTAACTCCGTTTTGAGTGTATGACCACTTTTTGAAAAGCTTGCGAGAAGATCTACAATTTGAGCCAAGTACACAGGTTACACGGGCCGGACATATTTGACACGGCCCGTGTCAAGCATTTCCGAAAACAGATCCAGAAATCTGGAAACAAGGCTAATGAAGGAAGGTCGCGAATTGGCATTAAAGGGGGGCCTCTCTGTCCAACAGAGGGTCATTCTGGAACAGGAGAGCACATTCTAGGGTTTGTCTTTGGCGGCTAAGATTGGAGGCCAAGTTGAGAAGCGAAATACGTGAGTTTTCGATTGATCTTCTTTGTGCTTTGGGTTTTGTCATGATCAACTCTATCTTTATTTGTATTTGCTATTTTAGAACTATGTGTGAGTAGTTTACTTTGTTTCTAGGGTTTTGATGTAATCGAATGTTTTGTCTTGCATGCTAGTTATTGAATCTTTGTATTGAAATTTGTGTTTGATTAATTGAGTAGTATTTTAATTGCTTAGATTGTAGTGTTTGACCTATATTGGTTTACCACTAGATGAAAGGCCTCATCTAGAAGGTATCCAAGCCCTTAAAAGTCTCTCAACCAAACTAAGTACATGAGGTAGGATTTGTGACCCGAAAGGCGAAACCAAGTAGTAACCGAAAGGAAAAAATTACTCTCTATCGACGGATAGGAGTTACCTTTAGTATACCAATCAAGCAACTAGGTAATTCGGACCAACACACGAAAGTTGAGGTTTAGAACCCGACGAGGGCATATATTGCAATTTCCATACCAAGTTGATGAACCAACAAACGACAGTTGAGGTTTAGAAACATTAGGTCTGGTCAGTAGAACCCTACACAAAGGAACGATACAAAGAAACAATAGCTGCTGCATTAACCCGAGGCTGACACGGACCGTGTAGCAAAATGACACGGCCCGTGTAAACTGATACGGCCCGTGTAGGAACTGACACGGCCCGGACAGGACAGTCTGAGGCAAAACTGAGATGAAGTCTTAACCCTGGGAACACTTTTATTTATTGATTAAAACCAGTTTAATCTTCTTTCTTGCACTTTATTATTGCTTTTGAATCTGTAGGAAATATAAATAACCAAAACCAACCTTTTCCAACTTCTAGTTTTTAATTAACCTAAGTAGAGTCTGGATAACACTTGAACCGTCCCTGTGATCGATACCCGACGATATACTACGCGGTAGGATTGTATACTTGCAGTCTGAACCAGAAGTGTATTTAAGATTAAAAGGTACAGCTTGCTGTACTGAAACTTTGTACTATACCTTTTTGGTGTAACAAATTTGCAAAATGGGTATAGAACAAATTTGCAGTGGGAGGTTTTATAATTGTATAAAATATTACATGAACAAAGCTAAAATCTTTACGTTTAAAAATGTAGAACATGACTAAAGAAACGTCTCTCTCATTTCATTTCGTACTCTGACTATCGTTCCGAGACATACATGAGAAAATGGAATATGTTCTGAATACACCGGTCCCTGACAGTCCTAAAATGGCTGAGAGCAGCTCTGTCAGTACTCACACGCTTCGTTTGACAAGCGATGCTGAGCAACTGGAGAAGCTTAGCTATCCGTTGAGTCACAAGTTGGTCACGGACGTTATCCTGAACTCTCTCCCTCCCAGCAATTCGGAGTTCATCATGAACTTCCAAATGCAAGGGAAGGACTAGCTTGCAGGAGCTAAAAGGCATGTTGAGGATCAATGATGGTAACATCGAGAATAGATCTTGTGTCCTCATGATCCAAGAAGGTGGGAGGAAGATCAAAAAAGCAAAAAGGAAAAACGGCTATTAAGTACAAAGGCAAAGGAAAGTTTGTTCCGGTAACAAACATTCCCAAGACAAATGTTTCTGCTAACTCTGACTGCTATAGCAAAAGTCACTGAAAAAGAAACTGCCCGAGATATCTGGGTGATCTGAAATCTGGGCGAGACTCAGAAGCTTTAGTCTCTAGTATCAATGTTATTGAAGTTAATATTGCGACCTCTATTAATGATTGGGTATTGGATACCAAATCATGTGCTCATATTCGTTCAAATATGAAGGCACTAAGAAATAAGAGGAAATTACGCAATAAGGAAATACAACTTCGAGTTGAAAACAGAGCACAAGTTGCAGCCGTTACAGTCGGTAGGATATAGTTGTATTTGCCTAGCGGGCTAGTAATCAGGACATAGAACAACGTTCAAGCAAGGAAAGACGGGAATGGGATCACATTTGGTACTCTTTCCAACGAACCCCTTTATGTGTCCTGAGAACTAGAAATAAATAAACCCGTGATTACATCAATAACAAACAAACTCAAAAGTCTCATGAAAGTACGACTTGCATGTGGCATTGTCGCCTTGGTCATATAAACGAGAAACACATCATGAAGTTACAAGAAATTGGACTTCTTGGTAAATTTGATCTTGAATCAATTAAACACGTGCGAATCTTGTTTACGATGAAAAATGACCAAAGCGCCTTTCACCAATAGAGAGAAAGGGCAAGTGACTTATTGGCCCTTATACACACCGATATATGCGGACTGATGAGTACTTGTACGAGAAACAATTATTCCTACTTTATCACGTTTCAAGACTGAAGTAGAAAATCAACTGAACAAAAGTATTAAGGCCTTACGGTCTGACCGTGGAGGCAAATACTTAAGTTCTGAGTTTAAGACGTACTTAAAAGAATGTGAGATAGTCTCACAGCTCACACCTCCAGAAACACCGTAATGGAACGGTGTTGTCTGAGAGGAGTCGAACCCTGCTGGACAAGGTTCGTTCCATGATGAGTAACGCCACCCTTCCTAAATCGTTTTGGGGACACGCACTAGAAACTGTCGCACTAACGATAAATATGGTTCCATCCAAGTCAGTTGAAAAGACTCCATACGAGTTATGGTTTGGGAAACTCTCAAATATGTCTTATCTTAAAATCTGGGGTTGCAAAGTATTTGTCACACGCCTGACGTCTGACAAACTTGGTCCCTAATCTGACAAGTGCTTTTTTGTAGAATATCCTAAAAAAAGAAAGTTACTTCAATACCAATCCAAGAACACTATAGTTGTTGCTCGTCATGGTATACTTTTGGAGAACGGGTTTCTCGCAAAAGGAAGTAGTGGGAGTAGTGTAATACTTGAAGAAATTCGAGATACATCACACAATATAATATCTAATACAGATCAGATAAACCCACCACTTGTTACTTCGGCTGATGAGCATATGGAAGAACCAAATCCACAAGTAGCTGTGGAAGAGGTTCTAGTCCTGAGCTCAGATACTTCGACGCAAGTTGAAGTAGAACTGAACCCGCACACTGTTGCGGATCAAGTTCAACAGCCAAAAGAACAAGTGCTACGTAGGTCAGCAAGAACAGTCCATGCACCCGAGATGTACATAGGACTGCACGAGGTCTCAGTGTTTGACACTGAAGATCCACTAACCTGTGCGGAAGCAATGAATAGGCCCGACTCTGATAAATTATTGGAGGCCATGAGATCCGAAATGCAATCCATGTATGACAATACAGTCTGGAACCTAGTTTTACCACTTGATGGGGTAAAAGCTAAAGCTAACAAGTGGGTTTTCAAAAGGAAAACAGACATGGATGACAATATGACTATATACAAAGCATGGCTGGTAGCGAAAGGTTTCAAACAAATTCTCGGTGTAGATAATAATGAAACTTTTTTGCCCGTGATTATGTTTAAGTCAATATACTCCTAGCAATTACCGCATTTCATGATTATGAAATATGATAAATGGATATCAAAACTACTTTCTTAAATGAAAATAGAAGAAGACCTGTACATGATACATCCTTCGGGTTTTGAAGATCCAGAAAATGTTAGGAAGGTGTGCAAGCTTCTTAAATTCATTTATGGATTGAAGCTAGCATCACGGAGTTGGGATATTCGGTTTGACGAAGAAGTCAAAAGTTTGACTTCGTCAAAATGCGAAGAAGAACCTTGTCTGTATAGTAATGTTAGTGGGAGTGCAATTGATTTTTTAAAAACTTATACGTCGATGACATACTCCTAATCAAGAACGATATTCCACTACTACAATTAGCCGAGTCTTCATTAAAGAATGTATTTAAATGAAGGACTTGGGCGAGGATGTCTATATACTAGGCATAAAGATCTACGAGGTAGATCGAAGAGACTCATAGGATTGAGTCAAGGCACACACATTGACAAAGTGCTGAAATCGGTTCAGCATACAGGATTCTAAGAAAGGATTTCTACCAATGAATCATGGTGTTTAGCTTAGCAAGACTCAGTGTCCTTGCGACAACTGATGAGCAAAGCATAATGAGTAGAGTACCATACGCTTTGGCTATTGGCTCTATCATATACACCATTTTGTGCATCCGCCCTGATATTTCATACGCTTTGAGTGTAACGAGCAGGTATCAGGCTAATTTTGGACTCGCTGTAAATGTTTACACCGAAGCTAAGTATATAGCTTCTTTCGGAGCACCTATAGAGAGTTTCTGGATCAAGTAGTTCCTTAGCAAACTATGAGTGGTTCCAAGGGTTCAAAGTCCTGTGGACCTCTATTGAGACAACAATAGAGCTATAGCTCAAGTCAAGGAACCGAGATCGCACTCGAGATCCAAACGTGTTCTACAACGTTATCACCTAATACGAGAGATCGTAAACATAATAAGATGTTAATTATAAAAGAAATAATTAATATAAAGGTAAAGTAAAGATTTGTAAAATTGACAGAGTCAGCAACACAGCTGATCCACTCACAAAACTCTAACTCAAGCCATGCACCGGATGCATACAACTTCTATGGGTCTGGAACACATAAAAGATTGACTGTGAGATTTTCTTTAGATCTATGAGATCTTTTAGAATATCGAGCTTTGTATAAAGAAGAGCTTACGATGATTGGCTTCTAGCTTAAGTGGGAGATTGTTAGTAAGTAATAATCTAGAAGTCAATAATACAATAAAATTATCATAAAGATTTGTTCATGAATTGAATGAGTAATAAAATGTCATTTTGTTTCCTTGAGTATTATTGAATTTATGAATCATTTCGAGTTAATGACTGGAATTGTGAAACTTCATAATACAGATGATATATACTCTTAAAAAGTCACTGACCGAGGTAATTAGCAGGAACACTAATTACCGCTACAAGGTTAATATGTGGATTAAAATATGGTCAAGTTTAACATAACATAGACACAGAGCTGTCATTTTAATCACATAGATACATGTTCCAGGAACATGGTATTTGACAGACCCCGAATGAAACATTATACGGAATTGTGTTCGTGTCATTAATGCTTTCATTCAGTGTTAAATTCTAAAGTATGAGGTATTCATCGTTCCTACATAAGAAATATATCGTGACTGTTACCTAACGCTATCCGTAAAAAGTAGCTATAACGGTAGCTCTTCGGTATACATAACTTATGCTGAGGAAGTGATGGTCTGCCAAAAGTATTATTGTCCCTCGTATTTATTATACGAGTTATAGCGTCACTGGGCCCCTTGATAGAATAAGATTATCTGCATGCGGTATGATTAACAAGAGTTAATCATATTTGATAATCTGTTCAAGATCAAGAGAAAATTAATTTGCAAGGATGACACAAACCTACCTTGAAATTAATCTGACAGCTATGAGACGAAAGAATTAAACACAAGTAAAATAGTTTACTGGATCGTGATATTGTACAGTACAGCATCATCTGTGTAATTGGATGGTCATGATGCATTTTGCCAGATGCCTCTCATGATTATAGAAGTTAAAAACAGTTTTAATTCTATTTACCAACATAACACAGATTCTATCCGGTCACACCAATAGGAAAGTAATCAGAGAATTAATTTATTTGATTAATTATAAATGTTATAATTAATAAATAAATGTCATAGAGATGACAAGCTTAAACACATTAAATTTATAAGCGTGTACGACACGTTGTATAAATTTATCGCAACAAGCACCTCGCTGCAAGCTGCTTACAAGCACCTCAACAAACCTCCTTACTATTCATGGGGTATTTTGGTCTTTTCAAAATATTTCAAAGGCTATAAATAGAGGGGTAGGGGTAGAGAAAAATATAAAAATCAGATTCGACTCGATTCGATTCGGTTATAATATTTTCTCTCCCAAATAGTGTTTTCGAGAAAAGAAAGAATACGTAATTTGATTACGTATATCTTGCGAGTCGTGAATAGTGTTCTAGGATTTGTGAATAGTGTTTTTGCGAAGTACGCGGTATTTTTACTGTCGATCGTGAATTATCTTTTGCAAAACTGTGAATAGTGTTTTTGCCTTTTTTGTGAATAGTGTTTTTGCGAATAACGCGGTTATAGTATTTCTGGCAAAAGAAATAGCCGCTCTCTGGTTATTCCTGGTGGACAACCGATAGAGGCATCAGACGTCTGGTGCTACGAGACGCGACTACAATCTAATTGGAATTTGGATACAAGGTATAAACTTGTTATATGAATCTGTTTAATTTGTAAATAGATTAAAACTTTAGAAATCAATTATGGAGTAGATCTATAAAAGGATTAAATCGGGTTTTGATGCCAAAAGAATACTGAAGGTGGACCGCCTTGGAAAGTTTCCTGACATAACCCGTTTAATTCGTAGCTTAAGTTAGAAGTAAAAATTTTTGTTTTGCGTTCTTTCCGCATCTTAAGCTAATGAACGGGTTTGAACAGTCAAAACTCGAGATCAATGGGTTTGAACAGTCAAAACCCAACATTTCTTAATAAGAAACTATCGCTAATAATTTCTAAAGAAGAAATTGATGTATATTTTGGGTATAGGATTTGATTGTCTATTTTGTACACTTTTTGCTTTAATTTATAGAACCATAAATACAAAAAGTTAGATTGAATTGCAAGCGCACAATTTATCCTTGTAGTAATTATGGGTGTCCATTCAAAGACTAAGGCAATTATAATTTCTACTAAATTAATTAATTCTAAACTAGTGCAAATAAGTAAATGGGGGGGGGGGGGTTGTTGTAAATTTGGTTTTGTGGGTTCAATACCCGATTGAGAGTTGAATTGTAACAAAAGCAATTCAAACAAACAAATAAAAAGGAGTGTTGTGTTTCAAATAGAGAGAAGTCTAGGGGCTATCGGCACACAATCCCTTGGTTCAAATCTATAATTAATTGGTTTCTAAATTAATGTTTACAATGACAGGGTTTCTAATCCTTAAACATAAAAAATGGTCACTTTCGTGAATTATTGACGTGCTTAGACAATTCGGATTTCACGATTAAGTTCTTCATCCTCGCTATCTAGACCATAAGCATAGGTTAGCCTAGTTTATTCTCAAATACCGATACTTCACGATTAAGTCATTCACACCAATATTCGGTTCAATTCTAGGGGTCCCAATTAAATATGAGGCTTCACGATTAAGTTCTTCACTTCAATTCAACCTTTGTTTCTTGTGGTTCCGGACTAAGAATTAGATTTGGTCATTTCTAATCTCAAATCCTAAGATTATTCATGTACATAATTTGGCACCATCAATCTTGATCCTAATCATCTCAAGTTGGTTAAACCTAAGCGGGACGCTAATTAACAAGCACACAAATCACACAATCACATGAATTATAAAATCAACAAGAATAAACATGCAAGCAAACAATCATCATAAATAAAACCATCAAAGTAAAGTAGATTTTAACACAAGTTCATGCTTAGAGCCTAAGCCCATAGAGAGGAAATCTAGCCTCTTATGGGTGCGCTAACATTCAAGAGAAATACAAGAGTAAACATGATAAAAATTGAGAAAAACAAGAAAGAGAATAGAGTACACCAATCTCCTTGTTCGCTGCCCCTTGTCTTCACTTTGCTCGCTCGAGAAAACCTTCAATCCTTCGCTTCAATTGCCTTCAATCACGCGGAGAAAAGAGAAAAATATAAAAAGATGTGTAGAATAAAAGCTAGGTTGAAAGATAATCAAAGAATAAGAGATGAATTCTCTTGCTGCCTCCTTGCCAATATATAGCAATTTTTGTGACTTTGGGAGCAAGCAAACAAAATCTGGAAGTGAATCGGGCTAAGATGGAAATAAAATCTGTCCAAATCTAGGCTGGACGGCAATTGGTGCGGCTGCACAAAATTCTACATTCTGAAATTGGATTTGTTTCCTTCATTAAAGTTGTAGATCTTTTTGTCCTGGTTCTGTCAATCTTTGATTCACCCAAATCGGAGTTCGTATGACCAAAATATTGCTAAAATAGAAACTGTGTGTCAGCAGCTGTAATTCTGTGTGGCCAGTTGTGCGGCCTGCATAAAATGGCTGGAAATCGCTAAGAAAAAAAGATTTGTGTGACCCGCACAAAATTCCTGAGGCCCGTACAAAATTTCTGACTGCTCTCGGACATTTTTATGTGACCCGCACAAACTTTTGTGCGACCCACACGGAATTTCTGGCTGCTCTCGGACATTGTTATGCGACCCGCATGAAATGCTTGTACAGGCCGCAGAACTCTCTGGAATTTTCTGTGAACCGAACTTGAAACGGGCATGGATCATGATTCGTAACTTCGTTTTCAGTGTTTTACCACTTCTAGAAAAGCTTGCGAGAAGATCTACAATTTGCTCTATTTTTGTAATTTAAATAAACTTTGACAGTAACTTGATTCTTGACATATTTTAACACAGAATTATACTAAAATACAAGAAAATTGGCTTAGCTTTAGGTTAAACCTTAATCAAAGGTATATATAATTTAGGCTTATCAAAATCCCCCAGCTTAAACCTTGCTTGTCCTCAAGCAAAATCCAAACCTAGGTATCGGGCTGGTCTCTAAACTAACCAAAATTTCAAGTATATTCCTAAGTGCGAAAAATTTACATGATCTTGCTATTGTTAAAAACTCTGAGAATCCTTTAGGACAACAAATTTGAACTTTCCTTAATCAATTTTAATTCACCCCAAGATTTGATTAATCAAATTTCATATTCAAAGTTGCCTTAATATTTGCAAAAACTAATCGTTTGAATTTACCAATATTTCATTTTTCTACCAAAAATATGCCCTCATTTTGTGGTGATTTTTCTTTTTCACCCGTCAAGCTTGGAACAAGCTTGAGCTAGAAAGTTGTGGACTTCATGTGTTGGTATCATGCAAAATTATATTTTTTTTCTTTTTGTTGCTTTTTTTTGTGATACTATGATCGTTATCCTTAATACAAAACCGACTAGTTATAAGTAGTTAACCACACCCAACCGTTTTATTCCAAAAGTGCAATTGCATGCTCTTGGTTCAACCCTTCCATGACACGAACGCACACTTGTGGTGTAAACTCGGCCACTTTATCAGGCAAACTAGCAGAGCAAAGTGTCAAAGACTTATAACCATAAGTACGTCATGACGTCATAACATAGGCAAGCGGAGTCCAAATTTATTTCTCAAAATTTTTCAATATTTTTTTTCAACAATTTTTGTAAGAATACTATGAATACACACATCCAAAGATATTCTTTCATACCCATGGGTATCCCAATCTTTCTATTTTTTTAAATCCTAAATTTCCAAATTAAAAGGCATACCTCGGTTTCAAAATGCTTTTTCGATAAAATCTAATTTTTTCATTTTTCAAAGTCTTAAAACATCTCATCCTATGCAATTCTTTGATCAAATATGGAGTTATTTCAAATTTTTCAAAGTCATCCAAATCATAACCAAAATTTTCCAAACAAGTCCTTAATTCTAGCAATCACACAAATTTTTCACCTAAAAATGCAATTTTGCAAAAAAAATAAACATGAACTAAATGCGGATACAATTTTTCTTCCAATTCCCCCCAAGCTTAAACAAAGCATTGTCCTCAATGCAAACATTCGCACAAGAAAGAGTAAGAAAGAAGAAAAATGAAACTCACAAAGTGGTGGAGAAAGCGGAGGTGGAGAAGGAGCAAACTGAAATTGTCCTTCTTTCTCCTTTTCTTTAAATTTTGCATCACATTAATATATCTTTCGCTCGAGTACCAAGCTGGGTTCATCTTGTCGACTTTTCGTGCCTTGTCGGTTTCAGATGTTGCCACCGACTTTCCTTATAAAGTTCCTTTATCCACCTGCAAAATCTCTACCATGTACGCTGAATTTTTATTAGTAGAAGGGGTATTTGGTTTGTCATTGTTACACCAAAAAGGTATAGTACAAAGTTTCAGTACAGCAAGCTGTACCTTTTAACCTTAAATACACTTTTGGTTCAGACTGCAAGTATACAATCCTACCGCGTAGTATATCGTCGGGTATCGATCACAGGGACGGTTCAAGTGTTATCCAGACTCTACTTAGGTTAATTAAAAACTAGAAGTTGGAAAAGGTTGGTTTTGGTTATTTATATTTCCTACAGATTCAAAAGCAATAATAAAGCGTAAGAAAGAAGATTAAACTGGTTTTAATCAATAAATAAAAGCGTTCCCACGGTTAAGACTTCATCTCAGTTTTGCCTCAGACTGTCCTGTCCGGGCCGTGTCATTTCCTACACGGGCCGTGTCATTTTGCTACACGGTCCGTGTCAGACTCGGGTTAATGCAGCAGCTATTGTTTCTTTGTATCGTTCCTTTGTGTAGGGTTCTACTGACCGGACCTAATGTTTCTGAACCTCAACTGTTGTTTGTTGGTTCATCAACTTGGTACGGAAACTGCAATATATGCCCTCGTCGGGTTCTAGACCTCAACTTTTGTGTGTTGGTTCGAATTACCTAGTTGCTTGATTGGTATACTAAAGGTAACCCCTATCCGTCGATAGAGAGTAATTTTCGCCTTTCGGTTACTACTTGGTTTCACCTTTCGGGTCACAAATCCTACCTCATGTACTTAGTTTGGTTGAGAGACGTTAAAGGGCTAAAATACCTTCTAGATGTGGCCACTCATCTAGTGGTAAACCAATATAAGTCAAACACTTCAATCTAAGCAATTAAAATACTACTCAATCAATCAAACACAAATTTCAATACAAAGATTCAATAACTAGCATGCAAAACAAAACATTCGATTACATCAAAACCCTAGAAACAAAGGAAACTACTCACTCATAGTTCTAAAACAGCAAATACAAATAGAGATAGAGTTGATCATGACAAAACCCAAAGCACAAAGAAGATCAATCGAAAACTCGCGTATTTTGCTTCTCAACTTCGCCTCCAAGCTTAGCCGCCAAAGACAAACCCTAGAATGTGCTCTCCTGTTCCAGAATGACCCTCTGTTGGACAGAGAGACCCCTCTTTAATGCCAATTCGCGACCTTCCTTCATTAACCTTGTTTCCAGATTTCTGGATCTGTTTCCGGAAATTCTTGACACGGGCCGTGTCAAATCTTTCCGGCCCGTGTAACCTGTGTACTTAGCTCCAATTGTAGATCTTTTCGCAAGCTTTCCGAAAAGTGGTCATACACTCAAAACGGAGTTACGAGTCAAAAGTTATGACTGTTTTAAGTTCGGGTGCTGAAATTTCAGCATCATATGGATGGTGTCCTGGTCGTGTTTGTGGTCGAGTCGAGGTTGACACGGGCCGTGTAGAATGTGACACGGGCCGTGTAGAGACTTCAGAATTCCAGATTTCTCCTCGATTTCGCCCGAATCCTGCAAAATAAGAATAAACTTGCAGCAGTACCACATTCTAAAGATATTCAATGAAATACAACTGATTTAATAGATTTAAACACAGGTTTGGTACAGAAATTGGTCGGAATTATAGGTCAAATAACGAGACATCAAATTCCCCCAAGCTTAAATCTTGCTTGTCCTCAAGCAAAAATCCCAACCTAGGCATCGGGCCGGTCTTTGGACTTACCTAAATGCAAAATTCCTAAATGCGACAAATTTACATGATCTTGCTATTGTTAAAAACCCGGATAATCTTCTTGGATGACATGGACTTCTTTTGATCAATTTTGATTCACCCCACAATTTGATTAATCGAACTTCATATTCCGGAATGCCTTAGTATTCACAAAAACTAATCATTTGAATTCATCAATATTTCATTCCTTTACCGAAATTATTCCCTCATTTGTGGTGATTTTTCTTTTTCGCCCCCCCAAGCTTGAAACAAGCTTAGGTTAGAAAGTTGCGGACTTCGGGTGTTGATATATGCAAAAGTTTTTTTTTCTTTTCTAAGTTTGGGAGACGAGCTCAAAGGCGCCCAATAGGACATATTGCCAGTACTCTTATGTTCTCCATCTTTTCGTTTATTTCATCACTTTTTTATTTTTTGCATACACCATGAATACACACATCCAATGGTATTCATTCATACCAATGGATATCCCAATCTTTCTTTATTTAAAATCCCAATTTCCCTATTTAAAAGGCACAATTCGGTTTCAAAACGCTTTTTCAATACAATTCGACTTTCATTTTTTTTTAAAATCTCAAAACATCCCATCCTATGCAATTCTTTTATCAAATATGGGGTTATTTCAAGTTTATCAAGTTCATCCAAATTACAACCAAATTTTTTTCGCAAGAGTCCCTAACTCTAGCAATCACACAAATTTATCACCTAAAAGTGCAAAAATTTTGAAAAATAAACATGTCTAAATGCAGATACAGTTTTCTTCTATTCCACCCCCCAAGCTTGAATGAAGCATTGTCCTCAATGCTTGAATTTACACAAGGAAAAAGTAAATAGAAGAAAATATCGAAACTTACTAGATGGTGAGCGAGGGATGAGGCGGGGGCGCCTCACTGGTTGGTGGGAGGTGGATCGGGTGGCACTGGAGGGAGCACCCACTTCTGAGGTACACGGACCACGCAATCAAACTCTTGTATCAGAAGAATCCACAAGATTTCTTTCGAGTCCTTGATCGAGCACCCGATCGTGCCTTTGTGAGCTTTCAATTTCTCCAAGAGCGTAGCAGTCCGATCAGGTTTAAGATCTACACTTATGATCACAGGACAAGATTTATCTGGGTCCAGGAACTCATACCTGAGGTTAGCTGGCAGAGGCTTGAGCTCAGGGGTTGGCTGCTCTGTCTGGGCTGTTGCACGGTCCGTGTGAGATATGTCCGGTCCGCGTGAGGTTCCCGTGTGAGCTTTGTGCGCCCCGCGTGCCATCTCCAGCTCCTCTGGCTGTGGTGCACGATCCGTGCAAGATGCATGTGGTCCGTGTGTCAGTTCCCCCAGGTTGTCAGCCTCCTTTGACGCGGCCTGTGTGTCAGTGATGCGGCTCGCGTTCACAGGTTCTTCAGCAATGACTGCCGGTCAAGTCAGATCAACGCGGCTCGGGTTCTCTTCTTTAGGTGGTGACGCGGGGGGCGTGTCATTGATGCGGCCCGCGTGCAGTGCGGTCTGGTCTGTTGGCTGGGCTGGTCCTTCATATTGGGTTCCACTTCGCAGGGTGACTGCCTTAGCCTCTCCTCTAAGGTTGAGCTCTGGCTGGCTGGGTAGCTTACCAAGTTGTGGTTGGCTTGGGCTGGCTTTGTATCTCAATTGCTCCATCATCATCTTGCTCTGAGCACACGAAGCAGTCAGTTGAGCATTTATTGATTGCATCTGCTCGAATAGCATCTGGTTCATCTTCCCTTGCTCATGCATGAAGTCGCTCACAGCGGGATCAATGTACGGCTCGGGTGGATCAGACTGAAATGCGTGATTGTTCGAGTTATTGAATGGTGCAATGTTTTAGAAATTGCAATTATTGTTGTTGAGATAGCTATCCTGCTCGGGTTCCTCATCCCATTCCGCCAGTGGGCAATACTCATAAGAGTGCCTCCTGTCCCCACACATGACACATGGCTGTGGTTGATGGTTACTGGCTGCCTTCACGCTCATTTTGATTACATACTTCTGCATGGCCTCCTCCAGCTGGGCAGCTCTAGCATATAGAGCTGCGATCTGATCAGCTTTGGATCGGCCGCCTCCTCCAGATCGAGAACTGTCGTGGCCAAACCACTGTTGATTTGTCGCCATGTTGTACATTAGATCCATGGTGTCTTGAGCTCCTCAGATGGTAATCGCCCTTGAGTTGAAAGCCAGTGTGTTCCTGAGAGAGAGAAGAAAAAAATAAAAATAAAAGAAAAGATACAGATTAAAATCTAGATTAACTAAAATAAGCAAAAATCCAGAAAATAAATGATGCCGTCCCCGGCAACGGTGCCAAAAACTTGTTACACCAAAAAGGTATAGTACAAAGTTTCAGTACAACAAGCTGTACCTTTTAACCTTAAATACACTTCTGGTTGAGACTGCAAGTATACAATCCTACCGCATAGTATATCGTCGGGTATCGATCACAGGGACGGTTCAAGTGTTATCCAGACTCTACTTAGGTTAATTAAAAACTAGAAGTTGGAAAAGGTTGGTTTTGGTTATTTATATTTCCTACAGATTCAAAAGCAAAAGCGCAAGAAAGAAGATTAAACTGGTTTTAATCAATAAATAAAAGTGTTCCCAGGGTTAAGACTTCATCTCAGTTTTGCCTCAGACTGTCCTGTCCGGGCCGTGTCATTTCCTACACGGGCAGTATTAGTTTACACGGGCCGTGTCATTTTGCTACACGGTCCGTGTCAGACTCGGGTTAATGCAGCAGCTATTGTTTCTTTGTATCGTTCCTTTGTGTAGGGTTCTACTGACCGGACCTAATGTTTCTGAACCTCAACTGTCGTTTGTTGGTTCATCAACTTGGTACGGAAACTGCAATATATGCCCTCGTCAGGTTCTAGACCTCAACTTTCGTGTGTTGGTTCGAATTACCTAGTTGCTTGATTGGTATACTAAAGGTAATCCCTATCCGTCGATAGAGAGTAATTTTCGCCTTTCGGTTACTACTTGGTTTCACCTTTCGGGTCACAAATCCTACCTCATGTACTTAGTTTGGTTGAGAGACGTTAAAGGGCTAAAATACCTTCTAGATGTGGCCACTCATCTAGTGGTAAACCAATATAAGTCAAACACTTCAATCTAAGCAATTAAAATACTACTCAATCAATCTAACACAAATTTCAATACAAAGATTCAATAACTAGCATGCAAAACAAAACATTCGATTACATCAAAACCCTAGAAACAAAGGAAACTACTCACTCATAGTTCTAAAACAGCAAATACAAATAGAGATAGAGTTGATCATGACAAAACCCAAAGCACAAAGAAGATCAATCGAAAACTCACGTATTTTGCTTCTCAACTTCGCCTCCAAGCTTAGCCGCCAAAGACAAGCCCTAGAATGTGCTCTCCTGTTCCAGAATGACCCTCTGTTGGACAGAGAGGCCCCTCTTTAATGCCAATTCGCGACCTTCCTTCATTAGCCTTGTTTCCAGATTTCTGGATCTATTTCCGGAAATCCTTGACACGGGCCGTGTCAAATCTGTCCGGCCTGTGTAACCTGTGTACTTAGCTCAAATTGTAGATCTTTTCGCAAGCTTTCCGAAAAGTGGTCATACACTCAAAACGGAGTTACGAGTCAAGAGACTTCAGAATTCTAGATTTCTCCTCGATTTCACCTGAATCCTACAAAATAAGAATAAACTTGCAGCAGTACCACATTCTAAAGATATTCAATGAAATACAACTGATTTAATAGATTTAAACACAGGTTTGGTACATAAATTGGTCGGAATTATAGGTCAAATAACGAGACATCGGTCATGATAAATATTTTCTTTCTTCTTTCTGAAAGAAAAAGAAAATTCCCCTTCTTTGACTTCAATATGCGCACCCGCAGTTGCTAAGTTAGCTCGCCTTCCTTTTTACGAATTTGCTTGGATTTTTGATCTTTTGGAAATTCGCTTTCTTCTTTTAGCGTTTGCTCAGATTGTTGCCTATCTTGCATGTTCTCTTCTTGCGCCATGGGAGGTTCCTTACTCTCAATTTTGCCTTCAATTGCTATGTCATTGGCGTATTCTCTTAGTCCTTCCAGCTTTTTGGAAAGCATACCTTGTGGACGCAAAGAGAAAGTGACTTGTTGGTCCAATTTGATCTTAACTAACCGCTGAGGAAAATGTACAAACCTGAGAGGAGGAACATACTTACCAGTTTCAGAAGATTTTACCTTTTTCGGATCAGATTTATCCAATTTTTGAGATTTGTGGGATTTTGTGCGCCCGCACAAAATTTGGTGTGGCTGCAGGAAAATCTGGAGAGGCCACATAATCCTTTGTTTCCACTGCTGGTGGTGCTGCAGCTGGCTGTTTTGTCTCTTCTTCGGCTGACATCTCCGGTCCATCATATTTCTTACCACTTAGATGAGTTACGGCATGTGCGTGTTCCCTCAGATTATTTTCTGGCTTTCTCGAAAGCATGTCTTGAGGGCGCGAAGCAGAAGCGACTTGTTCAGCGAACCGAGTCACTAACAACCTCCATTGAGTCTCTAGGATTTCCATCTTACTGTTCAAGGTCCTCAAGGTATTAGAAATCTCATCATATTTGTTCTTTTGGTTGTTAATTAAATCATTTTGGGAGACTATCAGATTTTCAAACAATTTCTCTAATCTGGACAATTGTGATGGTCCTTGGTTTGAATGGTTTTGGTATTGGTTACCATAATCTTGGTCATAAAAATTTGGGCAGTTTCTCCAATCAAAATTGTAGGTGTATGGATAAGGATCGTTTTGGTACTCGTGGTTGTGCCATCTGTAGGTTTCATAATCATGAAATTGCGCCATCTATCCTTCTTTCTCCTGTTGCATGTTCATGAGTTGGTTTTGCATGGCTTCTACCTTGGCTTGTAAAGCGGCAACCTTATCAACCTTCATACCATTGGCATTTGTGTTCGTCATTCCACCTCCTCTTTCGATTGACCACTCGCATTCACTTATGGCCATCTCTTCAATCATCTTCATTGCCTCAACAACATCCTTGTTCGCAATATTCCCACCTGCAGCTGTATTCAATAGAGATTTAGTTGCATAACAACAACCTCCATAGAAAAATTGAAACAACAACAACTCATTTAAACCATGGTGAGGACATAAACACAAAAGCTCTTGCCATCTATCCCAAGCCTCGGCAAGTGACTCATCTTCACCTTGTTTGAAGGTGGTGATTTGGGCTCTAAAATGATGGGTCTTAGATGGTGGGAAATACTTATCCAAAAATGACTTTTGCAATATATTCCAATTGATTATAATCTTAGGGCTTAACAATCTTAACCAACACCTAGCTTGGTCCTTAAGAGAGAGATGAAAACATTTTAATTTAAGGGCATCTAAAGCGGGTCCAACAGGTGCAAAAGTTGCACAATGTTCTTCAAAAATTGCTAAGTGTTGATGTGGGTCCTCATTTAAAGCCCCCCGAATTGATTTTGCCCTAACAATTAGGATTGGTTTAAGATGGGGATTATCTCCTCCTTGTGCATTGTAACCAAACTATTTTCCCGTATCTATTTGATTAACAAACTCCCTGATTGGTCGGTGCTCATTCGGATTCTCGGGTAGAGGTCGGCCATTTGCACTATGAGGTGGCTGATTGTTATTGCGTAGAGGCAGAGTGCTGGCACATTGTTCATCGAGTGGTGGGTCGCCATTGAGGTTGATGCGTGTTGTCTCGTCGTCCATTCTATCATTAGGCATACCAAGTTGATCGGTGGCGGCCATCGGTAGATCTTCCTCTTTGAGAACGTACTGCGGAGTTGGTTGATAATCATTTGGAATGTTCTTTTGGCCCCGACTCCTAGTCTTAAGAGTCAATGCAAGATCCTGCGAGAGAGAGAAAAACAATGAATTTCAAAACAAGAAAATAAAACAAAAATTAAAGAAACATCTAAAATTAATTTAAAATAGTAAAGCTAATGTCTATTATTGGTTCCAAACAATTTGAATATGAAACAACCAAATAAAAATAAGGAAAGAAAAATATTTTCTGATTTTTTTTAGACGTAAAATTTAGGAAAAAAACATTTTTGTTTGATTTTTGGAAAGAAATAAAAATAAAAAGGAACGAGAGATTAAGAAAAAGATTGGTAATAAAATGAATTTGGAAAGAGAATATTATTTTTTTTTATTTTAAAAAAATTAAGGAATGAAATTAACAAAGGGATCAAAATAAAGAAAGGAAATTTTTGGCTTTTTAGAAAGAAGAAAAAAATAAAAAGAAAATAAAAGAAAAGAAAAATAAAAAGTGAGAATCAAACTTAACAAGAAAAATAAAAATAAAAGAAAAGAAAATTTTAGAATTAATCTAAAAAATAAAAACTACAATTAGCCGTTGGTCCCCGGTAACGGTGCCAAAAACTTGATGTGTATTTTGGGTATAGGATTTGATGGTCTATTTCGTAAACTTTTTGCTTTAAATTTATAGAACCCTAAATACGCAAAGTTAGATTGAATTGCAAGCGCACAATCTATCATTGTAGTAATTATGGGTGTCGATCCAAAGACTAGGGCAATTATAATTTCTACTAAATTAATTAATTCTAAACTAGTGCAAATAAGTAAATGGGGGGGGGGTTGTTGTAAATTTGCAGTTTTGTGGGTTCAATACCCGATTGAGAGTTGAATTGTAACAAAAGCAATTTAAACAAACAAATGAAAGGAGTGTTATGTTTCAAATAGAGAGAAGTCTGGGGCAATCGGCACACAATTCCTTGGTTCAAATCTATACTTAATTGGTTTCTAAATTCATGTTTACAATGATAGGGTTTCTAATCCTTAAATATCAAAAAGTGTCACTTTCATGAATTAATGACGTGCCTAGACAATTTGAATTTCACAATTAAGTTCTTCACCCTAGCTATCTAGACCATAAGCATAGGTTAGCCTAGTTTATTCTCAAATACCGATACTTCACGATTAAGTCCTTCACACCAATATTCGGTTCAATTCTAGGGGTCCCAATTAAATATGAGGCTTCACGATTAAGTCCTTCACCTCAATTCAACCTTTGTTTCTTGTGGTTCCGGACTAAGAATTAGATCTGGTAATTTCTAATCTCATATCCTAAGGTTATTCATGTACATAATTTGGTACCATCAATTGTTGATCCTAATCATCTCAAGTTGGTTAAACCTAAGCGGGACGCTAATTAACAAGCACACAAATCACACAATCACATGAATTATAAATCAACAAGAACAAACATGTAAGCAAACAATCATCATAAATAAAACCATCCAAGTAAAATAGATTTTAACACAAGTTCATGTTTAGAGCCTAAGCCCCTAGAGAGGAAATCTAGCCTCTCATGGGTGCGCTAACATCCAAGAGAAATACAAGAGTAAACATGATAAAAATTGAGAAACAAGAAAGAGAATAGAGTACACCAATCTCCTTGTTCGCTGCCCCTTGTCTTCACTTTGCTCGCTCGAGAAAACCTTCAATCCTTCGCTCCAATCGCCTTCAATCACGCGGAGAAGAGAGAAAAATATAAAAAGATGTGTAGAATAAAAACTAGGTTGAAAGATGATGAAATAATAAGAGATGAATTCTCTTGCTGCCTCCTTGCCAATATATAGCAATTTTTGTGACTTTGGGAGCAAGCAAACAAAATCTGGAAGTGAATCAGGCCAAGATGGAAATAAAATCTGTCCAAATCTAGGCTGGGCGGCCATTGGTGCGGCTGCACAAAATTCTACAATCCAAAATTGGATTTGTTTCCTTCATGAAAGTTGTAAATCTTTTTGTCCTGGTTCCGTCAAGCTTTGATTCACCTAAATCGAAGTTCGTATGACCAAAATACGAACTGTGTGTTCTACCACTTTTCGGAAAGCTTGCGAGAAGATCTACAATTTGCTCTATTTTTTGTAATTTAAATAGACTTTGACAGTAACTTGGTTCTTGACATATTTTAACACATAATTATACTAGAATACAAAAAAATTGGCTTAGTTTTTAGGTTAAACCTCAATCAAAAAGTATATATAATTTAGGCTTATCAGAAAACCATCTACATCTCTGAAATTGATTTAGAAACTGTCACATCATATTAGAAACTCTAATAGTTTTAGAGATGTAGATGCTCTTAATTAGAGTTAGGAGTGTAAACGGATCGGATATTATCAAATTCGTCTAGATCCGAATCTGAAAAATTACTTAAATTATTCGATCCTTATCTGTATTCGAGACTATCCATATCAGTATTCGTATCCGAAAAATTATAATGTATAAGGATACGGTAAGATTTTTAACTATTTGTAACTATTTGTAACTATCCGTATCCGACCGTTTACACCCCTAAACTATAACAAATTACTCTATATTCTAAAATTGATTTATTAAATTGCATATACATACCACTGATTTATTAAACTGCATATACACCTATATTCTGATGAACAATATAACACTATAACATGATTAGTGACTAATGTATTGATAATATAATATATATTTGTAACCAACAAACTTATTATGAAAAATATTGGATCTAATTTATGAATGAAAAAAATATATTTAGATGTTATTCTTTACTAGAATGTACATTAGTAATTTATTTTTAATTATCCGAATTATATTCATATCCGTATTCGTATCCATCCGATATCCAATCCGTATCCCTATCCGTTTAATATAGGATCCGTATCAGTATCCGAGACTATCCGTATTCGTATCCATATTCGAAAAATTATAACAGATGAAGAAACTGTTTGACCACTATCCGATCCGTATCCGACCGTTTACACATCTAATTAGAGTCCTTTCACAGCCAAGTTACGTAAAGAGTAAGGATATAATGGAAAATGATATATATATTAATAACATTTATTTAAATGTAAGTAATTAATTTTATGGATAAATAGAAAATAATGAAAAAAGTTAAGAGATATATTAAATATAATAAAAAATGTAGTGGTTAATAGAAAACTAAAAAAGTTTAAAAAGGTATATAGAAAATTAATCCAATTGTTTAAAGTAAGATGAGAAAATTAACCCAATTGTTTGAAAGGTATACATATCGGTTTTCATATTTTACATATGGTATCTATTTTATTTTGGCTTGCATAAATACATGAATATAGATGATTCGGTAGTACTTCTACTATTAATTTTTTGGATATGAAATTTCATATCCTTAAAATTTCCAATTTGACGTCTGCTAAACAGGTCATTAGCGTCTATATTAGAAATTTAATATTTTTGAAAAAAAATAGTGGGTTTGGCCGTGGAAACATTCCAATAAACGGCGACGCTGCGACGATCAACAAACCCCCAGCATTAGAATCCCTCACTACCTCCTTTTCCACGCGATTCTCACTCAAATTGCGGAATCCAATTTTGACTTGGTCTGTGAGTCTGAGGCAAGAAGAAAAGAGATCGGCTAGAAGGACATGCAACAAGAGATGCGGGCAGCGTTTCAATTGAAGTAGGAGACACTGACGACGGGGTCCACAAATTGAATAAAGCAGACTACCGTTGGAGACTTCTGCCTTTGTCGCGAGGGTCCCAATTGAACATTCAAGTTTGCATTCTCTACCCCAACAAGAGAAGAGCGAAAATGAGCGGACGAGAGGGCGAGTGGAAGACGGTGGTCCGAAGGAAACCCTACCCCAACAACTGGCGCCACGCCTCTGAGCCACCACCCTCCACCAAACCATTAACCCCTTACCAACCTTGCTTCGCTCAGATAGTCCAACGCTCACCTCCCAACGAAACCATGCCTCCCAGGAACACTCCTCTTAAAGCTCCACCCTCCAAGCAACCTATAGCTACACACACCCCTTTCCATCCTAACCTCTAGCCGACTTCTGAAACCAACCCTAAGCTCCTTCAACCCTCAACCACCGACCTCCATCAGCCTCCTCCCACTTCTCGACCACCCCCTACTATCAGCTCGGCCAAAAACCAATATGTCTCATCTTATACCAAACTAGCCTTACGCTTTCCTCCCTCCCCAACCTTCCCCGAGTGGCGGGGAAGGTTCTTCAGATGCTGTCAACAAGGTCACTCGGTGGCATCATATCGAAACCTCACCAAGTGCGGGAGATGCTGGGGCGATGGGCACATAGGTGCCCATTACAAGCGAACCCTCAACCCCACAGCCAAGCCTTCCTACCAAGCCCTCCACTGATCAATGCCTATGAGCTATCCTTTGATGAACTGCTAGAAGATAGTTTCCTTAACAACCCAAGGCCTTTGCCCCGGGATAGGCCAGCCAAGACCTACTGCTACATCACTAGAGATGAAGCTCACAATCGCGAAGTTGACAAGCTTAGCAATGCAGTGGTCCTCTATGCACTGGATATTGAGTTTGACCTATCCATTGATCAGGTGGCAAAGTACGCGGCCATAACAGAGCTGGTTGGGATTAAGAATGTCTCAGTGGGGATTTTGACAAGATCTCAATACCTCATACACCTTCCACCAGACATTCAGCTGGTCAGGTTCATCAAGGCTATTCCTGATAAGGTCTGGTGTCACATTATGCAAAATGCATATATGAAATTAATAATTGAAAATAATATATGAAATGTTTGAATGTCTTTTAATAAAAATATGTAACATTAAATGAACAAATTGTATTTTAACAAACGAAAATGATAATTAAGTTAATTTAAATTTAAGTACGATAAACACATTTGAAATTATATTGGACCAAAATAGTATCTAGAATTTTGAGACATTCAAAGTTTCATGAAATCAACCTTAGAAATTTAAGGAACTATAATGTGTAAGAATTTATCAATTAGGATAGTTATATATTAATTAGTAAATATATAATGAATAACATAAAGTTAGTACATGATAAAATGTACAAATTTCTTTCAATTGATTTGGGAACTAAATTGCAAAACTTGAAAACTGAAATGCTAAATTATAAAAATGAATAATTAAACGATGCACTAGTATCATTAAGGATGTTATTCAATGGTTCACCTATGACAAGTGGGACCCACGTGTTACTACCTATTTTCATTTATATTTCTCTCTCTAAACGTGGCAATGCCTCTTTGCTCCAGTGTACCATATACAACTCACTTAAGAGCTTCTTGCTCTTTTTCCTGCTCAAACGTAACTCTCTCACACAAAACCTTTACTTCATCTTAAGGTAGCCTGCGAGGGTTCCCTCTTTTGAGCATATTTTGATTTGGAGCCTTGCTTGCTCTCTGTGCTAATTCTACCTCTCTTGTCACTTCTCAGGAATTGGTATGCACCTTTCATATCTCCTCTTTCTAGCACAATTTAGAGTTCTTGGTTAAAATTGAAATTAACAAAGTTAAAGCTTGTTTTGGCTGTGAAATAAACAAGAAGGTTTAATGGATTATTTAGAACATAAAAACAATATCTATAGAAGATATAGAAAATCCATATGTAATGATTCTTATATGCTTGTACCTATACCAATTATGATGTGGATGTGGGTTTGAACCCAAACCCGGTACCGACCTCCAACTAGCAGTATACTAGTGTTTTATTGCTCTTGTAATATTGAGGATGTTGTTCTGACCAGGGTACCGATCAGTACCAGCAGGTCTTACCCATTGTTTTCCAGGGACCGAATTGTAAAAATAGAAGAATCGGAGGGATTACACTATTAAATTACCATAAAGAGCTACTAATATAAAACTTGTTAGAAGTACTAAAGTGTATAATATTTAGTTATTGAATACATGGCCAAAAAGTGTAAGTTTCAACAGGGGTCTATATAGATCACATCTCTAATGGAACTAGCAATGACAAAGAGTCTATTACAAGCAATCTTAGTTGTACAAGGGTTAGATATCTAAACTACCCTCTATTTAAAAGCACACAGTTATGAAATTGGTCTTGGTAAAAAGTTAATTGATGTAAATGAAGGAAATGATTAATTATATATGATGCTTTTAATTAATAATAATTAACAAACACATGAATTAATTACTAAGGGTATGTAAATGATTCTGACTGATCATTCATTGCATTTTTAAAAGCGCACAGTCCTGTCAGTCATTGCATATTAATTAAAAGCATATTTCATTTTGAATATGAATTTTCTTCAAATCAAATAACCTGAGTGGCAATTAGCACTGAGGAATAATTTATTATTTATCACGCGTTTCTCTTTGTGGGTTTCACATGTTTGTTGAACGAAGATAGATAAACACTTTTGGGATAATAATTGACAGCAGGGCCACCTAAAGGTATGGGATTTTGGTTTATTATATCTGACAGGGTGCAGAGAGTATTTCTCTAGCATCATCCACTGTAAAATGTCAAATAATTATTGTAAATAAATTGGGATGTGGGAAAAATAATGGATGCTATTGGCAATACATGAAAAGATCCATGCCTTATGTTATGTATATTGAATGGTAAAAGGTACGCGGTAGAATTGTCGCACATTCGGATCGGGGGTGTGACATCTGGGGGCTGGGATTCTTCTTCAGCCAATGGTCCCAGGCAAGTGATGTGAAGGTTTGTATTCCAAAATACAAAGCACTTCTAGACCTGGTGGGCATTCCATTACATCTCAGCAAAGAAGAAGACATCTCAAAGGCCATCTCCGCCTTTGGAGTCTTTCTTAGCATGATGGAGCAGAGCACGGATGGTGACCTCGCATACTGGACGGTGGTGGCAGCTGTCATTGAATTAGAAAATATCCCTTACGAGATAGAGTTCGTATATGGAGGACTGGAGACACCGGTGAAAGTCCGACCAAAAATTTGGCCGCCGAGCCTCCTTCACAAGAAGGAAGATGTACCAAGGTCATCTCAAGTTTTCTCTGAACCGCCAGCCGATAAGATCACCTCAAGAGAGGAAAAGATGGGTACAGTCACGGGTGACACGATCTCTTTGGCAAAAAGGGTCATCTTGGACCTTTGTCGGGGAATGAATATTAGTACTCTGCCACTGAAGGTGAGGGAGGTGGTGACTAGAGAAGATCTAACTCCACTACAACAGAATACCAACACAATTCTCACACCAGTGGAGGCCACAACAGATTCGGGTCAAGGGTCTCTGAATGTAGTACAGGAATCAAAGACTGAGGACGTAGGGAATCATTTGGTAGTAGTTGATGTATTAAGCCCTCAAGACATTCGAGATGTGGTGGGTCAAATCCAAGTTGAAGTAATAGAGGCCTTGCTGAGGAATGTTCAGACTCTGCCATAGCAACTCGGGAGTGCAACAGAACTCGAGGGGTGGTAGAATTATCACCTCAATTCAGCATGGGCTACGAAGCACACCATATCGGTCCTTCTAACATAAAACAAATTCGGGTCAGCAATTCATCATAACTAATACATACAGGCCAAGTGTTGATGATAAAAAATACCAGTATTTAACTGAACTTCAAAATCTGTCAGTAACCATAATCCACCCTTGGATCATTGCTGGGGACTTCAACCTTGCCCGTTGGATGACTAATCGAATTGGAGATATGTGCGGGATCTCCTTAATGTGTAGATTTAATGATCTCATCACAAACCTGGCTTTGATGGATGTGCCACTGAAAAATAAATCCTACACATGGTCCAGTCATAGGCCACAACCGAGTTTCTCAAAGATTGATAGAGTTTTTGTTACCGGTCATTGGGAATCGCACTTTCCATCCATCTTTCTCACAGCTCTGGAGGCAACCATATCAGACCATTCCCCCTTCTTATTACCTGTAAACAGCTACAGCCCCAACCCAAACAATACCAGCTTGAAAGGTTCTTGTTCAAATTTGAGGAGGTCAAGCAGGTGGTGCATGATGTGTGGTCAATGCATGAAAGTTTGCAATATGATGATGTCAAGATATTTGATCAGAAAATGTGTCATATGCATAAAAACCTTAAAGATTGGCACTATAAAAATCACAGTCAGATGACAATTCATCTAGAAAATTCCAAGAAAGCAATTCTGATGTTTGATCAGATATAGGAAAAACGCATGCTAAGTGAAAGAGAATTTCACATAAGATTGCTTCTTAGGAAAAGACCATTCCGATTATCTTATCTCACTGAAATTAGATGGAGTCCACGGGCTAGATGTCGATGGTTAAGCGAAGGGGACAATAACACGAGTTAGCATTCGCGACACTTGGCCACCTCGCCCTTTATTCCTTGTGAATGACATTGGATGCACCACCGTATTTTTGAGGTGTGGTTGTTTGTATTGAGGTTGGAAAATTCAGAATCTTGGATGGAAGAATCAGAGTTGAGGATAAACTGATCAATGTCGATGTCGGTGTCAAGAGTTAATGGGACATCGATGAAGTCGCGTATTGTAGCAGATTCGTTATCCAACATCCATTCCAAATCAGAACGGAGGAAGTGTTGTAGCAACTTCTTTTTGTCGGACGAGGAGAGGACTCATTGAGGGTTGTGTGCTTGGCCGAGGTCGGGAGTGGCATTGCTAGATTGTCCCATGTCGGGGATAGACTTCTTGGTCTTTATTGCGAGGTGTTTGATTGGCATAGAGATTGAAGATAAGGACGAAGGAGTTGGAAAGGTGGTGAGAAAGCGAGATAAAGGTGTGAAGTCCCTTTGTCCTGAAAGGGGGTCCTATATATATAGTATGAGGTGAGACATTGTTATTAATGTTCATGAGTCCCACGTTACCATAAATGTTGTCTACCCAACTACCGCATTTAAGAGGTGGGTCCTGGGTAGAGTGGGAAAAATGGCACGGCGAAGCCGGTTCCGTCACGGAACGGCACAGTCACGGTATGGAACGGCACGGCACGCTTGTCCCGTGCCGTGACCATTCGCGTGCCGTGCTCATCTTTTGAAACTTTGGCACGGCACGGCACGTAGTCACGCGAGTCACGTGTAATTAGGTCACGGCACATTTAGGCACGGCGTGACTCACGTGGCGTGATCATTCTCGTGCCGTGATCACCCATTGACATTTTGGTCACGGCACGTGAAAAATTAACTTAGTCACGGCACGGCACGAGACCAAAATCACGGCATGTTTTTCCCAATCTAGTCCTGGGAATTAATCGTGCGTCTTTCGATGCTCCTAGGAGTAAATCCCGCGGATGTGTTATGGAAATAGTGATAGAAAGGATATGGTATGAGTTAATCTTAAAATATAGAAACAAACAACTTCGAAAAAATATTGAAATATTACATAAAAAACCCGTACATATCCTTTTCCCCACTTATGACGGAATTGTCTTTGTTGTCGAGTTTGCTACTACCGCATTGCGATATATTAGTGTGGAAGGCAACCTGGGCATGTGAAAGATTTAAAGCGAGGATCATTGCCATAGCCGGCCCTGGTGCAGGGCACCCAGGGCGACCGCCCCGGGCCCCAAGATCCAAGGGGCCCAAAAAAAATAATTAGTTTGTGTATATATATATATATTAAAAAAATATTAATCTATATATATAAAAATAAATAAAATATTAGGGTTCAAATTTTGAATATATAAATGGTCCAAACTTTTCTATAAATAGGTATGATTTATTGACACATATATCAATCATAAATGCGACCAGCTAATAGGCTTCCATAAGTACTTCAACACCATATGTTTATAAGTTGTTTTTGCATTTTAAAAGTCCAAATAGTTGATCCAAACCATTCAACATGATATTCATATTAAAACGTGCTTGAAGACTAAATTTTACATTTTTTTGAATTTTTTTACTATTTTTGAAGGTAGGTAGAAAATCATTGTTTTTTATGGTCCACAATCTTTTGAATCAATGAATTTTCTACTTATCTTAAAAAATAGTAAAAAAATTTCAAAAAATGTAAAATTTGGTCTCCAAGCACGTTTTAATATGGATATCATATTGAACGGTTCGGATCGACTATTTGAATTTTGAAAATGTAAAAATGACTTATAAGCATATGGTGTTGAAGTACTTATGCAAACGAATTAGCCGGTCTCATAAAAATTTGTATATATAAAGGGCCTAAATTTTTCTCCTGCCCCGGGCCCCAAAATCTTCAGGACCGGCCCTGATCATTGCGTCTTTAGGTTCGCGCCTTGAAAGACATTGAGGATGGAAAGATTCTTCACAACTGTCACAAGTAAACATCTGGGTACTCCTTTCCTGCGTTTTGCAACGAGGACAGAGATCCCAAGCGAACGACTCATCATCTTGGATCGGAGGGATATTTGCTGCAAGTTGAGTTGTCTGCTCTGACTTTTTGCGTTCTGCGAAGATATGTGTGAAAAGTCGAACGATGAAAGCTTTCCCTTTTATTAACTTGTCGGGATCAGTCGAGGTGATATGGTCTCAGAAGAAAGCTCGAACTCCAGAAGAGAGTCCTTTGTTTTGTCGAGGATGATCCATCTCGGGTGCATCCATTCCGACAAGACTTTAGCAAGGATTATTTTTGCTCATTTTTGTTTCATGCATACAACATATACACAAATGCAATTCCATGTACTTTTTCTTATATATTTTTCATTGACATATTCTATTCTTCGCTACGGTACTAAGTATATTTTAGCAAGGATTATTTTTACTCATTTTTGTTTCAATGCATACAACTAGGGCTGTAAACAGATATGGATATTCGGACGGATATCCGATCCGAATTCAGATTTAAACGGGGATACGGATCCGAATAATTATTAATTACCCACATAAGATCCGGATTCGGATATGGATAGTAATATCTAAACGGAGCGGATATCTGGATCATCCGAAACCCAATAAATTTTTTCAGACCCGCCTTATTAAAAGAAAATATTTTGCCTTCAAGGAGATTTGAACTCATGTCATGTGAGGTGAAAATCTAAGCTACCAAACTACAAACCACTACACCACATTATCTTTTGTTACTACTTTATTTTGTTTATATACTATATCAATAGAATATATCAATAGAATGAATATCTTATACCTCCCTTCTTTCCAATATTAATATCTCTATCAACTTACAATTATTCATTTATTTTCATATTTAAATTTTATTAATTATTAATTAGATCTTAAAGTTCATATAACTCAATATCCAACAATTATCCATTCTATATTCGTATTCGAATCCGTATCCGTAAATTATCTACTCCATATCCGTATCCGTTTAAGGCAAATATGGTTTTAAATTTTGATATCCATTTAATATCCGTATCTGTATCCGCTCATTGAAAGGCAGATACAGATTTAGTATTAGCATTATCCACTCCGAATCCGCTCCGTTTACACCCCTACATACAACATATACACAAATGCAATTCCATGTACTTTTTCTTATATATTTTTTGCCGACATATTCTATTCTCCGCTCCTTTTAGGATAGGTTGAGAAGCTTAATTAAACCAAATGATAATGATCTGACAAACTCACCAAATCCAGAAACATGGATCTCATGTCAAAGGGCAAAGGGGAACAACAACAAATAGTAAATTACATGGCAATTTTTTTATCGGATGCAGGACACCTGACCTGCATAAGACAAACCACAAAAGGGCCTAGAAGGTTTTATGTATCATCATATAGATACAATAGCACAAGTCCCAAAAGTGCACCACAAGAATGCATCATTTAAACTAACCAGTTGCTTCATTTATCATCATATATATTCAATGGCACAAGAGGGCTTCTTGCTGTCTGTTTCTCTGCCTCTACAACCAGCTTCTGTCCTCTTTCTTGACTTCTCAATTGATGCACTGCTCTGAACTCGGCTACAATATCAGTTAAAGAAGCTCTCAATCCCTCAATTGATGCCGAGCTTGGCACATCTATCAGTACATCAGCAATTTTTGGTGGACTCCCGAGCTGTATAAATCAATAAGCAACCATTAAGAAGTTCCTAATATAACTGTCTGCTTATTTATGTATTCTAATTATTTGTTTCTTCGCTGGACTCCCATGACATATCTCTGTTTATTCTAATTTTAAAGCAACTAAGACACTTATTTCCAATATTCTTGGAGTAGAACTGGGGTGTTCTTAAGCTCACCAAGTCCCTTTGTGAGCTTAATTAAAAAATCTATTGAATTGGCTTCAAACGATGCATCCAAACAGTTGAAACCAATCTACTTCACGAGTGATGCATTTACATATCAAATTTATAAATTTTCGAACTAATTTAGTATAAAGTCAAGCGGTCAAAAAAAGATGGTTTATAAATTAATTTTAATGTGTTCATTTTTTATCATTTTTTTACCGCTTGACTTTATATTAAATTAGTTCGAAAATTTATAAATTTGACATGTAAACTCATCACTCGTGAAATAGATCGGTTTCAACGGTTTGGATGCGTCGCTTGAAGCCAATCCGATGGGTTTTTGAGTTAAGCTCACAAAGAGGCTTGGCGAGCTTAAGAACACCCTAGTTCTACTCATATTCTTGAACCTATATGGAACTTTTCCTTGGACAAAATTGCCCTATTAAGCTTTGGACAATATCATTTGGTTAGAAATAAAGAAAAACAAAGAATTGGAAGAAACAAGAAATTTAGACGTACTGGTCTTGAAAAAGTTTCAAGGCAAAACGATAAATTTTCATTTCCAATAAAGCTTATGTTAGTTTAATTGTTCGAACGCATTACATTTGAGCATAGATATTAGGTTCATTCAGTAAATTTTAGTTGTTGCTATGATCAATCTAAATATATTGATTTTCCCTTATATTAAGTAAACCTTACCAAATAATCCTCATGCAAGCACTTGTTTGCCAAGGTTCTCATGGATTCCATGCTGTGGCTATGATCATCCTGTAATGATTTCAAGCTCCTCACGGAGAGTTCAGAAATTGATTCCAGCTCCTGTCTCACCTCTTGATCAAGACGAAGTGAATCTATAAAGAAGCATTAACCTCTAGTTAATTAGATCAGACAGTACAAGAGTATATATCAGATGAGGGTTATTCATCTACAAGAGAAAAACTATATTACAGATTACTCTCCATAGGTTGTGTCAAATGTGATAACTCAAGAATTTGTATGGTCATATATTATCTCTAATTTGAGAAAAACTCTATTACAGATCACTCTCCATAGGTTGGATAATTACTTATTTGATAAATAATAAAACAATTTTCAAATTGCTTAAAATTGTGTACAGTCTTTCTATATGGTACAGTCATACAAAGGTATTTTTAGATAACCAGAAACACTTACTCTCTGAGGAAGCACACATATCAGAAACTGTACTTTGAAACTTCAAGTCGTTCTGTGAAGAGACTGATAATATCTCTTCCAGAGTAGTTTCCTTTTCGCTATTCCATTGTCTGCAAACAAAAATTAGTTTCACAAAAATCAATCTAACAAACTTCTCTATGTCAACAATATCATGTGTTTTGAAAAATAATAAAATGAAAAAATTTACTTGATGGAGCACTCTAGCTCAGCATAAGCATCCTTATTAAGCCAGTTTACTAACGACTGGGCACTCAACCAGTGAAGACTTGACTTGTGTATACTCTCCAAGCTGCATTGGAAAAGCATGCAGTGTATTAATTCATAACAAACATTGAACCTGAAACCCAAATTGTGTACACTACTCACCAGCACTGGAGTGTCGCATCAGTTTTACTCCTAACTTCAGAGCTTCTGGTTTTACCATCCTCAAACTGGAACTCAACTTTTTCTGTGTGCTTCATCCATTTGCTCTCGGCACCATCGGAAAGTTGATTTACGTCAGATATCTCCAATTGTAGCTCATTCCCATCTCTGCTTAATTTCTCAGTAAGGTGTTCAATGGCTTCTGATACCTACAAATGTTTAATATAAAAAAGTTACAGATATTAACAATTATGCAAGTATTTACCAAAAACATGACACTGAAAATCACCTACACCTAATAATAATTTAAGAGCAAGGCTCATACTTTGAGAAACCAGGTTAATGAAGTGCATGCAATTACAGAATTTATGTTGTCATATACAGAATTTTCCTTTAATTTGTGAGTCAGCACTGTGAGGTACAAAATCATACCATTTTAGTTTTTTTAGCAGTCAACTTTTCCAATATTCCAGCTATCTTATCCAGAGCTTCTCTCTCCTCCCGAGCTGAACTTTCCTGTTTAAAATATAGCAAATATAGCAAACATAGTTATCAGCTCTCCCCATAGACTACACAATGGATGCACTCGCAAATAGAAAACAAAAAAAGCTTACTACCTTGAAAGCTTTCTCAAATTCCTCTAGCTGACCTGATGTGACAGTTTGGTTCTCTTCAATACATTTTATTATTCTTGAGGCACGTGTCTTTATTTCATTGAAACATTCCAAAGTTGCTTCTGAGATGGTTCGTGTAGAAACAAGATGCCTGTGTAGTCCCTGTCAAAGAAAGAAATGTCAAAATTTTCAAATTAAATGAAAAAAATAATTGAAGGAAACATTCATCATTCTCTATAAAGAGTAAGACTCACTTCCTCATGTTGTTTAGTGAAGAAAGCTAGCATTTCCTTGTGTTCATTTAGAGATGCATCCATGTCATATAGTAGTTGTTCGGCCTCTGTAGCTGCACAGGCTAGAAGCTGCAAGCAGGAAAAGTATAAACTTGATTAATGAAATATACTACAATAAGACTGTGCTATTGAAATACAAATATTGTTTTCAATTCTACATTCTCAACAGTAGCTCCCTGAGTAGCCATGATCAAGACCATCTCCTCATAATCCGAACTGCACTTAATTTTGAGTGCATTTATAAGTCCCTTCAAATGCTGTGCCCCAATATCATATATGCCTTTAGTTCTTTCGATTTTCTTCTGCAGCAGGGTTGTTGCCTGAGCCAAGTTATAATTTCCATCATTAGTTACACTTAAATGTTAACCATAAGAATGCTTTGGAAAAAAATAATAGCAATTCATTCATTGTAAATACCATGCATCTCTTTTCAAAGTATGAGGAAATCTGCTCCTCAGTAGATCTCAAGAACTTGTGTTGTTCGCAAACAGACCCCACAACAGTGCTTTGCAAGGCTCTTAAACTATGGTCTAGCTGACTGCTCAAATTTTGAATCAACTCCTTGTTTTTATCTTCTTTCATAGTCTCTCTCTCTATGAAAGTTTTACATTGTTAAAGCAAAATAAAAAGGATTGAAGTTAACATTATTATTTTAAAATTAAAAATTACCTATCTTGGAAGACAGAACTGACATGTCTCCTGATGTGGTCTCTAGAGTGTCACGGAGATCCTTTGCACGGTCAAGAATTATATGTTCTATTCCATGATATAGTAGATAAGTTATTAGGAACAAGAATTAAAATTCTCAAATTTCAAGGCCCGTTCAGAAAACCAAAAATTCCTAAAGATGGTCCCAGTCCTTTTTTTCTTTTTCTTTTTGAACTAGAAATGGCCTCAGGTTTGAAGTAACAATAGATGATAAGATCCATTATGAGCTCTAAGCAAGCAGGTTTTATGAATGTAATTAGGTTTTATGTATGAATCATGTCTTCCATTCAGAAGAGCCTCATCATTAGTACATCTAAACTGACTAGGTAAAACTAACCTTTGGAAAGTAAACTTGAAATAATAAAATCCTTTTCCTTCAGAGCAATGGTTTTTCTTGAGTTTACTTCTTCGAGCTCTTGGAAGACTTTCTGGGTTGTTTCAAGATTTATCTACATTTTGCAAAGTAATATTACATCATGGGGTCTTGCTGGTCCAATTCTAAAATCTAACCTAAAAATACTATTGTACCTTGCATTCTCTTATCTCAGCTTCCCTGTCCAGGTTATTGTCTTGTTCTGCTCGATAGAGCTGCTTAAATCTCTCACATTCCTACAGAAAAAGGAAGGTCAATTAAGGTACATATAAAAGACAAGAGTTGGCCGATCATGAAAGAAATAGGTTTTAAAATTATGCCTTTTTCTTCTGATCCAGGAGAAGCTCTAACTGTTCAATCTTCTCCCTCATTGCCTGTTTATGCAAAGCAGTCAGAAGCAGCAAGGCATGATAGGTTATATACAAAAAGTATAATAATGTTCACTTTATAATTATTTCTTTTAAATAATTACCTTTTTATCTGCCTCCTCTTGAACAAATCTTTCATGTGCTATGTAAATGCCGTTCTTCTCTCTAGCCGCTTTTACATCTGATATCATGTTACCGAAAATCTTATGAACTCAAACTTAACTAAGTACATGCAATTGCAATAGACAGACATAAACTCAGAGAAACATAAATTGAAGGCATACCTTGTTTCATCTTTTCAATCTCAAGGTGTAGATCCTTGAGGAGCACTGCTTTAGTGACCTTTTGGTTAGCCTATAAAATTTAGATCAGCTTGAAGCTTAATATATCCAGCAAAATTAAAAGGACAGAAGAGGAGAAAGAGAAAACTGAAGGAGAACCTCAGGCTTGTTCCTTATGCTTCTCGCACGAGATGCATAGTCGAGGGTAATGAGAGTCTCTTCAAGACAATAACTAGAAGGAGAGATCGTTGCAATAATGCATGTCTTGGCTTTACCACCTAAAGACTCTCTTAATAGCCTTGTCAACTTGCTATTCCTGATTGCATCAATGTTTATAAGACAGAAGCATGAAATTCAAAAATGTATAACAACAGTAAGTAGTTTTTCTACAGGAGAGTAAACCAGAAGCTACCGATATGGAATGTGACTATTATGCTCAGAGAGTGCTGTTATGACACGACCTAGTGTCAATAAGCTCTTGTTTATTTCCCCAGCCTCTCTTGCTTTACCCTAGGATACAAATTAAAATCAAGAATTAAGTTAAAGAACTTATGATGTCATACAGTTTAACAAAATAGAACACGAGAACGTATGATTCCTCTTCCATTTGATTCTTTAATATACCTCTTTTGCACCAGAACGAGCTATGTTCTCTGACCCAGCCAAATCAACAAGGCTGAGCCGACCATATTTCAAAAGCTCCTCATCTCCCCACTTCTCCTCTTTCATGTGTATATTTATAGAGAAAACAACATGTGATCGGCTGTACATAAACGAGCACCAAAAAGTCATGCATATATAGAATTGAAATTTACAATGTCTAATAAAAGAACCATGGATTGAAGTTTCTACAAGTGACCTGATTGATCAAGGATCAGTACTTAGGGTGTAAGTTTCTTCAAATTCGCAGTTAAGCCCAAATTAAACCTCAATCTTGAGATGTAATAACAATTTAGCCCAACCAGACAGCAATTTAACCCAAATTTTGCAACCCTAAACCCTAAAGGAATACAACATAGCAACCTAAATTAAAACCTAAAGCTTCTGATCTTTCCAGGATATTTGCAAAAAAATCACCTGCTTTGCTTGTTAATTGCCGTCTCAACTGAACGCCTCCTAGAGGACCCACGCTCTAACAAAGAATATACCTCGTCTGGGCTATAAACTGCAACTTCTTCAAGCCCTCTAATCACCTCTCCTCCTCTACCATCCTCTAACAGACAAATGGGCCTCCTTTGTCTCTCATCATAAAACCGACACTGTTCTTCTGTGGCTAACAAATCAGTTATCTCTTCGTTGTATAGCTCTAGGAAAGTGATCTTCATGCTGTAGTCAACCTTTCTTTCTTCCAAGATTTCAAATATATGACGCACAACTCTTGGAATCACACCAGCATCGGCACTTAACTCATTGACCTGAATTAAAAAAGATATACAACTTGTTACAAAAACAATATTTTATTAACTTGATAAAGAAAGAGTGAGATAAAGCAGTGTGAATAAATGCTCTAGAGCTTAAGTGAACTTTCTGATAGATAATTTTGAGAATGCTCTTTGAGAAAAGTCACAAATTAGATCAATGTTCATACTAGCTTCTGTAATTTTCTTGGAGAAATTTGCTCAAGGCTAGTAATCCAAAGCCTCCTGGCATGTGAAATGTTTTTTTCTTATTTTATATATTTAGCATTCTTTACAGATATCATCAAATATGGTTCAGCATTGCTTTGACAAGCCAGAGTTAATCTAACCTTGGATTTCATCTCTCCTTCCATCGTATATGTTTTACCAGTACCAGTTTGCCCAAAGGCAAACACAGTGCAGTTGTAACCTTCAAGTGCCTCAAGGACAATAGGAGAAATTGCATGGTCATATATCAACCTTTGTTGTGCTTTTGGACCAAATACCTAGTGAAATAAATATAACAAGTAATAAGATATGCAATGCAGTAGTGACAGTAAAATATAAGAATTTGAAAAGGAGGTCATTAATACCTTGTCAAAGGTAAATGTCTTATCAGCTTGCATTAAACTGCTCTGTGAAATAACGACCTCTTTCTTTTGTTGGTTACAAGATATTACACTTTGTGCCTGCGTCTTTTGTTCTTCATCATTTAAGGGCCTGGTCAGAGAAATAAATACTCCATATAAGGATGCATTAACATATAGTGCATAATTCGACTAGTCAACTATTATATTAGCAGAAAGCATCTTGATCAATCTAACTCCATTAAGAAGTGTACTTGCTTGCTCTTTTGGTTAAGGTGCTAAACATCCTATCCAACATCAGCATCAGTCAGATCAGTAATTGGGTTACTTAAAGAGACAAACCATGCAATTCAATGTACCACGACATGCAACGTCACAGTTTACATGTATCTGTTCCATTTTCAATTGTAAGTTAATTTCATATACCGTTCTTTAATTTGAATAAGGTGATAAGATCAAACCTTTTATCCAAAAAGAATAAGGCAAAAAGAGATCATTTACCTGCATCTAAGTACAACTTGTACGGGAACCTCTCGATCTCTGTCATGCTTGTGGCTAGTCGAGTTTCCATCAGCCCATCTTAGATCAAGATTTCGTCTCTCTAATCGTGGTGTGTAGATCAGAGAAGGAGAAGGAGTCGGTGCCACAGAAAACCCTAATCTCCTATTCGGAGTGGGAGTCGCTGCCATTGAATCTTAAACCTTCCTCTAAAATATGGAAACTAGAAAAATCAAAAACCCTAGAACAACGATCAATAGCCTAATCGTGAGAAAAGGAAAGCAAGAATTGATCATTTACCTGTCAATTTCCTACTATGATATCTCTGTCTTCGAGGTGAATTCGAAACGGTACCGCTGTATCAGTGTCACAAGTGGGGAACGAGAGTGGAGGGAGAGACGAAAAAGTTGCCAAATTTTCAAATTTGTGGTGTGTTGTTCCGTTGGACTACGATAAAGGACCGTTTCCATACACGCGCTTTAATTCCATTAGCTTTTGTACTGTTTCGCTGGCAATATTTGGCCAATAAATTAATCTAGAGGGCTTTTAGACACGAGTCCGCATCGTCTGCATTAACTCAAAAGAGCATCTTTTGAGTTAACGCATCTCGTCTGATTTTAAACGGAGCCAATCCGGTCACAGCTTATAATTCAGGGCGCCTTTAATATTAGTGTAGATCTAGTCCGAACGAAGTTTAAAGCAAATTGGACGGTCAAGATACATTGACTCAAAAGATTATTTTTTGAGTTAATGCAGAGGATACGAATTTGACAGGACACTGGATGTCTGAATTCTTGCGGAACACGATGCTGCGGACGAGGGCCCATGCCTTTAATAGGTAAATTATTCTTCAATTTATATTCAACATATATTATCTAGACTATTAAACACCAAACAAAATTACATCATAATAAAAAATATTTAAATCTTAATCCTAAAATATTTATATTATGGATACATAATATTTATAATTTTTTTCTAAATAATCATAAAAATATAAATTAAAGATTGTTGAATAAGTAGATATAGGATTTTTAAGTTTTCAATTCAAGTAACCTTATATTTGTGTTATTAAGTATAAATATTTTTTTGAATAAATATAAACATGTCTAAAGTTAAAAGTATATGTTTCAGGCATAGGCAAAAAATGCGGATAAAGAATATTTATTTATCTCTCCTTCCAAAAATCTACTCCGACATTTGGGCTTATCTGGATTTTGGAATTGCTCGGCCCAAATGGAGAAGACCCAAAGCCCACGATTAGTTTTTCGTAATTGATGGACCTGTTCTCCTTGTCTTGATATTTTGTAAACTATTTTCTTGGTTTAACCTACTTCACAACACACACACACACACACAGAAGTCCAAGTGATGTTCTATTGAATAATAACAGAATAATAAGTCTTATCCTCTTCATAGAACCAAAAAAAGAAGAAGTCCAAGTGATGTTCTATTGAATAATAACAGAATAATAAGTCTTCTCCTCTTCACAGAACAAAAGTACATTTTCATTTTTGGACTGAGTATTTTTATATATAAAATAACCCAGAATGAAGTAACTAGTAACTGGTTCTCAATTGAATTCTGAAAGTAAATAGAGTACGCTACAGAAAATATTAAATTATGAACAAGTGGACGTAAACTTATTTGACTTCACTATCACATTCTTTCTATAGAACCCTTCATTCCGTGGGCATCATGTAACTAAACCAGGAATGTGTATAATTTTCCATTTCAGAATTGCTTCGGAATTATAAAACCTAATAAGCTTCTCAACAAGATTCTCTGAAATTTTATGGCAAGCTCGGCTAAACATGATTAAAAATTAAAGAGTAAATAACACAAGACTCCCTCAATCCTCCCTCCCTATCTTTACTTCATTAGTAAAAACAGTATTACACAACTATATTTCTCTCTTACATTCATAGCTCTGTATCAGCCTAGATTTATAGAATTGTATTACACGTTACAGCAAGGAGATTTACATCCACTAACTTGGGAAACAAATCACTAGCTATATTTAGAAATTGCACCAGAGATATTTGTGAGATATTGATGCCTTTCATACCTAGGTATATGTTGCCAAATGTATATCAAGGTTACCTATCTTCACCTCAGCTTTCTTTCTCTGAAAAGATCTTGTATAATTTTACTATGTCAGCTTGTAATACCAACAAAACAATATTCATGAAATTAAAAGACTTGAAATTTCTCCAAAGCAAAATCAAAATAATGTACTTCTTAAGATTTATGGGGAATTTTACATGTTCATGGTGTTGCTTCTCAACTAGATTCTCTAAAATTTTATGGTAAGCTCGATCGGCAAAACAATCATGAAAAATTTAAGGCCTGAAATTTCTCCAAAACAAAATAAAATAATGTACTCTTTGTTAAGATATGGAGAATAATGTGAAGCCACATGATCTGGAGTCATTAAAAACAGCTCCATCCATGGAAAATTGAACAAAAAAAATAATTAAGTATATATCCCGCTGTCATATATTTTTTTGTTTTTTGAAAAAAAAATGCAACTCTAGCAGAAAAGGCCACAGATTTCATGCTTTCGTCGATCATGGAACAAATCTGAAAACCCAAATGCTTGAAAAATCATAAAAATAAGTTCAAGGTTACGAGTTCACGATCCTTCTTGCACTCCATCTCTCCCTGATCAGTTAATGGCATCTTCATCTCCACATGGAACAAACCGTTGTCTCCACTCTCTCCACGATTATTCTTGTTAATGTCCAAGATTCCATGTTGCATGCTGAATCCCTCATTGCCAATCTGACGGTGCCGCCTCATGTGGCCACCAAGTGCCTGCCCAATGGTGAATTCAAGTCCACATATGGAGCACTCATGCAATTTCGGCCTGGCAAATGCACCGCCAGTTTGGTCAGTGCAATCTTCGGAGCCTATTCTGGTTTTTTTATGGCTAGCACGGTGGCCTCCTAGAGCTTGAAAAGACGGGAACTGTCTCTTGCATGTCTTGCACTCGAATACTCGTTCTTCATTTGCCGGATAGTATTGCACTAGGTTGGTGCTAGCGCTTTCAGCTTCATTTTGGGAGAGAAGCATCAGAACATGAGCCATGTTTATGCTATCGGCCACCTCGCAACCAACAGTTCTTCCTCTCGCTCTCTTCATGGTTTCTTTTACTTTTGCAAATTAAACACTATGGAAAAATATCAGTAGATTGAATGGATGTGTTGTTGAGAGGTAAAAGATTTCTATATAGAGGAGCTAGCTATATAGCCTGGACAGTTGAAGAAGTCATGGGAGGGGAATTAGCTAGAGAGATCGTTTGATTGCATATACGACCCAGACATTGAAATTTGAAATAAGATAAAGCATTAATTAGCTGCTTGTTTACAAGCATTAATTAAAATGGGAAATGGTTATCAAGGGGTCAATATGATAAAATGGGAAATGGTTATCAAGGGGCCTATATGATAAAATGGGAAATGGATGTTAAGAACTAGGCTTAATTATGAGTCATGATTCATTTTTATCTTGAAGAAGTCATGAGAGGGCCTACATTTTTAATCAAAATTTTAACATAAATGTTATAGACCTCTTTAATTAAAAAAAAGGGGTGAAAAACTAATGTATTGAAAGAGTAATGTGATGTATTGTTCAATGTTCATGCAAGTTATATAATTCCACTTCTGTACATTTGACAACTAATAGTACCATGAAGAAGGGATGGTCAATCATTTTCTACAAAAGTAGAACGGATCTGCTATTAACTTAATGGAGGAGCATGTGAAAGTATTAACTGCTTAATGAACTGGGACACAGTTTGTGCATTGAAATGCAATGGTGGCATGGGCATGATTTCCCTCGAGGGTCAAAACCAAGCACTGCTGACGAAGTGGCTCTGGAGACTGCAACATGACCAAGATGGGTTTTGGGCGACCACAATAAGGCAATTGCACAACATCACTGAATGCTCCCATCTTGAGGATTCCCCAAACCGCACTAGGTTTCTAAAAGATCTAGCATTGCTCATCCCCTTTTTCTCCTACTCGGTAAAACAAGATATGGCTACCCAAACAATTCAATGGAGGTGGACAACAACGAAAATCTTTTCATGTTCATCGGCATACATGGTAAGGCATGACACAGGAGTTCGATCAACTTATCATCGAGCATTGTGGAAGCTTAGAGTACCTATGAAGGTGCGCATCTTTCTCTGGTTGATGTTGAATGACAAAATCCTAACGCAAAAGGTACTTACCATACGAGGATGTACGGTTACACAGGGCTGTGCGCTATGTAACAACAGTCAAAACGAGACCTTTGATCACCTAATGCGAACATGCCCCTACACAAGGAATTTTTGGATGGGGCTATGTGCACAGCTGAATCTTCCTAGATTGAGGGGAAACGATTACTCGGAGATCTGGGGTGATGGTCGAAAACAACTGACAGGGCAAAGCAAACAGCGATGGGATATAGCATGGGCGGCATGCTCATGAGCAATATGGAAAGAACGGAATAAAAGGATATTCACCCAGAGGGGGAAATTACAGCATATCTTAATTAATGAAGTATCAATTGATGTACATAACTGGTTGCTATTTAGTTAGATGCAATAGTGAAAAGGGGTGGCCTAGGCATAATAGGGGTCTTCTAATTTTATTAGCGGAACTTTTTAATATCTAAGTGCATATATGTAGATTTACTAAATAGTTACAAGGATCAGTTGATCTGAGTAGCTCCCCTATAAATATTTTTTTATCTCAATATATCTTAGTGGAAACTTTCCACTAACCCTAAAAAAAAAAAAACTTAATGGAGGTGAAATTTATATCATGAACAATATTAACTTTCACAAGGTTACATAAGCAAAAGTGCTTTCACCTTTCTTTTGTCTTTATATAGAAATTGTCGTTGGTGTTGCACTCCAGTGCCATGCATTAATTGGCTAATGGCTGATATTCTGAAACTAACCAGTATCGTTGACTTATTCCCTTAGAAATTATGGGACCATTGTTTCTTAAATTTTCTAAGATATTTATATATATGCATACATGCATATAATTATAACTTATATATAGTTATATACGCATATATAAATGCGTCATTTGAGGTTTAATATGAAGTAGATATCTCTTCTCCATATCCCAAAGAAAATTAATTACGAAAAATGAGCCACTTGCATATTATGAAAGGAATATTTAATAATTATATATATTAAAACGAATCGCTGTAAAATCACGGTGGAATTTGATAAAAACTGAATGATCTTCCCACGAAAGGACATTTTTACCCATTCTAACTTGTTCCTATTGATTTTTTTGAGAAACAAATGGGGTTTAGCCCTCATTTTCATTAACCATAAACGGTTACAGTGGTTGGGTTTCTGAGAAGAAACCCTTTAAAAAAGGAAAAGGAAAATATAGATGCAAAGAGAAGAAAAACAGAAAAATAAAGATAAGAAGAGCATTGAACCAGTAAGGGGACAGAAAGTAGAAAGTAAAAATAGTCCAGGGTGCATTATTATCCGATTTCTCCCAATATGAGTGTTCTATCTTGGTGGTTGCGGGTAGAAGCCCGCCATTGTTCCAGTGCCTCCTGTACCAGCCACTGGGTTTGTTTCTTCTCTTCTCTGAAGATTCTGTTACATCTCTCTCGCCAAACCGTGAAGTTCGTTATGAGCATCAGTTCTCTGTCTTTCCTTGGGTTGTTTGCCATCATGAGCATGGTTATGTTGTCTTGGCCTGCCGTGTATCCTTGGCCTACACGTAGCACACCTGCATAGATAGGTCTTGTTTGGTGGCATTCGTTGAATAAGTGCTGTGTTGTCTCATCGGCTTGCCAACACATGTAGCAGATCCCAGCTATGTTGTATCCCCTGATTTTTAGGTTGTCGGTTGTAAGGATCTTGTTGTGGATTAGTAGCCAGGTGAAAACCTTGTATCTTGGTGGTACTCTCAGCCTCCAAATTGTATGTACGTTTGATTCTATTCTCGGTCCATCCTGCATTACAAAATATGCCGAACTGACCTTGAAGGTGCCAGTTGGTTCCATCTTCCATGTAACACTATCTCTGCCTTGGCTAATCAGTTGTTGCTCCCTTCTGTTTGTGTTATAAGAGTTTAAGTCAGTTTGCATCAGCCCTAGTTGCCGTATTGCGTCAATTGATAGCACTGGTCTGAACATTTGAGCTGCAGTGGCTGATTGCAGTGCCTGTTGTAGAGTGATTCTTGGTTGCATACTGAAGGTGTATAAGATGTGGAATTTATTTCTTAGTACCCCTAGTCCCCAATCCTCTTCCCAGAAGCTCACCGTATCTCCTTGCCCTTGCACTCTTAGAAAGAAACATTGGCAGAAATTCTGTACCTCTTTTAGATGTGTTCTGAACAGGTATGAGTTGTGTACCCCTTCTATGTTGTTTTCGCAATATAGGGTGTGAAATAGCCCCTTCCACAATTTTTGTTCTGCCGATTTCCATTGCCACTGCCATTTGATGAGGAGCGCTTGATTGAAAAGTTTTAAATCAAGGATCCCTAGGCCCCCTATCTTTTTCGGCTTACAAACCATTTCCCAATTTGCCAAGTGGATTTTTTTCTCGGTTGGTGTCGCCCCTTGCCATAGGAAGTTCCTTCGCGTTTTTTCGATCTCTTGTATGACCCACTGCGGCAGACTGAAAACCGACATGAAATATATCGGTATGGTTGACAACACAGAGTTTATGAGCACTATCCTTCCCGCAATCGATAAGAGCTTGGATGTCCATCCATTAAGTCTTGCATTGATCTTTTGTATTAGTGGCATGAAATCTCCCCTTTGCAATCTCGAGTCAGAAAGGGGGAGCTCGAGATATTTAAATGGGAATGAGGTATGTTTGCATCCCAGGTGGTCAGCCAATTGAATTGTCACTTGTTGGTCTGTCACTGTAGCCAGAAGTTCGGATTTTTGTAGGTTTAACTTGAGTCCCGATACATCTCCAAATGTCAGCAATATAATTTTTAGAATCTGCAATTGTTGTATGTCCGGTTTAATGAAGAACAAGGCATCATCAGCGTAGAGGAGTGATGGCTGCATTCTTTCGATTGGCATCTTTACGGCTCCTATGTGCATTAGCTTTTGCATCCATCTCGGGATAAAATCCATCGCAATGATGAATAAAAGTGGCGACAGAGGGTCGCCTTGTCGCACTCCTCTCTTTAATATTATCTTTTTCCCTATTAGCCCATTGATCATAATTTGCGACGAGCCTTGCAATATCAATCGCATCACCCATGAGACCCATGCCTGTGGGAAGCCAAGGTTGGCCATTACTTGTGATAAAAATGACCAGCTCAAAGTGTCGAACGCCTTGTGCACGTCCGCTTTGAAAATTCCCAAGGGTATGTTGTTTTCCTTTGCGTAGTGCAGTACTTCTTGCGCATAAACGAAGCCTTCTGTGATATGACGGCCTTTGATAAACCCGGTCTGAGATTGATGTAGTATTGCATCCATTTGGCTTTGTAGTCGGTTAGCCAAAGTTTTGGACAGAATTTTTTGCATGGCATGCACTAAGCTGATTGGTCGGAAATCTCTTGGATTTGTGGGGTTTTCTATTTTGGGCAGCAAGGTCATGATGGAGGAGTTGAGTGGGTGTAGGGTGCATTGTTGTGCCATAACTGATCTAAAAACTACCGTAATGTCCGGGATTAAAAGGTCTATAAACCTTTTGTAAAATTCCCCGCAGAAACCATCCGGTCCCGGTGCCTTGTTGTTGGGCCATGACATGATTGCTTCTCTTACTTCCGTGTCTGTGATTGGCATTGCTAGGTGCGATAGGTCTGCTCTTGTTGGGTATAGTTGCTCCCACTGTATTGTGCTTTCTTGTTCATGTGATTTGCCCATTAGTCCGATGTAGAAGTCTCGGAAGACATTGGCTTTGGCTCTTTGGTCTGTGTATGTCTGCCCATCTACTTGTATTCTTCCAATAGTATTTCGCGTTTTTGAGTTGGAGGCATAGGCATGAAAATAGCGTGTGTTCTGGTCCCCTTGCGCCTCCCATTTCGTCTTCGCTCTTTGTCTCCACATGTCTTCCTCCCATACGGCTAATTGTGTGAATCTCTGTTTAATGAGTGCTTTAGTGTGTTTTTCCCTGTCCGTGAGTGCTCTTGTCTCTGCCACTTGATCTGTCCAACCTATGTATTGCCTGCAGATTTCTAGCTGTCGTTTGACATTACCCCCTTTTTCTCTTGCCCATGCCGATATGCCTTGTTGCAATTTCTGTAGCTTGTTGTGCATTTGGTGGGGTGTGTTTGCCGTTGGCTGCTGCTGCCAATCAGCGGTTACCATTTCAGTGAAGCCTTGAATTTTGAACCAGAACATCTCGAATCTGAATATCTTCGACCTCTTGAAATTTGTGAGTGCTTCTATCATGACTGGGCAGTGGTCTGAGCTTGTGTTCGGCAAGGTTCTCTGTATTATATTGGGGAATTGTGAAATCCATTGTGTTGAGAATAAAAATCTGTCGAGCTTTGCCATTGATGGTTGTTGCCGGGTGTTTGACCAAGTGTATCTTCTTCCATTCATCCTAATGTCTTGTAACTCAAGGTCCTGAATCAGATTCGTGAATGCTATTGGCCATCTCCAATCTTGAGTATGACTGTTGCGGTCTTGGGTGTCCATGGTCGTGTTGAAATCACCACAAAGGATCCACGGAGTGTCTGTAATGGGCTTAGTTTCTTCTAATTCTTGGAAGAAAATTCTGCGCACCGTTGAGCTGGTGGGGCCGTATACCCCTGTAAAGATAAGTTGCTGGTCCATCAAAGTGTCATGAAATTCTACTGTGAGCGAGAAATTCTTTTGACACTCTGATAGCTTCCGGAATCTATGTTGCCTCCATGCCACCAATGTGCCCCCTCGTGTTCCTTGAGCCGGCAGGTATGTATACTGATCTAGTCGCCTTCCACAAATTTCTTTTTTAACTCCTTCATTTATTTCGGCCAGCTTTGTTTCTTGAAGGCAAAGGACGTCCGGTTTCTCTAGATAAATGGTTTCTCGAATCGCCAATCTCTTAGATCTGTCATTTAGCCCTCTTACATTCCAACTAATGATTTTGATTTTTGTTGTGTAATCCATAGAAACAATTTTCCAACCCTCTTTTTGTACTAATAAAACATAATTCATGCAACATCTTCAGTACCCTTACAGAGATTGCTTGTGTCTTGCCAACTATTTTCCTAGAACAGGTTGCACACTTGTGCCTATTTTCCTGCAAGCCACCTTCTTCTAAACTACTTTTACCTCCAGTGGTACAGATCTTGCTATTACAATTTGAAACCCAATGATTTCTCTCTTGCCTCCCTACAACTTCTGACAACAGTAAACTCCTAATCATCCTATGCTGAAAATTAAAAAACTGCATGAGCCTAGTTTTGCTTCTTTGCTCTTTCATCCCTTTGTGATACTGATACATGCAAAAACCAGTCATGCGTACACCTTCTACTAAAATACGAAAAAAGTACTTTAACATGGGGGTGAGATGTCTTCTGACCACTGGGGTGTGTCTCTTTAGACAGCCAGCAGGTCCCTGACCTGCTCCGCCATTTTGCCTTGTAGCTGGATTCCCGCCGCCATGGTTACCAGCTGCGCCTGTGTGTCTGAGAGTGGGTCGTTGCTATCGAAGTAGTTGAGCTGCACCTGGTACTGCTTTGCCTGGTACGGTTTGGTCTTTCTCTTTGATTTTTGGATAATGGAGGCGGTATCCGGTTTGCTGACTCACCTAGCCCTTTCTTCTGGGGTTACGTATGGGCCATTGTTCTTCTGGCTAAGGCGCGTGCTCCTTCTGGTGGGGGTGGCGAATTTTGGGGGTTCGGGGAAACCCGGTGGAGGTCCGTTGAAATCAATTTGGGGGTCGTTGTGCTGCCCTTCTGTTGGCTGCTGGTCTTCTTGTTCATGAAAGTTGTGTTGTAAGCCAAGTATGTCTCCCTCTAGTATTATATTGTTTAGTCCGAGAATAAATCCTGGAGGGGGCCCGTCTAGCATCTCCTTTTCTAACTCTATTGTTGTTATTGTGTTTGGGCCGAGGTCAACACCAAGGGGGGGCCCGTCTACTGCTTCACTGCCTACTTCTACTATTTTCCTATTTGGGCTGAGGTCAAGGCCTGGATGGGGCCCGTTTTCTTCTTCATTTGTTGTCCGAATGGTGTGTGGCCCGAAGTCGAAGCCTGGAGGGGATCCGTCCAGGTTGGCTATTTCTGTGGTGGTATCTGAAATTGAAGACAGCCCCTGTACTGTTTCCATTATCTTGACTATATGCCCTTCGGTTTTGGTTAGGTCTTCATTCGGCTCATTTTCAAGTAGGCCCTGCTTAGGGCCCGGCAGTGCAAAGTTTAAAAGTGGGTTTTCTTGGGGGTCGGTCGGTGCCTGTGTTTCCTTTTGCCTTTCCTCTGTGAGCTGTATCTGCTGTACCGCGATTTGGTTGTTGGAGAATAGTACCTTAATTGATGCAAAGTCATGTAGCCACGTCTGGGTAGGTACAGTGGGTATGAGGCTGATAGTCTGTTCTTTCGTACCATTGCATTCAATGTTGGTGCCGATTACATACTTTGCCCCCTGCACACGTCTGATGCAAACGGTTACCTCTGTAGCCTGGAGGTCTATACTCCTAGCCATGTATTTTAAATTCTCACTGTGCTCTTCTCTGTGTGCTGTGATTATTGTTCTCTCAAGTTGATCAAAAGACTCTTCTCCATTTGCCTCGATGACTGTTCTCTCCAGTTGTCCGAGAGGTTCGTCTCCTTCGTTCAGTTGTCTTTCTGATCTGTTGTACTGTGTCACCGGGCCGGAATGCTGCCGAGAGTCGTACGAGTCGAGGCGCCTTCCTCTTCTAGCTGTTTCTCTGAGTTGCTCATCCCAGTATCGGGCTTCTCGGTCATCGTCGTCGTGCTGATGGTTTTCATCGGTGTGTTCTCCGTTGTGTGGTGGGTCAGAGTCAAAAACCGTGTTATGGATCCACCCTTCGAGCTCTACTTCAATTGTTGTTGATGAGGGGTCCTTTGTGGCTGAAATATTCAATGGCACCTTGTAGGGGTGATACACGGCTACTAGGATTGTGAGGTCTTCGTAGTTGTCATCAACAAAAAGAGGTGCTATTCTTTCTAGCTTGCCAAAGCCCGACACCAGCGGAGCTATATCCTCCTCATTCCAATGTTGGATGGGGAGGTTGTGGAGTTTGAGACGTGCTTTATGCGTCGTGGGATCATAAACCATCCCCGTGTGTTGGGTCCAGGCCGTTAGTTGCACATGGACCCCCGGCATGATGGTAAAAGCGCATATATCTACCGCTTGTTTACACATTTCGTCAGTTGGAAAAATTGCAATAAAGTCCCCCGTCGTTGCCGGTATCTTGGAGACTCTGATGTTTCTGAGGTTGGTTGAGAAATGGTGTGCCAGCTTCCTGGTGATGCTGTGAGCAAGGTGTCGGTCATTTTGGTTTGGTCCGGTTAGAACAACCGCTGACCGGGAGAGGAACTCATTTCCGGGTGCAAAACCCGCTCTAGTTGGGAGGAAGGCCCTTATACTATCAACTCTACTGTCGTTGACGTATCTGGAATCATTGAAGGGCATAGTCAACCAATTCACTAGGGGGTCCATTGTTGGTGTCGGTTGTGTGGGTTTTGCTCTCTGCTGTTGCCTTTGAGGAGTTTGCTTTGTGTAAGTGTTATGTGTTTGCCTTGGTTTTATAGGTACATGCCAAGCTTTAACTCCTCTGTTATACTCCCTGTTGATGGTTGGTGTTGGCTGTTGCTTTTTACAACTACCCGCTGTGTGACCTGGTAGAGCACAGTTAAGGCATTTAAGTTGGCCCTTGCATTGAAAGCTTCTGTGCCCCTTTGCCAAACATCTGAAGCATCGCCCTTGCTTGAGAAGGTTTTCTTTCCATTGTCTTAACTGAGGTAGTACTCTCTGCCTTGGTTGCGTGAAGTTCTTCTTTCTATTGACTGTTGTCCAGCCTTCATCATTAGGGATGTGGTTTCCCCATGCATCAGTGTTGTCATGTATTTGTACCCTCTGAAATTCGCCATTAATGGCTTGGCCAGGCTCTGCGCCAGGCTCTGCGCCTTCTTGATGGCTATCTGTGGAGTCAAGTTTTGGGTTGCCGTCCTTCATAAGTCTTTCCTGACCAGTAGCCTTTGCCAGTGCATCAGCATACGACATGGATCTGAAGGATGCTATTTCCATCTTTCTTTGAAGAATGGCCTGCTCTGTTACTCGCCTTGCTGCTTGTTTGAGTGCCATCTTTGCCGCCAGTGCGCTCTCTGTGCTGTCAGTGTTGTAGGTTGGGATAGGTGTTCGTACGTCGGTCATCGTCTTACCTTTTTCAGTCAGCTTGGTGGGGCGCCCTTCCCCCACCAGGTCTTCAATGTCCTTGGGCTTGGCCTTCATGGCCTCTTCATACAGTTCCCAGAGTGTCTGTTCTCTCCCCAGCCGATGGTTGGAGGTACGCCGATCACCTGGTCTATCGCCATACGTTTCGCTCCCCAGCCGATGGTTGCAGGTACGCCGATCGCCTGGTGCGTCGCCATACGTTTCGCTCCCCATCCGACCTCAACTTAACTTGTTCCTATTGATAAAAGAGATAGACCGAGTTACGCATTTTCATGACCTGATCAAGTCCGACAAGACAAAATTGAAGTCATCTTCTTCTCTGACCTCTTTTCTCTACTTAGTTTTTACTTCCGATTTCTCTTCCCTTCAATTTGGCAAACCCTAAAATTATTTTTACGATGACATATAATACGTAAATTTTTATCACCTAAGCATATCTTATCTTTTATATTGAAGACTAAAGTGAAATCGTCTCTTTTGGTATTTTTTTGGTGCTGAATTGAACTCAACTTTTGCTATTTATTTTTCTGATCAGATCGAGCCTTAGTTACAACTAGAAAATTAGAGCAGACGAGTAGTGCAGCGCTTACAGGCTTTTAATAAAATAACAAAATAACAATTCAGTGTGAACACATCGGAAAACTCGGCGCTGACGGTTCATTAATTTTGCAGAGCACAATCTCTCAAAATCCAACAACAATTGATAATTTCAGCTGTTTACTCTAATGCATTATGTCAGTAATTACCGAGTATATGCCCATGATGTGAGACGTGATTGGCTGCTGATTCTGTGTTTCCATGTATCAGTGTTTTCTTTCTGAAGCGGTTTATTTTGAAGATACATAGTCATAGTGACCACAGTGACACAACTCGCGATAAATTCGCGTTGTATTTGTTTTTTTGACGTTTCCGAACCAAACACTGAATAAAACGCAAAAAAAAACGTATAATATGTTTTATTCGCGAATAAAACACGAATTCACAAATTATTCGCTAATAAAATGCAAATTCACGAATTATTCACAAATAAAACGTGAATTTCATTTATTTATTTATTTTGGATTTTGTATTTTTTTTTTTTTTTGTTCCTTGTGGTACTGAATCATTCCCGAACTATTCATTATGCCGAACCAAACCCGAACTATTCGTTTGTCACTATGGTATATATACACAACTGCCGCACAGTTAACTGCACCACATACGCCACTGAATTTCAGTTCAAGAAGCAGGTGGTTGACTTAGCTTGTATTGGTCCACTTCCGCTAATCTCTCTCGTATTTTTTAAGAAATTATTTCCATGTTCAAACCAATACTGTTCATTGGTTAGGATAGATTTTCGCAACAACAGGCTACAGGGACAATGTGGCGCATTGATTGTGCAAGGCCTAGTTGTTGAATTTGTAGAACAAAGAGAATATTGGTAAAATGTTGTATATTGATTGATATATTTCTATATTTCTATATTTCTCCTATGTTACAAATCATATTTATAAAATCAGAATAGATAGAAAAGAAAGAATAGATTGCTGAGCCGTGACAAGGCATAGCAGCTAGACTACGCAGTTCTGTTCCAAAATCTGTACCAGTTGAGGGGATTTAACATTTTTTACTCCTCCGAGAAAGAAGGCACAATTGCAAACCTCAATACTCTAGAAGTGTTAAACACTACTTCCACCAAACAAGTCGTGCCTCAGAAGAGCTTGAGGATCCAGGTGCATGCAAGCTAGCCCCAATTCCACTATGAGCAAAGCCATGAAAATAGTTAGAGACAAAGAAGTGGGATCTTGCAGCAATGCAGGTATTCCTTTAATTACTAATTTTCCATATCTTAGGTTAACTGTAGAGCAAGTTAGTGAACTTTTTAAAGTATATCAAATTCACTTAGGGCATTGTAAGGAAGATAGGATTATAGAAGCTATACAATCAATGGATAGAGCCAACTTTGAAAAAAACAATTAAGCAAATTCTGAAAAACTCTATATCTAGGACTGAACCATTTAATCTCACTTTAGAAGTACTAGATTCTACATCAATTATAGTTTCTAGGGGTGATTGTTATGACTCATGAATATTTTAAATTGGAACTGTCGAGGTCTCAATTCTAGTAGAAAAAAGCAGATTTTACATGATCTTGTTAAAGATAACAAAGTAGATATTCTTACTATTCAAGAATCTAAAAAAGTGGATTTCACTTTACGCTTTCTTAAGACTATTTCTGCTCGTTTAGATGAGTGGCAATGGGTTCCATCAGTGGGTAAATCTGGGGGAATATTATTCGGCTGTGATAGTAACAAAGTTAGAGTTATCTCCTATCATCAACATAGATTCTTCTTAGATGTTATCCTAGAAAATAAACTTGACTCACGTCTATGGCAATTTATTATAGTATATGGGCCAGTTTTATGACATCTTAACTCTTTGGACAGCTTTAGACCATATTAGACAACATCAATATGACCTATGGGTTGTATGTGGGGACTTTAATGTTATACGACATAAACATGAAAACAGGTACTAAATTGATGTTACTACCAGTAGAGATTTTAATGCTTTCATTAGTAAACATTCTTTAGTAGAACACAAACTACCCAATAGGAAGTACACTTGGTCCAATGGGAGTCAGATTGTACCACTAGATCGAATATTTACCTCATTAGCTTGGGATACTACTTACCCTAATAGTATAATTAGTGATTTGCACAAAAGTGGTTCTGACCATTGTCCTCTTCTATTTCAAACTAATCATACTCCTATTTCTAAATCCACTCATTTTAGATTTGAACCTGAATGGATAAATCAAGAGGGTTTATGTGATTTAATAGCTAAGTGGTGGGAGGAATACCAATTAGATGTTCAAAATGTAGCTAAAAGTTGGAAGTGCAAACTCAAATTTATGAAAGCCAAAATTAAGGGTTGGACTAGAAACTACTATGGAGAGAAGAAGAGAAGAAAAGCTTCTTTAACTAAGGAATTATATAGATTAGAATTATTACTAGAATCTGGACCTCTTTCGGAGGAGAAATATATACAATGGATCTCACTTAAAGCTCAATTAGACAATATTTACTTAGAGGAGGAAAAATATTGGAAAAGTAGATCAAAGTAACAGTAGTTAGAAGAATGAGATCACAATACTAAGTTTTTTCATATAGTAGCTTCCCATAGGTGTAAGAAAAATAGGATAGCCTCCTTAGAAATTAATGGCACTCCTACTACTAATTTAGCTGAAATGAAAAAACATGCAGTTGATTTTTCTAAACAATTACTACTCATTTCAGCCCAAGGGGCTCCAGGTCCTGATGGGTTTTCTTTCCTCTTCTATCAAACATTTTGGACTATCATCAAAACTGACCTTATTATCTTATGTACTCACTTTTATAATCATTCTTTAGATTTAGATAAGATAAATAAGTCAGTGATATGTCTCATTCCTGAGAAAGATGCAAAACTTATTAGCAAATTTAGACCGATTAGTCTAGTTAATTGTAGTTTTAAAATAATTTCCAAAATTTTGACTAATAGGTTAAATTCCATTATGAGTAGGATCATAGACATCAGGCAATCTGCTTTTATTAAGCAGAGATACATATTGGATAATGTTACTTAAGTCAGGAATTAATACATCATAGTCAAACAAATAAGGTTTCTGTAGTAGTAATAAAGGTAGATTTTGAGAAGGCGTATGATAAGATTTATTGGGAGTATATTCTAGAAATTCTTCAAAGTAGAGGTTTTGGGATTAAATGGTGTAGATGGATTAAAGATTGGCTTGAAAGCTCACAGTCTTGCATCAATTTGAATGGTGACCTTACACAATATTTTCATTGTAAGAGGGGAGTTTGGCAAGGTGACATTTGTCACCTTTCCTTTTCATTCTAGCAGCCGATACACTATGTAAAATCTTTCATAAGGGTAGACGGGCTAATAAACTTGTAGGATTAGGACCCCCGTGTTTACTCGACAAAGCAATTACTAATTGTCATTATGCTGATGACACCATACTATTTTTAAAAGCTAATCATGTTAATGTGGCATCAGTACGGTGGGGAATGATGTGTTTAAAAGCCTTGTCGAGTATAAAAATGAATTTACATAAAACTGAATTGTTCCCTATTCATACAGCAGGTGAGGATTATGCTAGAACATTTCAATGCAAAGTAGGAACCTTCCCAATACAATACTTAGGACTCCCTTTAAAAGATACAAAACTAAGTGTAGCAGATTGGCATTTTCTCCTAGATAAAGTAGAAAATCGATTACAGAGTTAGCAAGCTAAAATTTTATCATTAGGAAGATTGACTCTCATAAACTCTGTATTATCAGCTGTACCTTTTATACACCTTATCCATTTATCGAGCACCTAAACAAATAGTGAAAAGATTGGATTCTGTTAAGAATAAATTTTTATGGCAAGGCTCAGGCAACTCTAGAAAGAAGTATGCATTAGTTAAATGGTCCAAAACATGCTTAGCAAAAATAAATGGTGGTTTAGGAATTCTCAATTTCCAGGAAATGAATATCTCCTTATTATTAAAATGGTGGTGGAAGTTTCATAATTGTCATTATAATGCATTGTAGAAAACTGTTGATAGGTCCATATGCCGATGGCCCTTAAAAAGCCCAGGCCTGGCCCAACTAAACACTTCCAGAGTTAAATTTACAACAGGCCGGCCCAAAAATAGCTCTAGACTCGGACCCTCTCCCAAGGCCAGCCCGAGAATAAAAAGTGACTCGGGATTCGGACCCCCTTCCGGGGCCAACCCAAGGTTAGAAATAACTCAGGATTCGGACCCCCTCCCGGGGCCAACCCGAGTTTAAGAACAGCCTGGGGCTCGGACCCCTTCCCGGGGCCAGTCTGAGGCCAAACGCAGCCCGAGAGCTGGACCCTCATTTAGGGCCAGCTCGGGACCAAGGTAAAACAAGGCCCAAGGCCAGACACGCCGAACAGCCCAAGAAGGCCGACACACGGCCTCGCTGTTCGGCTTGAGACGAATTATGCGGATATTATCGCCTATTATGCGGACTCCGTCAACAGTTGTACGGATCCCTGTCATTAATGCTGATAAGACCCCGCTACAGTAGGGCGTCCCCTATTTAAGGCAAAGGATTCCCCCAGAAAAAGGGACGACATTTATCACAATCTGAGGAGGTATTAAAAAGGGTTAGAGCGTTAATACCCCTCCGACACCCCGCGTGTCCACCGTCTTGGCCCGCTTCACTCGAGGCGGGACGGGCTGCGCACTCAGCAACCAATCTTCGCACGGCCTGCTTCCCAGGAACAGGACGTGCCTGCACCTTACTGGACCGAGTCCAAGTACGACCCGGCCCCCTTGGGAAGGGACGTAACAACTGTTATTATGTGTAAATACTATTCTACTTTCCCAATGCAACATTCCCCATTTTGGGCAGAGATTATAATTAGATTTTTTTAGGAAAACTAAGTGTTACTTATACCCCAGGGTTCAATTCTAAAATTGACTTTTGGAATTCAATATGGTGTGATAATTGTGCACTTTCTACTAAATATCCCCAACTATATAGAATATGTTCAACTAAGCATATCTTCATATCTGAAGTAATCCATTCCCAAGGTTCTCTAATTAAATTTAGAAGATATCTTAGTGGTATTCTAATGACTGAATGGCATGCTATATAAGAACTAATTAGTTCTTCTAGTTTTACACATCATTTAGATAAAATAACATGGAGATGGGACCCTTCAGATCTGTTTACTATTAGATTCATTTATAAAATTTTAAATTTTAGGAGTGTAAATGTTAATAAATATGTCATTGCTTGGGACTTACCTATTCCACCCAAAATTAGAATCTTTCTTTGGCTCCTTTTACAAAATAGGATTCTCACTAAAAAATTTATCTAGAGGCTGGACTGGTGTTATGACATGCCATTTCTGCCAAGAACTTGATGACACTAATCATCTATTTCTTCTTTGTCAACAGGCTCAAAAATTTTGGTTTTGGTTGGGCAAGTCTCAAGAGGTTTTTGATAACTGGGACTCTATCGGGACATTTTTGAATTTTCTGCTCAATTTAATTCGGTTAAACAAAAGGGTTTTTTAGTTGTCTTAAGTGCCATTTGTTGGACCATTTGGAAAAATAGAAATGAGATCTGTTTTCAATCTGGTACCAGCAAATCAACTCGAAATTTGATATTATTAATCATTTCTGTTTTTGAATATTGGGCAAGCCATATAGATAAGCGTATCAAACTTGTTACTGAAGAATGACTCCCATCTGAAATCAATGTCATACCCTGAGAATGTGGGACCCAACTGATTCTCAAGTTGTGCCATATCAAGGAGACTCGGCTGAGGATGACCCAGGTCAGAGGTTCCTGCTAGGCTATGAAGATAGTTCATTAGAGTTTGGAGGTGCAGCTGGTACTCTAGTTGAATGAAAAAATGAAGTACAACAACAAATTTTGTTTAGATTCGTTTGTTGGATCAGTTCAATACCATAGCCCCATGAGTGGCTTAGATATAATTAGTAGTTTCTCTATCACTGTGTTTTGGTGGTTGCTTAAACGTAGGGCATTTGTGTTTTGCGCTATCTTAGTTTCTATTTTATGTTGAACATTGACATAGTCCGTTCTACTTTGTAAATTAACTCCTAGTTTCAATATATTGAAATGGGCAGTTCATCTGCCTTTTATAAAAAAAAATCCTATTTATAAAGGTTCGAGGCTAAATAGCTGTTGGGAATAGACAAAAGTTAAATGTTACAACGATAACATTATTTTCAACAGTAATATAGATTCAACCAAGTTATGATATGTGTCCCCAAGAAATATAATCTTTGTAGTAATATGCTACGTATTTTTAACACTCCCCCTCAAGTTAGGTGCATAGATATCAGTTAGCCGTAACTTGTGATTATTATCTTTAAAAGGTCTCGGGTCTAATTCCTTTGTGAATATATCCGCCAATTGTTCTTCACTTCGTACAAATGGCATTTTTATCTCCTTGTATTGAATTTTTTTCTCAAATAAAATGACAATCCACCTCAATGTGTTTCATTAGTAAACATTTTTGTCCATGTTGTCTTTCATGTTATACTAGTTATTTTTCATGTTCTACTGGTTGTCTTTTATCTTCTACAAATTATGTTTCATATATTATTCTAATTGTATTTCATCATGTACTGATTGTCTTTCATCTTCTTCTAGTTGTCTTTCATATCGGTTGTCTGTCATCTTCTTCAAGTTGTCTTTCATATTCTACTAGTTGTCATTCATCTTCTTCTAGTTGTCTTTCAACTTCTTCTAGTTATCTTTCATCTTGTTTTGGTTGTCTTTCGTTATCATACATGGTTATAAGTAACAAACAGTGTATGTTACCAAAACAATACACGTATGTCTTGTAGAAACCATGTATATAACATGTTACTGTACACGGTTACTTTGACCGTGTAGATATCACCATTTTCAGCGCCTTTTTTCAGAGACATGACATGGTTCATACACACTGTTTGGAAACCGTATACGACATACCCACATATTCATACACGACGCTCGCTGACACGGTCGTATAACCGTGTGCCATTAGTTTTTCGGACCGTGTATGGTCGCATTTTTTGTACTAATGATTCATGATTAAGAGAAACAAATTAACTTGCTTCCCTTTTACTATTTGTTTTACATCTTGAGTCCCCCCTTAGATTATTGTTTACAATCAAATCATTTATTTTATTGTCATTGTTAATTGAATTTTGATCACCGCTAATATTAATGAAGTTATTATCAGTCACTTTTACTATTGTATATGTTAAATAATTTAAATGGTGACTTTGAAGGTCTCAAACATAATAAGATTAAAAAAGATGTCGACATTATGATCCGAATAACAAAATTTTAATTCCATTATTTTAATTAATTAATTAATTGCTTACTAATATAACTTTCTAAAATTATTAATTGCTTATTTCAATTAATCATCGCCAATTGGATCTAAAATACTAACAGTTGACATTTCATTTGATTATTCTCTGGTCAACTGATGTATTAAGTCAGAGCATAAGAGCTCTAGAAGGAACTCTTTCTTGTTTTAGATTGAAAATACTTCTAGAAGCAACTCATTTACAGGCTGTCCTTACTAATTGGAGTAGCCAACTGTAGCACTATAATTTATATATGTCTTATCTTGTGATCTGGTATTGCGGTCCACATTTTCAGATTAGAATTTTTATTTGTTTGGTTTTTGTTTTTTGTTTTTTTTTTACAAGTGGGTAGCAGGTTGCTAAAGCGAGTATATCCTGTACAAGGCAGTTTATACCACTTGCATTTAATAGTAAATTACACCAACAATCCTTAAATAGAAGTACCATTATTTTTTTTCATATTAGTCCGTAAACTTTTCATCTTTCACATAGGTTCCTAATTCCTAAGATATCTAAAAAAAATATCAAACTGAGAGTAGTATAATTGCATCTCTGATTCTAGTGCTATCAAAACCGGATCAGACCTACCTGTTAGACCAAGAAAACTTGGAGCCAGAGGATGAGTTACCACAAGATTTTTGTAAAAAAAGATATTATTGGATTTAAACTTGCTATATGATAATATAATGAAAATAAGTGGCATTTAATTTGAAGCTTGCCATTTACATATGACATAACATATCTGAATGTTGATGGAGAAACTACTTTTGAATAATATTTTGGATTCCATCAGCTTTACATCAATCTTTTAATTCTTCAAGCATATATTTTGATTAATCTTGCTTTACTATATTTTTTAAATAAACACTTGAAAGAATCTTGACATTAGTACGATATTATTTTGAAATAATTTCAAATTCAAGTTCATTTAGAACAACATAATTTATTGACTCTTAAGCATGTCGTGCTTCATTATATCCTCATTTAGTGGGATTTTTTGTCTTGTTTTGAGTCCAATTTCAGATTTGTTTCTCTTCAACTATGCATATTATTAGATATGGTTTCAGATAAATTTCATCCATTCATTTTAAATCAAACAACAGTTGAAATCTATTATTAGGTAGAATAAGCAGGTTGAGAATAATAATCATGATCGGATTACATCAGAAAATTGTATAATTTCAAATCTATGATTCATACCTATTTAAAATCAATAACAACTAGAGAGAAGACCAACTCTTCTCAGCATATGATGCAGATCTAAAAGAAACGTCCAAGTACGCTGTCTGCACGAATCTCGATAAGAAAAAAGTCAAATCTGGGCATTGCACTTCTGGATCGTACAACGCTGCTGTTAGTTTTTAAATCAATAAATTGGCACAATGTTGTACTATTCGCGATCGCGTACGAACCGCCGTGATGAAAGTTCAAGGCTAAAGTGTACTCTAAGAGGTTGGACTGGGGAAAAAAAAATTGCACCGACGTAAGACAAAAGTACAAATATAACTGAATCGGTTTGACTTAGCTAACCTAACACAGACCATACTAACAAATATAAGCATATTACCAACTAGCACGTTGCAACTACTATCTTTAGATAATGAGCACCAAAAAAAAAATACTATCTTTAAATTAGCACAATTTCCAAAAAAAATTGCATTCAAGTAAAATTTGGGTTATGCTATTTAACTGCTTTTAATATTCCCTAATAATATTTATTTGTATTTTAAACATGTGACTTTTTATACTGAAAATATTATCTTTATTACTAGATCAAATGCTAATTTAAAAAAAGAAATTCATATTTTAACTAAATTAGGGTGTCAATTTTGATCATCGAAAGTTATCAGATGACAAATATGTTAATACGGATTTCAAAATTTGAACCTATTTTAAATGGGTCGAATCTGACCCCCGTCTAATTATGTGTTTCTATGAAATTTGATTGAAATTTTAAGCACTAATTAAGATTAATTATATTAATTGAGATAAATTGAATAAATAAATATAAATAATATTAAATGATTAGTCAAGTTATACAAGTCGAGTTGTTAGACTCGTCACACGTTCGGATCAGGTCGGGGTCGAAGGATTTCGACTTGTCTCGGGTTGAACCTGACCAAGAAAAATAATAAAATTATATTGACTCAATTCAACTTGATCCGGTCTGATCCGACTCATTAACACCCCTAACTAGAAAAAAAAAATTTGCTCAATAAAATATGCTTCTTAATTCTTATCTCGCTCATTAATAAATATGTATCACGTTAATTACAAGTAACTAGTATAGTCCCTAACGGCACTTAGAGGGAGGTAAAAATTGAGTCTTAAAGACTCTTAGACGTTTTTCGGTTAAGCCCTCTTAACTAACAAGTCAAACAGGCGTGTACAAGTAAAGTAAATAGAGTAGAGTTCAGATAAAATTGACATGCAAGATGATAACGGAGTTCAGTTTAAAATATCTACGTCTCCGGAGGAGAGCAACCTCGTCAGCATCCCTTTCCAATTACCCAAGAAGAAATCATACAACTTGTGGCACGTGAGATTTTTTTTAAAAACAGTAATTAAAATAATAAAAGTTAAAGAAACGACATGATTACGGGGTTTGTTATAAAAACATCAAAAACCGAATAGCCTATTCGGTTAAGTGATTTTTTTTGCTTCACCGAATAGGCTATTCGGTTAAACCGAATTTTCACAGGAACAAATCCCCACACTGTGTAACTTCGGTTTAGGGATTTTTTTTGCCTAAACCGAATAGCCATTTCGGTTTAGGTTTTTTTTTTTTTATAGAGACTAAGAAAATCAAAATAAAGAAATCTAACACTAAAAATTTGAATTTTTTGTTTAAATTATTTGTTAGATTACTTCTTTTGATTTATAATTAGCAACAACAAAAAATACACTAAATTACTTGAAATTATGTTGAATTACACTGTATTACAATAAATTATGTTGAATTACACTAAATTACGCTAAATTACAATAACTCCGCTAATTACGCTAAACTACACAAAATTACGCTAAAATAGACCGATTATGTGCCATCTTTCATTATGTAACTAATTTACTGAGCTACTTGGATTGAATAATAGAAATGAAAATCTTAATTGGAAACTTCAACTCAAGTTTTGAGGCTCTTTCCTTAGTTTTTTGGCGATTCTGAATTTCAGAATCCGGCATCGATGGCACGAATGCATGCGTATTTTCGCAAGCTTTCCGAAAAGTGGTCATTTGCTGAAATCGGACACTCGAGCGCCGTTTTATGACCGTTTGAAGTTTCGCCATCGTTTTTCGCCTTTTCAGTAAGGATATCGTCCATATTCATATGTAATTTAGCGTAATTTATCGTATTTTAGCGTAATGTAATGTAATTTAGTGTAATTAAACTTAATATAGTGTAATTCAACATAATTTCAAGTAATTTAGCGTATTTTAGTATAAATATGCTAATTATATATCAAAAGAAGTCAACTAATTTAAATTAAAAAATCAAATTTTCAGTATTAGATTTCTTTATTTTGCTCTTCTTAGTTCTTAAAAAAAATAAAAAAAAAATCTAAACCGAATAGCCTATTCAGTTAAGCCCAAAAAAGCACTAAACTGAATAGGCTATTCGGTTAAGCCATTTCATGGATTTTCTGTGGCGAATTGCCCTGTAAACCGAATAACCTATTCGGTGAAGCAAAAAAAAACCTTAACCGAATAGGCTATTCGGTTTTTGCTGTTTTTATAACAAACCCCGTAATCATGTCGTTTCTTTAACTTTTATTATTTTAATTACTGTTTTAAAAAAAAAATCCCCCAAACTATGGTGGGAAGTCACGGCCTAACTCGTGTACAGGTTGAGCCTAGAAGCTGGAGCTGGAGAGTCCATTGGGATCGTCGCACAGCTATGGATATATGTGAGCGGAAACGCTCGAGCTAGTGTACCCCTTCGCGTCCTACAAGCAGGCCACACTAGCTAGGATGGAAAGGCTCTAGAACTAAATCCTAGACACTAAACTATATCTCATAAAAGATAAGTCGAGTGGATTTGAGAGTGTTGAGAGGATATTGAAGTTTAAGCTCACTCAACAATGGAAGCTTTCAAGTGTTGCAAATTAATGCTTTTTGAATGTGGGAGACGGCTTCTCTAGCAAATCTGAAATGAGATAACTCTTTATATAGTAGGGAATTCATATTTGTCAGATCCATTCTAATCGGAAAAGATCTGTTACAATGGATTGTACGAATATTGAAGTTAGAGTTTCGCAATATAATTCAAATTGATATTAACCGTTCTGAGCGTTTATACCCGTTCAGAACGGTTAGTACAATTTATCCCACACAACTTGATAAGCGTGCCATACGGATGCCATCCTTCTTGGACGGAACCAAGCTGGAACTCTATGTCTTATTTTGTTTAAATTCATTCCATCTGATTTGGTCCGCTCAAGACAGATGCTCCAGAAATCAACAAGCCTCAAATATATTTTACTTAACTACTTGATTATTACATAAATCTATAGCTTCGTAAAGTTTGTTGACTTCTTAGGTTCATCAAAATAATCTTGTAATTCAGCACTTCATGAACCTTGGTTCTTCACTATAAATCTTGTAATTAAAGCTCTAAACCTATCTTTGGTTCTTCATTATAGATCTTGTAATTAAAACTCTGAACATGCAAACCCACTTAATATTGTAAAAGGTTAAATTCAATTAATGTATGTTTTGCAAATCTAGTCAAACAAACTACTAGAAGATTGCATACATCTAACAACTAGTACTAGTTCAATTTTTGTAAAAATAAATTAGGAAACGAAATTTATAGTTATCAAAATAATATTTTACTTGAGAAAGTATATTTGGTTTTTAATAGCTCACTAATAAATGCTTGTTAACGTAGGTAATTATTATAAATTATATTTATAGTACATAATTTAATATAATATGTGCATAATTTACAAATAAAATGTTTGAATGCTTAAGAATAACACTCATTAGTGAGATTAGTGTTATTATTATCGTTGTGATACAATCTAAATAGATTTCTCTTTTATTTTTAAATAGCGTTTGAGTTAACATTATTTCACTAACCCAATATTTAATAGAAACAATAAATTTAGAGTTAACACTATTTAAAATTTTGTAATCTAAATAATATTCGTACTATCTCAAATAACACAAAAGAGTAAGCCTATGGTAATATGCATTTTACGGATTCTGACCCGTGCTATAGATCTATATCTCTATTTTTAAAGTTTAAATAGCCGATTCGAACAGTTAAACATGTTCTCAATATCATAATATATTGCATACCAAATTTTACATTGTTTAGAATACTCATAGTATTTTTTTTCAAAATATATACAAAATTATTGCTTTTGGATTATCTAGAATTTTCAAATCAAGTGATTTTCTAACGATCTAAAAAAGTAGTTAAAAAAAATTAGGTTGTATGTGCATTTTCATATAGAAATTATGTTGAACACTTTAGATCAACTGTTTAGATTTTAAATATAAAGATATGAGTTCATAGTGCGGATCACTATATAATATGCATATTATCATAGCCTTACTCAGCACAAAATTATATGAGTAAAACTAAGGTGTGATGTGCTCATCAAACTCTTTGGTGAGCATAACTTCATAATCTATCGGATTGACTTCAAACGAGACAGATATAAACCGTTGAAACCGATCTACTTCACGAGTGATGCGCGCACATGCAAATTTTTGAAATTTTTGAATTCATTTAGTTCAAAGTCAAGTGGTCAAAATTGATGAAAAATGAATGATCCAAAATGAAGTTTTAGAAGTTATTTTAATGCATTCATTTTTCATCAAGACTGCTTGACTTTGTACTAAATGAATTCGAAAATTTCAAAATTGTGTATGTATGTGCATCACTCGTGAAGTAGGTCGGTTTCAATGATTTGAATTCGTCTCGTTTAAAATCAATCTGATAATTATGGAGTTATGCTCACCAAAAAGTTTGATGAGCACATCAGACCCTAGTTCTACTCAAATTATATTCCTCATATATTATCGGGATGAAGATCGATCATTCCCCGCTATTCTTACAAACTAATTCAAATAGCAATGTTTTTACATCATTATTTCGACCATTAAAAATTATATAAAAAATTATTGAAGTTTATTGATAGCATGATTTGTCTTCAATATTAGTGCGCGTGCGAGAGGGAGAGTCGTGATGGTTATCGTTATCACGTCTCAGAAAAGAAGAAAAAACAAAAAGGCGTCATTAGTGACGTCTTTCTTACGGCATTGCTTGAGATTACACGAAATCAAACTAATTGTCAATTTAATATGAGGATGGTTCAAATGCCTCCATTTTTCATGCCTCCATCATTCTCTATTTTTCAAAACTTTAATAACTCAAAATTTAAAACTTAAAAGTCAAAATAAAACCGTTGGATATGATCAACACCATTTTATCTATGTGCTCATAAAAAATTATCGCATTTCGATTTTGTTTTTATGTGAATCAATAAGTTGAAAAATCAACGTTTAGAAATTATCTACATTAGTACATTTTTTACAAGCTCTTGATGACAATCAAAACAAAATTGAAATGTCATAATTTTTTACACGTGTATAGATAAATGATGTAGATCATATCCAACGGTTTTATTTTGACTTTTAAGTTTTAAATTTTGAGTTATTAAAGTTTTTAAAAATAGAGGCATGATGGAGGCATGAAAAATGGAGGCATTTGAACCCTCCTCATTTAATATATATATAGATTTAATATTGCAGCCACTAGTGGCATGCATGTTGTAATTAATGAAGCACCTTCGACTTTTTAATTCCTCGCAAAGCCGTAACAGGGGAAGATCATTAAATTCATTAGTTTTTGTTTATTTTATACATACAAATTAATTGGTCTTCATGATCTTCTCCAACGAGACAGCTCTATTCCATCCATGTTTCAGTTGATTTGTTATTATGGGCTATGATAATTATCCCCCGTAAATCATCTCCAGCAGACAATTGTTTGGTTTTATCAAGAATCTCACACATTGATTAATTTTTCATGAACTCTTTTTTTAGTTAACAAAAAACAGGAACGGAGTCAAACTTTTGAGCTATAGATGTCGATCATATAATTTTTTTTTGTGAAGATAGAGGTTAATTGACCTCCATACTTGTACAGTTGTACATACATCCACTTATGACAAAATGACTCAATTTTCTCGTTGTTAATATCCTTTGAAAATATATGTTCTACGAAAAAAATATTGTCTTAGCCAACTGAATTATACTTTGTTTTCTTTGTTTTTAAATTACATTGTAAATTGTAATAACATATATAAAAATGTTCTATGCACTTCCAATGAGCCCTTGGTTAATTAGGGTTTTGTGATATTTTAAAGCAAATTATCAGTCATGGACTTAATCCCAAACAAAAAAAAAGGAAAAAAAATATATAAATAAAGTAAGAAGATAGAAAATAAACAAAAATGATAAATACAACTCTCATAATTATTTCGTAGCTGGAATTCTAGATATTTCCAGAGGAAATATCAAAAAGAGATTTTGTTTAAAAAAAATTCTAAAAAAGAAGAAGTCAAACTACTCTTTCAGTTTTCAGCTGACTTGATCTGTTAAATTTGAACTTCTGATTTTCGCGTGCGACACAAACTCTAATTTTAGCATCCCAGCTTTGACTCTCATTAATTAGTTTAGTGGAGCAAACTGTTTTTAAGAGAAATTATTGGATACGCACCATTATTATTTTGGTGACTCGGATTCTGCTCACAGAGCAAATCGATAATTAATGAATGATAATAATAAGTAATTAAGGAGGTCTTAAGTCAGATAAAATTATTAAGAAATCATGAGTATGGTCTGTACTTTTATCCAAATTAAAAAGTTGATCCTTGCATGCTCCTGTTAGGAAAAATGAAATCCAAGTTATGTCAACCATGCATGTAGCCAATAATTTGTACTATAGGAGGAAGTTGTAGAAAGTTTTGCTGCTATCATGCTTATTTCAAGCGCAAATGAAAACAAAAAGGTTTTTATTTTAGGAAAGAAAACAAAAAGTTGGGACTCTCTTTGACCGAAATTTTTAAACATACCTCCGTCCAAAAAAATAAACTAAAAAACTACTAAATTCTGAAAATTTAAAATTTGGCACATCCGTCATTTGTGATTGCGGACACTATACAGACCAAAACGTTCAAAATTTCGGGATATCAACACTGATTTTAATTGTTTGTTTATTAATTTTCAAAAATAGAAAGAACAACTTATAATTTGAAATATTAGAAGGAACATCAAACAAAATAGATAAAATATCTTATATTTTAGATATACAAGAAGCACTATGAAATATTTTTCAGGCAAAAATTTTCCGGCTGTAAAAAAAAATTATTTCTTGATGTGTTACTAAAAAAAATAATAATGTTTTGGATCTGAGTTATTAATTCCGGTTCAAAAATTATTTCTGAGTATATAAAAAAATTATCGTGGTCCTTTTAGTACATTCAAATTCTAAGATATTCCATCTATTTATCTAAAAGTGATTTTTGGAATTTATTAAAATAGATAGAGTATCTTAGAATTTGAATGTACTAGAAGGACAATGATAATTTATTTATATACTCAGAAAAAATATAGCGGTTCTTGGATTCCTGAGAAGGTTCTTGTCTGTTAATGCCTCCTACAAGCCAACAGCTGCTACCAAATGACCAAGAGACATAATTGTGGAATCTTATTAAAAAAAATTGTGGAGCTAATTAAGAAGTTGATTAATTATACTAATTGTTAAATAAATTAGTCAATCAATTAACCAGCAGGCAGCAGAAACGGTCAGTACGTACGTGGCTCGAAATTTGCGTGGATATTTGTTAGTAGTTTAATTATATGGAACCTTCTTTTGGGCATCTTAAATCAATATAAATGATATTTCCTGATTATATATACTGACAATGCATTCAAAACTGGCAAATCTTATTTGATTAATGTTCTGAGTTCAGAAAAGTATTCTTCGACATGTTTTAATTAATAATTAACTCGGGCATATTCCGATATTATACGGTGTTGAAATTTAGAGTTCAGTTTAAATTTGTTTTATCTCATATTGCTAGCTAAATAATTTGTATACAGGCTGTTCTCGGCAAAATATCTTTGACTTTTCATTGCTAAGCACCCAGTAATGTCTTCAGAAATAAGTAATCCACTAAGCTAACAAATTAGTCAATATAAAGCAAAATAAATTTACCTAATTATGATTGTCTGTGCTGCAATAAAAATAATATTAGGGTAATTATAGTGTACATCTGACTTTTAAAAACTATTATTTAATTTAAAAAAAAAACTAGCTTGTAGATGTATTATTAATTATTTAAATAAGGTGCGTATCAAATTTGGTCAATTTGAAAGAAATTTAGCCTTTCATCAAACAATTTATAAATTTTAACGGTGGTGTTTTAATTGTGTTATGGTAAATGACCAATGAAAACCCAAATTGACTCATAACTTCAATCTGTGGCAGCGATTTGTAGCAGGTTTTACAAAGTTTCAGGGAAGTTTTGGTTTGAAAATTCAATTCTATTATTTCAAATGAACCAAGTTATGTTAATTAAACTGTTAAAATTTCATTATTAAACGGAAAGCTAGTTTCGCAGAATTTTTTTTCCAATATTCTTGTATTATTTCAAATCAATTAATTAATTGTTGCAGTGACCTGATATAAGTTCTAGAAGACAAACCTAAAATCATAGACCTACCTATATGTCTCAAAACTAAAAAAGAAGAGAAGAAGAGAAGAAGAAGATGGTGAACTGTCCCAATTAATACAGATGTGTCCCAGTATAAGTTGGTACAAAAAAAATTATTATATGGTAGAGAGTGTACCTTTTGATAGTCTTAAATTGTTTCGACACAGCTTCACTTAATTCCTACTCGAAATTATTCATATCTAGTGGATACATAATTCTACTATATTCTGATGAAAATGACAGGAGTTGACAATCGAATGGAGCAATCAGCAAAGTCAATTGATTTATTTAGCTTATCTGTTGGTGTGCGCGTGCTAAGATGATGCTCAGTTGCTCACACAACAATAAATTAATTACTTAAAAAACACAATAATTGAGTAGGGATGTGATCGTTAATTTCTCTCTCCTGCCGCATGTTTACTTCCGATTGCATTAATTGTATTCTCTAGCTGTGTTTGAATTAATGTATTTCTGATGATCTATGTATCAGGTCATAATTGCATCATATTTTTCTTAATTATTTAATTTATGATAAATAACTTTGAGCACTTTTAATTACCTCTTATAGTTCAAATTATCATGCCATTGCTGGTAAGTGCTTTGACTGCCGGTACCGACATATTATGCAAGATCCAAAAATCCTAGCATAAGCATAATTATATACAAACAAGAGTTCCTATAAAATCCAGTAATATCAACATTTTTATCAGCTCGAATGCTTAACGGTGTAAAGCTCGACAGAGCTACGTACAGATCCATTCTGGCCAAATAAAGTTAAGAAATGAATAACTATTAAATTAAAATTAAAGGAGTGCTGGAGGTGAGGAGATAATATAAATTACAATTCCCAAGTCAACGTTGACTTTCTCTTAACCCTTCCGAACTATAAAGATTAACAACAAAACAAGAGGTTAAAACAAAGAAGAGACCCGTGGAGATCATGTTCTAGCAGTGGATTATTCATGTCATTACTTGTTACAGCAAGAAAACCTTATTGACTTGTATTAATTAAGCTTAGCTGTTTTGGAGGAATAAAAAATAACACTTGAGGCACTTAAGTTCTTTTTGAACATAAACCCTTCCAAGCTCCGTATAATTAATTCTGATAATTTATTCTGAAGGTGTTGCAAATTTCCTTGACTGGTACATCTCAATTAATGAAGATAAGTACAAATTAATATATTTTGGTACAAAAATGGAGTCAACATTACATCAGCTGCTAATTGTGATCCGTACGGGTCACTATGCAAGTTTTTTAAGTCTTCAAGGAAACTAATGCAAAAAAAGAGTCAGAGTATATTATAATAACAAGTCCAATTAAATCATCTCTTGTTATATATATAGGTATACCTTTACACATCTTTCCATTGATAATCCTTTTTCTCCTTTTATATCATCTTTTGCTACCCTCTATCTCTCTCCCTAATTTGTATTTATCTACTAATTTACTTTTTAAAAGTAAAACAACAATTAATGAAGAGAGCGAGGGATCTAACAGGTGCTTATCAGGTGGAAAGTATCGACATGGCCAATGTTTTGATGTTTTTCTCCCAAAATGGAGCCGAAAGTACAAATTTTGTGCCATATTATCCGGCACATGAAGAACGGGTTTTCGAGTGCAAAACATGCTACAGACAATTCAGTTCCTTCCAAGCACTAGGTGGTCACCGTGCTAGCCACAAAAAACCAAGGCTAGGTCCCGGTGAATGCACCGATTCCAAATTGGGTGCACTGCCTAAACCCAAGTTGCACGAGTGCTCCATCTGTGGGCTTGAGTTTGCTGTTGGTCAAGCACTAGGTGGTCACATGAGGCGGCACCGACCGGTAAACGAGGGGTTTCCGTTTGAAGGTATTGCGAGAGGTGTTAAGAATACAAAGAACGATGTTTTGTGGGATTTGAACTTGCCTCCATTAACAGAAGAAGGGATTGAGTGCAGGAAAGATGGTGAGATTGTCACCCTGACCTTTTTGTGAAGAGTAGAGCTGGTGATGGTTTAATTTTGGAAACAAATTTGGCTTTCTTTTTCCTTTCTTTAAAAATCCACAAGCCCCAATATCTTCTAATTATTCACAGACTTTTTTGTGTGTGTGTAAGTTTTGTATATATTCATGCAAAGAGAATTAATTGTATACTGAGTCGAATTATGTATCGGAATGGCTAATTAATGCTTGAATTGAATTTGCTTAACAAATGTTATGTATATGCATACAATTTTATGTGCTTGATGGATGAATATTTTTTTAATCTTATTAATAACCTATATTAATATATACAAAAGAATTAATACAAAAGAAAAAAAAGAAAAGGGAAAGAAAAAACAAAAAATACAGTTTCAGGAAAGGAATTATTTAAATGCACAAGGGCAATGGAGATGTTATTCAGAAATATAAAACGCAATTAAATTCAAGTACTCTGATGTTAAATGTTAAAGTTTTCAATAGATGCAACATATTCAATGTAAGTACATGTATCTTGTGCTAAATTCAATCAATACAAAAGAGAGAAGCTCAAAAAAAAATTGAGAGTAAAGATTAGAGATAAAGCCATCAATTATTTATTATTCTTAAGATATTTTTTCATTCGGATTTTAAACATATGATTTCTCATACAAAAAATATTGTATTTCTCACTAAATCAAAAACTGATTCTCAAAAAAACTACAAATTAGTTTGGAAAAAAAATTGGACCAAGTCAATTTAAAATTCCCACAAAAACTTAGATATTCCTTGGAGGAAAAAAAAATTATTTGAATAATGGAATGAGAATTTGAATGAACACGAACACCACATGATATTAAATACCTAAAAGTTGATTTTTGTTTTCAAAAAAAATTTCTAGGAAAGAGGTGTGCCGAACAGGCCGTGTGGGACCTGTGCAAATCGAGTCATTAATAACTGGGTTTTTTTATGCAAAAAAAAAAAACTGGACTTTTACAATCTAATTTGCCGAAAATATCTTCCAAAAATGTAAAATCGGTGCGTACAATTGGTGGAATGGTGACTGTATCCGTTACCTTATATTGCATAGTATCACAAGTAATTTAAAAAAGCCATGAACCATTATTATATTTTTGAAATGCTAAGTATCTCATAACATCCCTTGGCACTTTGTCTGGAAGACATCATAGAAACATATTGTGTGCACAGCTTTCCTTGAATTGCATTAAATTTGAATCTTGTGTCATCGTGTTTTTGGATATTTGTATTTTTCACGGGGTAAAAAGATTTTTCACAAATAACAAAAAAAATCTACATAGATATTTGATTATAGGAGTGTAAATGAAGCAAATTTGAAGCTGATAATGTTAATATCAGATTTGTATCAGTTTTTTAATGAGTGGATACGAATACAAATACAAATAGTAAATAGATATTAAAATTTAAAACTAAATCCGCCTTAACGGATATAGATACAGAGCAGATAATCCACGAACACAAATACAAAACGAATAATTGACTCATGAGAATTTTAAGATATAAATACTAATTAACAAAATTCAAATATAGAAAACTATCATCTCAGCATATAACATGTTAGATTTACAAAACAATAGCGTAATTAATTATATCAACTATCAATGTACAAAACATAATGTTTTTTAGCTACATAATAATAGAAACTAGTGTGGGTACGTTTGAATCGTGCAAGGATTAGTGCAAGAATAGCGATTTTTGGGTTAGTGGTTGAGAATAGTGCTAACCCGAGTCGTTTGAGAATAGTGCTAACTTTGGACTATTCCGGTTAGTAAAAATATCGTTTGGATTGTATATTTGGAATAGCGATGGAGGGAATGAATAAAATATTGATTAAACTAATCTAATATTTTTACATTTAATATTTAAACTAATATTATATTACATTTAAACTAACATCTTTCAATACTAATTTAATATTTTATTTAATACTAATAGAATCTAATCTAATATTATATTTATTTAATACTAATCTAATATTTTATTTAATACTAATATAATATTTAAACTAAAATATTATATTACATTTAACATTTAAACAAATATTATATTACATTTAACTAATATTTTATTTAATACATATAATATTTAAAGTAATATATTATATTTAATATTTAAATTAATATTATATTACATTTAAACTAATATTTTTCAATACTAATCCAATATTCTATTTAATACTAATCAAATCTAATCTAATATTATATTTATTTAATACTAATCTAATATTTTATTTAATACTAATATAATATTTAAACTAAAATATTATATTACATTTAAAATTTAAACTAATATTATATTACATTTATATTTAAACTAATATTTTATTTAATACATATAATATTTAAAGTAATATTATATTACATTTAATATTTAAATTAATATTATATTACATTATATTTAATTAAATTAATGTTATATTATATTATATTTAATCTAATAGTTTATTAATACTAATCTAATATTTAAACTAATTTTATATTATATTTAATATAATATTTTATTTAATACTAATCTAATCAAATCTGATATTATATTTACTAATGTAATATTTAAACTAATATTATATTACATTTAACACTTAATATTTAAACTAATATTAAATTATATTAAAATTTTAAATTAATATTTATTACATTTAACCTAACATTTTATTTAATATTAATCTAATTTGATGGATTTTGCTAATATGCTACGCGTAGCATAGAGCCCCTCCGTGCTACGGCTCAATTTTTTAGTTTTCAAAATCCTAACGGTCTATCCGAACCGTTCAACATGATCTCCATATGAATATGTACTTGCAAACCAAATTTTACATTTTTTAGAATTTTTTACTATTTATTAAGCCATTTGAAAAAATACTAATTTGTACACAACAGTAAACTTTTCTGGACCATTGGATCAGCGATTTTCAATGTGGCTTAATAAATAGTAAAAAAATTCTAAAAAATGTAAAATTTGGTTTGCAAGTACATATTCATATGGAGATCATGTTGAACGGTTCGGATCGACCGTTAGGATTTTAAAAACTCAAAAATTGAGCCGTAGCACGGAGGGGCTCTATGCTACGCGTAGCACCATAGCACTGTCCCTAATTTGATATTATATTTATTTAATACTAATCTAATATTTTAATTAATATTATATTAAATTTAATATTTAAACTAATATTTTATTTAACACTAATCTAATCTAATATTATATTTATTTAATACCAATTAAATATTTTATTTAATACTAATTTAATATTTAAACTAACTCTAATTGAAGTAATGAAAACTATTTTTTTATTAATATCACTAACCCCACTAGCTCTATTCTTGCTAACCCAAATGGGTTAGTAGAATAGAGCTATTCGTGAGCTAACCCAAATTTCTAATTGTTGTTTGGATCATCCAAGATTAAGAATAGTGGAGCTAACCCAAAGTTAGCTCTATTCTTACCCAATCCAAACGCAACAAGAAGAATAGAGTAAGGGCACTAGGACAACATTCACCACTAAACTTGAATCATCATCCACTCTGCTCATGTTATCAAAGAGTTTGATGAATTTCATATTGAAGAACAAACACAATTAGTAAACAACACTAAAATATCAGCAAAATACAACAATAGAATTGTCTTTGAGTTAATTCAAGGAGTGAGAGAGGACCAACCATATGCTCAGTACAATTGAAAATATCCAATTGCTTATTTCAAACAATATCATGATATGCTAAATGGTATATACAACATATAAAGTATCAATCAACCAAAAGTAAAAGACTAATAAAAAATTAGATTCGATCCATTTAAAGAAAAAATGTATCAATGACTTTTAGGCTTCTTTCAAATATATTTTAAGTTGGTATATTCAATAATAGATGTAAAAGAAAAATATTTCTCCATCGAGTGAAAGGTTGTCTCGTATATCATATATATTTTAAAAAGTTGAGCGGTAAATATGTAATCCTTCAAATATATGTCTTAACTATTGAGATTAATCGAGAATGTAACTTTACAACAATTTCATCAATATCATTAAAATGAGATGGTCTAGTACCTACAATTACCAGCATTATTTGTTAATAAAATGTCAATTTTCTAAAACAATAAAAATTTAATTTCATAACAATTTTTTTAAATAATCAATAAAATATTGAGGAACCAAAGAAACTTGCATGGTTTGGAATATATGATTCAGTCTTGAGCACAAATTAAAGCTTCAATTAATTTAGAATGTAATGAACTAGTATGAGGATCTACAATTATGCCTCTAGTACTAAATGCAGATTCCTTCATGTTGTCATGATGGTGGCATCAATTGCATCAATGCATAGATATTACTTCATGTTGTCATGCGACTAGCAACCTTTTCTGGAGAAACATCGTTCTCCCTGGTACGCCTCTATTTCTGTCAAAAATCTCTGAATTTGCAAGGTTGTTGTATGATATGTTTTTTTGATATGTTAGAATCCATCAAAATTCTTTGGTCAAGGTTTTCACAATTTCACATCAGGTAGACAAATGACATATCATAAAATTCTTTGCTCAAGGTTTTCTTCCCCATCTTTTTCTTTCAAACTCGGATGAACACCTTTAAGCTCTAGACAATTGCCTCTACAATTTTTTAGTTACATAAAAATTACTGCGTTCATCACCCCTCGGATCAAAATTCACATTAGTGCAGCGTCGTTAAAATTTTCACGAAAAATCACTAAATTCCTCTAAATTGCCAATTTCTATTATTTTATTGAAAATACTTAGCATGATTTTTCTAAAAACGTATTGTATTGCTAATATTTTAATTAGATAGCATCTTTAGAAATTTTTCGTTAATAACTTAATATCACCATTTTTTATGTAAAGTAAAAAACGAAAGTTATGCTATTTTTTCATTCTACGACAAAATAATTTTTGTCATTCTCTGAAAAAAAAAATTAGATAATGAAGTGTGTTACTGTTTACGTGAAAGAGAAACTTTGAAGCGACGAATGACATGGTACATCCACGAAGCGAGATAATTAAACAGGCTGGCAGCATACACATAGCCCAGTTAAGAGAATGAAATAGTAGCCCAATGGCGGCCCGTCAGAAATATTATATTTATCTCGCCATCTTGAGCTCGCCAAATTCTCCATCACCGTTCAAAACTAAGACCATCTAACGGATCTACTCCCTCCACCTCATCGATCCGAGGCCGCTTCCTCCAACCAATCACCTTCCTTTCCCCCTCCCTTTATAAACCACAGATGCCCCTACCTCCAACAGTATACCAATTCAGCTCAAATTCGAAATCAAATCTCATTTGTTACTCCTTCACCAAATTCACACTCCCTCCAAAACCTTACCTCTGTAAGTTCTAATGGCACCCAAGGCAGAGAAGAAGCCAGCGGAGAAGAAGCCCGCGAGCGAGAAGCCAGAGAAGGCGGAGAAGGCCCCTGCTGAGAAGAAGCCGCGTGGGGGGAAGAGGGTACCGAAGGAAGGAGGCGGGGAGAAGAAGAAGAGGAGGGCAAAGAGCACTGAGACTTACAAGATCTACATCTTTAAAGTTCTGAAGCAGGTGCATCCGGACATCGGTATCTCTAGCAAGGCCATGTCTATCATGAACTCCTTCATCAACGATATCTTTGAGAAGTTGGCCACGGAGGCAGCTCGCCTTGCCCGGTACACCAAGAAGCCAACCATCACTTCTCGGGAGATCCAGACCTCTGTCAGGCTCGTGCTCCCAGGGGAACTCGCCAAGCATGCTGTCTCTGAGGGGACCAAGGCTGTTACCAAGTTTACCAGCGCTTAGTTAGATTCCGGGTTTGGGGAGTTTTAGGTTTAGTGTTGATTGGGTTGTAGTATTAGATGTCGCTGTTTGAAATCTCGAGGAATTGTACGCGCTTTGGTCAAAGGAGTTGTAATTTGATTGTAAATTAGAGAAAAATACTACTTTCACTGTTATATTTCTTTCTCTAGAAGCAACAATGTCAATTTCTCAGTATCTGGTGTTTATATCGAGCCATTGAGGACACACTGAAGATGAAAAATGTTAGTATTAAAATTTTGAATTTTAACTTAATTTAGGAAGACTTCTGTAGTTACTTTCAGTGTATTGAAATTCGGTCTATTTGGCCGAATATTCGGTCGAATATTCTTATTTGGTTGTAATCCACATAGAAAATTGATACAGTCAAATATTTGGTTTTGTATATTCAGCTGCAAAAATTTTTCCGCATATGATTTATTTGGCTGAATAAAAATCCGCGCAAGTAATAATGCAACCTATTAGTGTTAATGCCTCTGTATAATTTTGTATAAATTGTAATTTCATATGATATGCTTAATAGCTCAGATGCAAATTATAGTTTTGCCTTTGTGCCACTCATGTAAGTTAACCATTTATTAGATACTTCCTTTGTTTACAAATTAATATGAATTTTTACTTTAAAATTTGCATATATAAATCTGTATATGCGGCCGCATATTGTATATGCAGTATATAGTGGCCTTCCGCATATCGTATGAGAACTAAATATTAAAACACTGGTTACTTACCTTCAAACTTTGGATCTTTTCTGTTAAAAGCTCTAAGTTTGGAATGTACCACACTATTCCTCAAAAAATAGAAGGAAGAATCTTTTTAGTTAATATGTGGATCTCAATATCTAACTAGTATTTACATCATGTTGTTCTATTGGCCCTGCTGATGCCAATATCAGATTTAATACATGGCCATTCATCCATTCAAGTTGAATTAGGTTCATGCTGTCATTATCACTGATGGCATTGTTAACAATATGAGAGCAAAGGCTTATTTAATTGGTGGGGTAATTTCATGTATCCCCCTCAAAAACTAATGTACCGGGTGGGGATTACTAGTCTGTCAAAATTCAATCATTTTCTGGTAAAGCCTTCTTCAAGAAGCTTCAGAATTGCATCTTCCATAGTACACCATTATGTCATCAACAAGTTTTCTAATGCCACCTCCCATTAATTTATTTCCTTCCCCTCTCTTTATGACCCATCTCAAAATCTTTTGAATTTTTGGCTGGGATGCTTCTCATCTTACCAGGTATGCTGTCTCAGAAGTGAACTACGCCTGAGATGAGGAATTGCACTTCTGAAAACCGAAAGAGTTAAGAGTCCAGTGCTTAATATCTGAATTATATAGATCAATTTGGTTGTTTCAAATCTTTGTGCATAACATTTGTTCGTTTTCCTGATCTGTCGCCTTTATTTATTTAAAGCACAAGAGGTATAAAATCAAATGCTACTAAAAAGAGCATGGTGATGTCTGATGTGAGGAATAAAATCTTATTCTCAATCAACATAGCAAAAAACAAGATTGTACATTGTACAAGTTGTCAGAAAGAAAGTAGCTTAAATAAAGCCATGGACTGAAGAAACAGGAGGTCAACACTTAGTCAAGCCAGGAATTGCAAAAGCTTCCATAAAAAAATTATTTAGATTGACCCTACTTCGCTGATCTTTGGCAGATTCCAAATTCTACCTTCTGCTACCAAAATGTCATAATCACCTGAGCAATAAAAAACAGATGAATAAATTTTGAAGTATTTACTGGATGCGAAACCCATGTAATCAACATTTCAAAGGAGAAACCATGAAAAAACATTTCAATAAAAATGGTGTTGCAACTATATATCATTTTACATTAGTCCTAAATAAAAATAGATTGGGATCCATTGACAATATATTAACTCAAACAATTTTGAGAAGTTGAAGAAGTTTTTCAATAGAAAAAGGTTCGTAGATATATTGTTAACCTTACAAATTGGTAGTCTATCAAATTTCATGTAATTTGACTGTCATTTAATATTCCATAAAATAAAATTATATATGGATATTACAAATTTTAAGATGTTTGATCAAAAAACAAATGTCAGAATTTATATTTAGAAGTTAAATTGGGGGGATTATCAAGATTTTCAAGTTAATTTATTGTCTGTGAATCTCAACCCAAATAAAATTGGACTGCTGTTCAAATTTGTTTCAGAATATAGACCAATCATACTTTTCCCTTTTTCCTTTTTTCCTTCGGGAAAATGAGGGCACAGTACAGAGACAGCACAGTTCAAGCCACAGCAGACCACATTTCAAGGAGTTAATGGTGAATATAAAGATGGTAAGAGACAAATATATAAAGACTAGCGAGCCATGTCTTACTCAGGTTTTGACTTCGCCATTTCCACAAATATTAACCTACCTTGAATTATCTGCAAGAAAGAAATCAAAATAGGAGTCTCAAACTAACACCATTGTTTGTGATTGATAAAAATATCAGAAAGCTGGATTAAATCAGAATTAAGGATTTGCACTTGATGAAGTAAGAACTTGGTACATTGCTCGGTGCAAAATTCGAACAAGGTTAAGTTCCGAATTGTTGTTGTAAGAGCTAGCAGATAAATTTTACGTAAATTGGTTCCACCATATAATGTAAGTCAACCATTACCATGCCTAGAATCAAGGATTTATACAAATAGAGTTGGAACTGATTTTAAAGTCTCGCAAGATCAAAATTTCACATAATATATTCAATCAAGAACATTTTATCAAATTTAGTACTCTTTTATCCATGCCCTTGACTGCCTTTTCTGCTGCTGTGTCAGATTCAAACCTGACAAATCCAAATCCTTTCAGCCTTTGTGTTTTCTCATCTCTAGCAAGCCTCACTAAGCAAGAGAAGCAACAAAACAGTTAGAAAATGAATTCTAAAAAAGGAAACAAAAGCACAAGACCAGATAAATAACTTTAAATACCTTCTTTTATTTTTCCAAATCGCAAAAAAGTTTTTTTCAGTTCGTCTTCAGTTGTGTAATGTGACAATCCTATAAAACCAAAATAAGTCAATTAATAAACCTGATTACACACTAGTCAGTATCCAAAAGAAGACAACCATTTTGGGAGGGGATTGAAACTTACGGGAAACAAAAACTTCAGAGCAAAAGTTCCTCTGATACAGCTTGGAAAAGAAGCTCAGTTTTGAGCTGGAGAGTGCACCAGACCACATTTAAACTCCCAGGTCTCTGATGCTAAACTGCAAATTGCGTAAATGGTCGAAACTTAAAAAAATTTCTCCAGTTGCAAAATTATTTTACTTGGTCTTGTTTAAAGAGATTCATTGAAAGGCCCCGGCCCAATAACAGATTAGTTTCATTATTCTCAGACTTGGCTTGACCTACACAGAGAAGTTTTCCTCACTTTATGCACAAAAAAGAGCTGGTACAAGCATTCTATGTTTAAATGGAAAAAATCACAGGACAAGATTGCTGCAGGTACCTCTGCTAACATTGGATGCTGAAATCCTCACTGTACCATTTTTTCATGGAAACAAGTTGACCAGCAAGTGAGACTTCTATAATATTTAAGGTATCTTATGTACTTTCATAGTTGCTCCAACACATCGAAAACTGTGAAATTGGGTCATTTCGCTGCAATAGTTATCGGCATGCAATGGCTAGCATGATTATGTTTCGATTTTGAAATTAAGAAGTTTCTACTATCATAAGATCAATTAGTGATAACATTGCTGTGCATACTAGGTTTACATAAATGTTCCAAGACGAAGCTCGGCAAAGGTTTATCAAGATGCACAAAAAAATTCCTAATTCCTCGAAATTGCTTGAAAAACATAATTACAAAAAGAATAAAAATTAGATCGAAAGTACTCACCCGTGTTCGGCCTCGATTTTTCTGTTTAGCGAAGAGGAGGATTTCAACTCTGAAGGGCCAACGGTCAGAATGGTAAGATAGAGCGCGGCTGGGTTCTAGTAAGAGGGAAATAAAGAGCAACAGCTGAGCTGGATTAACGGTTAGGGTTAGGCTTTGTGTGACATATCGGTGTAATTGAGAAGAATACACTGGGATCAGGGAGAAGGCTTTAAGGCATGAAGTAGTTACTTGAATGGGCCGTCATGGGCCTTATTTCTTTAATATATTTGTATTTTCTTTTTCTCTTAGGCTGGGCCATAAAAGTGCATTAAGAGATAATATGTTAGAATAATTTTGAACTTCTCTTTATCAAAATATCACAAGTTAAAACCATATGTCAATGTTGTTAAATGCGGTTGTCTACATACCGCATGTGCGGTATGCGGCCACATATGCGGATTTTCATGCGGACTTATATATGCGGATTTTAAAATGAGAATTCAGATATATATTTATATGCGTGTATTTTATACTACATGTATATGTAGTATATGAGAAATTTCACTTAAACATATATATGTAGTATATATAAAGCTCCTCATATGTAGTATATATATTCATATGGAAACCTAGCGTATGTTTACAAGTATAATAAATAAATGTCCAGCAGCTGCTTTAATTCGAAAATGACTAATAGGCCATAAATGCAGCTGCTTTAATTTGAAGTCTTTTGTAGCCAATAGCCAACAATGGGCCATAAATTCAGCTGCTCAAATCCTTCGACCCAAATTAGTAATAAAATAATGAAAACACTGAATTCACGTGAATTTCTCCCAGAGCGTCGTCTGAAGTAACCAGTATAATAGTACATTTTTAGTACCAACTCTTAAAAACAAAAGAAAGAAACTATTTGAGAACTTATAAAAGAAGCTGCATGGACTATGGGAAGCTTCACTTAACTGGACTTGTATCCAGATGAATATAAAGAATTGGGTCCGAGTTTTACTGCATATCCAATCCTTTTTTTATTAATAAATGTTTGATCAGAACTTGGAATTTTTTTTTAATTAATTAAAATAAACATTTGTATGAACTGCATGATATAATGCGTTATGTATGCGATCTGTATAGACTGCATATGTGGCTGTATATCCAAAACCGCATATATGAGACTGCATGAAGATCTTCATGCAGCTTCCAACTGCATAAGCGACGGCCGCATTTAACAACACTGCATATGGTGATGGAACGATGGGAACCTAACCAAGGATGTTTAACACATCCTTCTTCCCTTTTACAGTTTTGTAAGTAATCTCGTGTACTCTTTTTATTTGGTATGGAAAATTGTAGGCCTTTCTCCTGATACGGTAAAAAAAGGGGCCATGAATAAAAGGTCCCTCGTAACTTACGTATTAATTAAAAAGTTCTTGATTGACTATATATTTGCTTGACAAATTTGATCTTCCAAGACTTGAATATCATTCTCTCTTTTTTGTATAAATGGTAATATAGTAATTTACTTTGAGTCGATGATCAAATTAACTTGTATGAATTAAGTTCTTAAGGCAACTTCAGAATTCACCTTGTTCAAATATTACCAACAACATTTAAGAATTTAAGTTTCTTATCCATCGAGCACAAATTTTCTTAATGACTGACAAGTTCTCTTATTCATCAACAGCAGAGATTAGTTTAGTGTTTGGAAATGGCGAAGACTATCCAATTTGTTCGACTTACTTAGTTTTGTGAATTGGATAAAGTTTTCTTCCAAATTATTCAATCAGAATGGATCGACAAATTGGATCCAGTTCCGGCATCAGCAATGCCATTTGAATGACAGGATACAATTTCTACAAATGTTGAATAATAACATGTAGCCATGTAATTAAGCATACAAGGCTGTTGATCATCTTAACACATCATCCATTTTCCTCACCTTCTGCTGTTAATTGTGTTACTGGATTAGAGGAGATTATCATTATCGAATGCCACAAAGCGAAGCTGATCCTGTATGGTTGTATCAGTAGTTTCAGTAAATGAGAATCACCTTCAAAATATTAGGTATTTACTATGGTAACAAGAATACACCTTCAAGATAAAGCTTTAACTATGGTAACAAAAGAATTTTTACTCTCAGTAAACCCCCAGTATCAGAAACAAGGGACCATATTTTCTTAGAATGTCCCTTTGCAGCAAGATTCTGGAGAGGAATGCTATCTCAACAAAGCAGAGTACTATTGATGCATGGGGGAGGAACAATAGGAGACATATGGTGGAAAGGGAGAAGGGGAATGGCCAAGGAGCAAAGAGAAGCAGGGACTTCACCTGGGCAGCAGACATATGGGCTCTATGGAAGGAAAGAAACAGATGAACATTTTCCAACTAGCCAAACCAGTTCACATACTAACAAAGAAAGCAGAGATAGATGTGAACAATTGGGGACTAGTGGTATGGGGAGCCAGATCGGACAGCAGCCTTGTAAATAAATAATATAAGGATGCTTCCAACCTTCAAAAAAAAAAAAAAAAACATTTTTCATCTTCAGTGTCTGTTTCCTCAACATAAACACTGGATACTGAAAAAATTGATAAAGAAATTGCTGCTAGAGAAAGAAAAATAACATTGAAACTAGTATTTTTCACTAATTTACCATCAAATTACAACTTCCTTTCACCAAAACACATACACTTGCTTGAGATTTCGAACAGCACCATCTAATCCTACAACTAACCCAATCCAACTAACCTAAAACTCCCCAACCCGTAATCAAACTAAGCGCTGGTAAACTTGGTAACAGCCTTGGTCCCCTCAGAGACAGCATGCTTGGCGAGTTCACCTGGAAGCACAAGCCTGACAGAGGTCTGGATCTCCCGAGAAGTGATGGTTGGCTTCTTGGTGTACCGGGCAAGGCGAGCTGCCTCCGTGGCCAACTTCTCAAAGATATCGTTGATGAAGGAGTTCATGATGGACATGGCCTTGCTAGAGATACCAATGTCCGGATGCACCTGCTTCAGCACTTTAAATATGTAGATCTTGTAAGTCTCGGTGCTCTTTGCCCTCCTCTTCTTCTTCTCCCCGCCTCCTTCCTTCGGAACCTTCTTCCCCCCACGCGGCTTCTTCTCAGCAGGGGCCTTCTCCGCCTTCTCGTTCGCGGGCTTCTTCTCCGCTGGCTTCTTCTCTGCCTTGGGCGCCATTAAATTACAGTGGACAGTGGTTGAGTTTTGGAGGAAGTGGGAACGGTGCGAACGGGACTTGATTCGATTTTGGGAATTTTGGGATGAGGGGGAAACTGGTTTGCTTGTGGATTATAAAGAGAGAGGTAGGGGAAGGTTATTGGCTGATCATAAGCGGGTCGGATCGATGAGGTGGATTACCTACGTTCGTTGGTTTACTTGCGGATGGACGGCGAAGATTGAACCGCGCCTGTTTCCGGAGCGGATCGCGAGGAACTTGCGGGAAATCCTTTAAATTATCAAAAATATGAATTCTCTATTGTTTGTTTCGAAGCGTTTTCCTATTTTTTTTTATTATCTAAAAGTGACTGTACGTAGCACTGGAGTTGACAATATTATATAACTAGAATATTTTGTAATTTCAAAAAAAAACTTCAATGCTTTGTACATAGAGACTTTATTTGAAGCGAAATTTAATTTTGTTTTTTTTTTATTTCATGGTTGGAGCACATTAAATATAAAGATCAGAAAAGACATTTATCTAAGAATTTTTTTGACATTCAATAGCAATCTCATACAAGAAAAAAAGTCTTATTTACTAAATATTATTAGAAAATTTCTAATAACGTAATTGATTTGAAATTTGAGGAAGGAAGAGAAACGAAAGATAAAAATTAATCCCAAGAATGAAAATTACCTTTAAATTAAATAAACCTGACAAATATATGAAAAAACTCTAAAATCGTGTATTATGTATAAAAAAGAGCAACCCTAATCAAATTCAAAATTACCAAGGACTTGAAGAACAAAACAAAACAGTCTTGCTCGACCTCCAAATTATACTACTTTTTTCTTCCTCTGTTCCTCTGCAGGTACCATGAAATCAGGAAAGAGAAAGTCTAACAATAATGAAAAGAAATTTAGTAAAACTAAAGAACGTTTTTTTTTATAATGCAAAACCAAGAAAAATTAATATAAATTGTAGAAATCTTAATGAAAATATAAACCTGAGTATATTTTTCTTGTGATTTACTATAGACTGGACCCTCTCCTTTTATGGATGAGAATTGAGAACCTCTAATCACGGATTAGAAGGCAAATTTTAAATTGCAATTCAGATACATATGAAAATTACATAAGAGAAATGTATAACCAACACAATTAGTTATAAATTGATCCCATTAGGTGGATTCAAGCAGAAAAAATAGTGTCAATTGATTTCATTCTTTTTATTTTTATATTTGTGTAAGAATTTTTATATAATTTAAAGTATATGTTATAGGTATTTTAAAATTAATTTTTATTCTTAGTATGAAATTTTTTATATAATTGATTTTTAATATGTGTTTGGCTCTCATGATTTAAAAATCGGACTCCATTCCTTAAGCAGAAATAAAAACTGGACAATCTTAAAAATGTTATAATTTCTAAATTTTAATGCTAAAAAATTCAGGATTATCGCCAACAAAAGAACAGGAGTCTGAGTTGACTTTAGTTTTTTTTTTTTCTTGGAAGCGACTTATCTGTACCGATTAGGATGGAAGCTGGAAAAACTAATTAAAAAGAAGGTGCGCCGGACGTTCAAATGGGATAAAATTCTGACTAAACCATATTTCGTTAATAAAAGGCCCAGTTGAACAGTCAAAGATAATATCTGAGGCTACGCAAAAAATGTGATCATACAATGAAGGTAAACTTAGGTGTTCTTAAACTTAATTTACCAAGTTTTTTTTTATGAGTTTAATACCAAAATATATTAGATTTGCATCAAACGATAAATTTAAACTGAAATCGATTAACTTCACGAGTGATGTACATACAAAATTTATAAATTTTCGAATTAATTTAGTATAAAATTAAGCAGTAAAAAATAAAAAATAAAAAATAATTTTATCATTTTTTTACCTCTTGATTTTATACTAATTAATTCAAAAAATTATAAATTTTATATATAAATACATTACTCGTGAAAGATATTAATTTCAACAGTTTGAATTCATCGTTTGAAACTAATCCGATAAACTTTGACGTTAAACTCACCACAAAGCTTGGTATATCTTAGCAACACACTAGTTGTACTAAAGATACAATCAAGTGTGAGCACGGGTAGTCAATCTTGTGAAATTACTCTTGTTCGGGCATGCTTTTGTAAGTCTTTTTCATCAAACACAATTCGTAATTTTTTCAAAATTTAAGAAAGAGGGATATGCATGTAAGCATGTTAAAAATTTGCAAGGTTCTGGGGCGGATGGAGATTTGGATTTAGAAGTGACGTAATTAAAAGAGAGGAGAGTGACCGCCTGCTGCCAAAATGGAGCAACAAACCCTCTTTATACTTTATAGGCATTACTGCTTGAGCTACCTCACTGTCGATTTTAATTAAGCGTTAAAAAAAGATTGGACGTCAATTACTACAAATTAATTTGATTTCATTAAGCGTTAAAAAAATATTGGACCTCAATTACTACAAATTAATTTGATTTCATAATTACTAAAGATGTTTTTAACTTAAAATTAAAGTGGTTTATATTTTATATTTTTTTATATGAAAAAATAGAGGTCTAGCTAACAACTTTCATTTAATTGTTAATAAAGAACTCTCTATTCAGATTTCGAATCTATGACCTTCCACATCAGATGACATGTGCCTTTACCACTAGACCAAAAGTTCATATCCTCTGAGGTAACATAATATTTTTGTTTATATCCGGACTATAATCAGAATTCGAGTGAATCTGGTCCGAGGTGAAATGCATGGATCTTCCACCAAGCGAGAGATTGTGGCCACTCTATGCTCGCTAAAAGACAGCGTTTCGACCCGCTTCAGCCACGCGGCAACATGGGGGATTCACTTCTGCCACCCAACAGACCTCATGCAACTGTTGTCTACATACCAGCAACCCCCTTCATCCACCGCACCAACTCCGAACTCTCTACTGCGATTGTCATCGACACTCGCCTCAACCCGTACCACCACGCTGACTCTTTGCAAACTCTAATCATGTCTGCTTGTGCCTCGGAAGTCCCTTACCCTCTCACTCACCTAGCTGATACGAGGTACATTCTAGTACTCCCTGCTGGAGAGGATCGGCTAGCCTTCATCAACAAACATTATGCAAACCTATGCAAACTAGGCCTCGTGGCATACCCCTGGAGCATGGGTATAGATGCGGTGGCGCAGTGCCTCAAGTATAGAGTCTGGATTGAGCTCAAAAACCTATCCCCACAACAGTGGAACCTTGACCACCTCATCCCTGCAATCAGTACCTTTGGGGTGGTCCTGGAACACTCACCCATGCAAAATGTCAGATCTGTTGCGAAGATGATGGCGGTCATCGCTATTCCTGATTTGGCCAGTATCCCGTTGCATGTCCTCATGTGGGAGAGAGGCCTCCTACGCGATATCCAATTGATAGTGCATAGCTGGGTGGAGGATTCCATTGTCAACTCATCAGCCGCGGACACCACGCCGCCACTCTCGGTCTTTGATGAGGTACGTAGGGACAACTTATTGGCATTGTCCGATGCGACATCCAACAGGGGGGGTAAAGAGGTAATCACTATTGAATTCGACACTTTGTTTTCGATTTGGGCTGCTCTCCCTGTTGGAGACAAAAAAAGAGAGGAAATAGAGGCACACTTGAGATGCAGCCCAAAATTTGAACTCAAGGCAAAAGAAAAGACTCAATGCCCCATGATCGATATCAAGGGCAAGGCAGTGGCCGGCCAGCAACCAACCCCTTTGCCGGCCAAGGAAGTGCGGCAGGCCCCTCCCCAACTCCAGCTGCAGCCTCGACAGCAGGCAGCAAAAATTATCCTGCAGAGTATTAATTGTCACCTCGGCAGCTCCAGCCAAGCTTCAGATGTTGGATCGGGGGTACGGGGGACAGAGGACATGACTCCGTATACCTCGCCAGCTTCAAATCGCTCGACGGAATATCCATCTGACTCACCTTCTCATGTTGACCTTGAGGGTCAGTCAGCAGACACATACGAAGCATCTAACCAACTCTTAGGCCTCACTGATGAACAGAGAACACGTTGGGCAGACATAGACGGTGAACTCGAGCAACTCCTCTCTTCACCACAGCAGCAGCTCAATGAAAACCAAGGTAAACTGCACACTATCTATAATTTTCAGGGCATCCCTAGAGACGACCATATGTTGGACGCGGAGGGAGTTCGAGCGGATCCGGAACCGGCCCTGCTACAACCAGAACCAGCTGAACCGGCAGAATTTGAGGCTGAATTTGAAGCTGAACCGGCAGAATTTCAGGCTGAACCGGCAGAATTTGAGGCAGAATTCGAGGCAGAATTTGAGGCTGATTTTGAGGCTGAACCAGCTGAACCGGCAGAATTTGATGCTGAACCGGCAACCTTTGAGGCAGACCCTGCTGAACCAGCAGCCTTTGATGCCGAACCTGCTGAACCGGCCTACTTGGGTACAGAACCAGCTGAAACACCAGCAGCTTTTCAGCCAACCGAAACACCAGAAGACTTTCAAACCGAGACTGAACCGATGGAGGTGGAGTCCCCAACTTCTCAGCCCGCCCATGCCGACCTCCCAATTGAGCAAGACCACACCACACAAGAGGTGACCGGCCAGCCCGGTCTACGGCGGTCAGCCCGGATATCTAGCAAGCCACCTTCAGCTAAACCTTACAAAATCAGAGGTGACCCTAAAAACAAGGACAATGCAGCCAAAACCAGAGCCATTAGAAAGAAGGTGGAAGAGGCGGCAGTACTAAAGGCATTGCAAGATGATATTCTGCTCAGCAAACCCTTGCAGGAAGAACAAGTTGCACAAATCAACAACTTTTGTGGGATCACTGGGGCAGCAACTGAAGTAGAACCTGAGGAGGTATGTGATGATGAAAATGAACCGCTCCAACCCAACCGAGACGATGCTTATGAGGATGATGAGACTGTGTTGGCGGGTCTGAACTATGAATCGGATGATGGCTTTCTCGAGGGGGACGATGAGGGAGGTGCCACCTCGCCTTAATATAAGTCCATGTTTTATGTTTATGTTTTCTTTTTCCAGCCCATGTTTTCTTTTCCTTTTCCTTTTGAGGTTCTGAAATGGTGAGCAGCACCACTATTTTGTGTACTATCAAATGTCAATGGAACCTAGTGAATTGCTTTTTCCCTTTAAAATTCTTAATTGGAATGTGAGAGGACTTGGTGATCAGTCCAAATGTATGGTTATTAAAAACACCGTTTTAGATTCCAATTGTGACATACTATGCTTTCAAGAGACTAAATGGTCGAACCATTCGATCTTTAGAGTACGGCAAGTGTGCCATTCAAAGTTTAATTCTTATATTACATTAGATGCGGAGGGTTCGAGGGGTGGGATACTACTCGCGTGGAGTAGTGCCTATAAACTCATCAACTCTCATATAGGTAATTATACTGTGTCTGTTACTTTACAAAAAGGAGCTTTTTACTTTATGTTGACTGGGGCATACGGTCCACAGAATGATAGAGATAAAATTAGCTTTTTAAATGAGCTCAAAGACCTTAGGCAAATTAATGAATTACCTTGGTTACTTATGGGAGATTTTAATTTGTTACGATCCTCAAATGATACAACTGCGGGCTCCATAAATTTGGGAACCATGATGGAATTCAATAGCGCTATTCAACTCCTTGAACTACTTGACGTACCGCTCGAGGGACGCAAGTACACGTGGTCCAGTAAGAGGCCGATCCCCACTTTCTCGAGGTTAGATAGGGTCTTCATCTCACCGCATTGGAACTCAATAGGCGCATCGTATACATTACGGGATGCCCCTACCACTGCATCGGATCATGCCCCGCTGATATTTGAGGTTCGGCCACATCTTCACACATCAAGGTCTGCTTTTAAATTCGAAACTTATTGGCTAAGGCATCCCCAAACGAAAATAATAGTGCAACAGGCATGGACCACGGCACCTACCCCCCAAAATCCTATTAAATGCATAAAAGGAAAAATTGAAGAAACAAGAAAGCAATTAAGGAGTTGGTCCCAGGCAGCTTACCAGGGCCGAAATATTTTTCTCAAAAGGTCACAGTGGGTCATTCAACAACTAGACAGGGCCGAGGAATCCCGCCTCCTGAGCCCAATCGAGTTTGTGCTGCGAATTAAATTGCGAGAACATGTCTTCAAATTGGCAAGAGAAAAAGAGGAGAAGTGGAAACAGCGATCGAGTGCTGTATGGCTCAAACTGGGGGATAACAACACAAAATACTTTCATGCAATTGCTAATGGAAGGAAAAATTCAAACGCCATCTCGGCTTTAAACCATGAGGGCTCGATCATCCGAGATCAACAACAGATACGATCTAAACTATTCGGGCACTTTAAGGAATTGTTGGGCTCCAGAGGCCGTGCCAATTTGCCTTTTGATCTAACGGGCAGGGTGGGTCCCAGCTTTCAAACTGAATTAACTAGCTTGGACGATGATATCACGGATGAGGAGATAAAGGAGGCGGTATTCCAATTACCAAAAGGGAAGGCGAGCGGACCCGATGGCATCCCGATTGAATTCTACCAGGTGTTCTGGGATATAATTGCTGTAGATCTGATGGCATGTATTCGTGCCTGCTATAACGGAAGGCCGATGGGGAAAATAAATAAAGCAGCAATCACTCTGGTCCCAAAAAAAGAGGGGGCCATGGAAGTCACTGACTTCCGGCCTATAAGTGTTATAAACACGGCGACGAAAATCGTCACAAAGATTCTCGCAAACAGGTTGCAGCCGCAACTGCAGAGATTGGTAACGAACGCACAGACCGCTTTCGTCAAGGGACGATCAATCATGGAGTCCTTCCTAGTGGCGCGTGAGTATCTCAACTTTTGTCAAAAAAGTAAAATACCATCCATCCTCTTCAAGGTAGATTTTGCAAAAGCCTTCGACACGGTAGACTGGTGCTTCCTCACCAACCTATTGATTGAGCGAGGATTCCCCCCGAGATGGCTATCAGCAGTGTTAAACATCCTCACAACATCTTCATCGGCACTTAAAGTAAACGGTACACTCACCCCATTCTTCACACATAGACGAGGCCTGCGGCAAGGAGATCCATTATCGCCAATGCTATTCATCCTGGTAACTGACTCTCTCAATTGGTTTATTCAGAGCTCAATACCGGTCATGCACTCCCCAATGGCAATACCGCCGAGACCGATACAATATGCGGATGACACTATTATATTCTCGGAAGCACACCCAACCACGCTAAGAGTAATTGTCCGTGTCCTGCGCCTTTACGGCCGGCTGACGGGCCTCAGGATAAATAGAAACAAGAGTACCTTCGTACCCATTGCAATACCGGCACCCATGATCGGTGCAATTGAACGAATCATAGGTTGCGCTCGGGCCAACCTCCCGATTAGATATCTCGGGTTGCCCCTTTCGGCAAAAAAGTTGCGACTGACCGATTTCCAGCCGCTAATTCAGTCGGTGCAGGGAAGAATGGCTAGCTGGCAATCGGCATTCCTAACATACGGGGGTAGGCTAGTTCTGATCAAATCGGTTCTCACAGCACTACCCCTGCATTATATGCAAGCAATCAAATTTCCAAAGGGAATCATCAAATACATAGACAGAGCCCGAAGAAGGTTTTTGTGGAAGGGAAATGATACATGCAAAGGGATAAACTGTCTTGTAAATTGGGAAACGGTCTGCAAGATGAAAAAAAATGGGGGAATGGGGATATTAGATCTCCAAACGCAAAATGATGCCTTGCTCACGAAGTGGCTATGGAAGCTAGATAGTAACACGGATGGACTCTGGGCCAAAACAATGTCACTGCTATACGGAGTCAATGCGGCGTCCGACATAGCACAGGACCCCATCTTTTCGGACTTTGTGCGATCCCTCAACCGTTTAAAACAGTTTTACTCAGTTTCAACGGCAATTGACGATTCCGGCGGGATAAGGCGGTGGAAGTGGACATCCCAACAAACTTTCACCACGGGCTCGGCTTATAGGGTCCTGCAAAATAATGGACAAGTGTGTCCTTCTAATGAGATAATTTGGAAGCTAAAGATACCTCCCAAGGTGAGGGTCTTTCTCTGGATTAGCATTCAGAATAAGCTCCTCACCCAGCAGGTTTTGAGATCGAGAGGGTGCGATATACAGGCCGGTTGTCACCTGTGCCATGACCCGGTGCTGGAGACGACGCGGCACATCCTGCTCGATTGCGCCTATGCGATGGGCTTCTGGAGGATTTTACTGTTTCGCTACAACCTCCGGGTCAACATCACATATCGGCAATCTTTCTTTGATTTATGGTGGAACTCAAGGCGGAATTTACCGGACCCAGTCCTGAGACTTTGGGACACAGTGTGGTCTGCGGGAGGATGGGCACTGTGGCGAGAACGCAATAGGCGCCTCTTCACTGGTCAGCGCAAGACAGTGACAGAACTAATAAACAGCGTCTCCCAAGAGATTACTTCCTGGCAGGCAAATAGAGTATAGGATACTGTAAATATACAATAGATGATTAGATTGGTCACTTGCTTTAGCTCTTTCACCATGTAAATAGAGTATAGGATACTGTAAATACCTTTCTTTTATTATCAATGAAATCGTCATGTGAGTCCGCTCACTGACATTCAAAAAAAGAAATGCATGGATCTTTTATTATTCTGGATTTTGATTGGACGGTCTGGATCTAAATAGAAATATTTTGTTAACACAGACGATATGAATTTCTAGACTTAAAGACTAATTCTTAGTCTATATTTTATATATATGTATGATATATATAAAGAACGGTCAAAATTTGATATAAGTTTTATCGTTTATTAAATAATTTAAATATTACAACAAATTATATTTAACGGTTTCTGACAAAATATAAATGACAATTAAATTACATGATATTTGACACGCAACCAATTTATAAAGCTCACATGCTGACAAAAAGATTTTACTTTAAGAATTTCTTTCAGCTTTATTTGAAAATTGTTGTCAATATAATCAAATTAATCAATTGTCAATAAATGCTAATCCTTAAAAAGTGATTGTTTCAGTTAAGCTATGTTAAATGCCTAAATGGTAATATAGGTCCGTGACACCCACAACAGTTTATTCTTTAAAAGGGTGTATTTGGATCAAAGCTTCGACTATTTGATTTGTTTTAAGATCCGTGTGTTCCGTTTTAATATTTGTGCATGCTCGCATCAATTTTCATGCCCACAGATTTTAAAGCGAATCGGACTGTGCTGGAGCCCATCGGAACTAAAAGTAGGTCTGATTCCTAACGGAGCTACTCAGTTCTCAATTTCCCATGCTATATATACTCCAAAGCAATAATAAAGATTGGGAACAGCTAGTTAATTTAAACTTCCATAAGCAGGACAGGTTACAAAAACCTCTAGATTCTGAATATCTTCTACAATCAAAGGAGTATATAAAAACAGAGACGAAACAAACTTCATACAAATAAAAGTAAACAATGCATACATATAGAAATTAATTTCTCCTGATCTTTAGCTTTCAGGAACAACTGCTTAAAGCTACATGCCAGTAAATTAACTCTATGCATCTCTTTCTATGAGCACTGAATCAATGTTATGGTCATGTTATTGTATGATCACCTAGATGCGAAACCGAGAAAATGACACTGTATTTCCTTGGACATTACGATTAGAAGCCAGTTGAGATGTGAGGTTCACAAGTTCTGGGGATACAGGTACGAGACAGAGGCCTATACTATGTAAATCGCATCCCATACTTGTGAGAGCCTGCGTCAAAAAATGTATATTAAAAAATGTGATTTTGGCAATAGCTTGAATTAAACAAAATGTATTATCTCAGCTTTAAAGTAAGTTGTGTTTTCCTTTATGTGTATGACTATTAAGTACCATTTGACGATGTGTGCCCATATAAGGTGCTGCCAGAATCTGCAAGAAATACGAGATTTTAACAGTCTATATTCAATGGAAAGTGAGTATAACTTCAGTTTCCAAAAAAAAAAAATGGTTCTCCATATTTTTTTTCCTGAAATTTATATTACTTTTCAACATGCACCACAGACACAAACTCTCACCTTGATCTGTTCATGAAGGTACCTGATGTTGTTAGCTGTTTCATTAAGCACTGATGCTGCATCAGTCTGCATAATACAGGGTAATAAACCTTTATCCATGCATAAGAAGTTTTGTTGGGTTTTTTCTTTTTCTGAACTAGAAGGCAACGGATAAAAATGATTTACAGAGATAAGGGGATCTAACTAATGGAAAGCAGTAAGGAAAAAGATAAGTTTTTCTATTTCTGATATGATCGCTTTGCGAAGATGTTATCTAATTATCTACTTTGATGAGAAAGTGCATTCCATGTAGCAAGGGATTTGAGTAATTGTATTTCAGCATGTTAAATACTTTGTTATATATATAGTTTGACTGTCACTATCTCAGTGCTGAGCTGTACCTGCTTGGGTTCCAGATTTATGAATATAATACTTGGAGCGAAGGAATTAAACAGGGTCAGTATTGTCATATTAAACCTCTAACCCTATTGATTGGCACCTAAAATTTTAATTTGGCATAATTGTACTAGCACACATAAGGACCTCCGCTTCCTTCCCTCACATATGCCACACTAATGTTGGTGTTACTTTGGTGCAAAAAAAATAACTATTGCATAATAATATCTGGCAAGAAAGCTAATGTTACCTTCCCGTAGGGAGAAATAAGCCGCTGAAGAGCTATGATCTTTGGACCAAGCCTTTGGGTCTTCTTTGCTGCTCCCTGTTAATTCATTACACAATCAGCAGTAGTATTCATTATTTATTATTATGCCAAGACCTTGTTTTTCAGATCAGGTTATATATGCCAGCGAAAGATATGTATTATCACTTTATTATATGCAGGGGCGGAGTCAGACTTTCGAACTATGGAAGTCAAAAATATATGGGGGTCAATCATATACAATTTTTCTATGGAGAATGGGGATTAATTTTATAATATCAAGTCATTTCACTCTAAATTATATAGAAAATCATATCTAAATACAAAAAAAAATTAAAAAATGGAGGTCAATTGACTCCCATTTCCTCTTAATGCCTCCGCCCCTGATTATATGTAATTTTGTTCGAATAATCATACACGCCCTTTTATCAATTGTAGTTTAAAACCATGCATATGATCATTTTTATACTATTGCTAGCAATGTTTCCAAACTAAATGGAAATTAACTAATTATGAGTGCTCTCAAAGTCTGGTGTCGTAAAAAGCAAATAGACCTGCCAGGTGCATCCGAAACCAACAATATGTTAACTTGAAATCTGTATGCAGCACATACATAGAGAAAGATAGAGTCATAGAAACCTTTGCCGGTTGCTTTTTTGCTGAGCTGGAACCTTCTTGTAGCGGTTTCTGAGCGCTGCTTTGCTTAAGCTTCTTTGGCTCCCTTGAAGAGTTCTCTCCTCTGCTTTTTTCTTCCCCAGATTCAACCGACTTCTCCAACTCCTAAAATAAAGAACATATATATATCACGGAACAGTTCTTCCCTATCATGCTGACGCAATCTCAGTCCCGAATCTCGACTCTGCTAGTGACGGGTCTCGAAAACGATTTAGTAGAATTAGAAACAAATGGTGCTAAATAGCAAAAACAAGAATAAATCTCTCTCAGAAAATATATTGATATCCAAAAGTTCTTTTTCTCTTACAAAAGCTCTCATTTTATAGGCCACAAAGAGTAATTAATTTGCAACATAAAAATAAACAAGCATAAATGACTGCCTAAGAAATGTAAACATAGAAAGAAGCAAACATAAAGAACTATCTAGGAAATGTAAACAACTATTAATATTTTCTAGAAAATGTAAATAGTAAATTCTCAAAGTAGGTACTTCTTTAATAGCAGCTACATGCTTCTCAAAGCTAGTCTGAACCCGAATCTAAGTCTGACTCGTTTAATAGCAACTACACGCTTCTCAAAGCGAGTATGAACCCGAATCTTAGTCTGACTCGGGTTGGTTCTCGTCTAAACAATTTCTTAACAAAAAACATTAATCGCAACAAAAATAAAGTCTGAACCTAAACTTAATTGACGGCGTGAAGTTATGCTATGGATGTAACATCTTTTATGATCTGGTGCTCCCATGAAATTATATTTTAATTTCTAGTTAGTTGATTTCATTTATAGTTATTTTTTTGTTCTTATTTCTGTTTCATCTTTATAACTTGATTTAAAGTATTTAATAACAACTGAGACATTGAGGTATGTGCTCAAACTTCACAAGTGCCTTGAAATTAGGGGCCTAAACGAAAAAAGACCCTGTTTTAGATACAAAATACAAAGAGAAACAACCTTGCAAACACACACAAGTTTCATCTGAAGTCCTGCTAACGTTTGTTTTCGTTACAGTTCTAATTGTTTGACTGATAGGTACCATTTCACACTTCATTTATAAAAGAGGGTCCAAAATATAAAAGCTTGAAAAAAAGCTAGCCTTCTTTTACGGAGAACAGAAGAAAAATATGATGTAAGTACTTAAATAGCAAGAATCAAACTCACAATGACAGTAACGGCTTGACTGCCATTGAACTGGACCTCTCCATTATTCACCCCCATAGTTTTCACCGAACCATCTTCTCCTTCTCCAACTATATCCGATTGGAGCAACATTACATAGTTAAAACGCAACAAAAGTGAAATACATAAAAACTTTCAATTAAATAAAAAATAGATAAGTTTTTAAGGAACCTGAGTAAGGGTTGCTGTTGGATGCTAATGGAAAAGGAGGGAGGGGAAGAGACGAACTGGAGAAGTCCATTCCTGACTTGACATGGCTTTCGCTGCTGTATGGACTGGGAAACCAGTCGCCCAAGAAACTGTTCCATCAACCCAAAAATTATCAAACTACCCTTGAAAAGACTGCTGAAATATTTACTTTACAAGGGTAAAATAGTAAATCAAGGAAAATGAAGCACCGGGACTCACAGCTTGTCATACTCGTTGGAAATCTGCAAGTGAGATGATGATTCGCTGCCTTCTCCTGTGAATGAATTGAAACCTTCACAAAATTCATTTAAAAACCAACTACATTTAGAGAAAATCTTGCAATCAAAAATTATAAAATCAGAGAATAATTAAAAAGAAAATAATAGATACACACTGTAGTCTGAGTTGATGTAGGAGGAAGGTGCATGATTGAATTCGGTAGGGTTCCACATTGTCTGAAAACAAAAGATAAGATAAACAGAACAATAAATCTTCAGAATATAAAGCAAAAACTAGAGAATAATTAATAGTGCTAGAGCTAGGTATTGCTATACCTGAAAAGGGTTTTGAAAGGGTTTTGAAAGAAGAGAGGTATGGGCATTTGTAGTCGGTTTTGCTACCGTTTTAGGGAAGATTTAGAGGTGCAAGTCATTGAAATTTGTTGTTTGAGAAGGAAAATTGTGGTAATGATTGTTGCGGATATGGCAAGGCGAGGAGATGGAAAGAATTAACCGGGAGAAGTAAAGAGAAGTACTTTAATAACTGCTCACTTAATTAATGGAAAGCCAAAATAACAGGCTCGGATTGTTTGCAACAAATATTTTTGTAGTCCAATGCGTGGCTTCATCCACGTTTTATGGAGAGAGAAAACCACACTATATATGCAAAATAAATGTTCTCACTTAGTGTTAGAAATAAATGCACTGAAAAAAATAGTAATTAAATTTATTTTATGTTTCTATGGCCAAGATTTTTAAGTTGAAAGATATAGTGGCATTGTTTCACAACAAAACAAAGAGATTAAATAACATCAGACATATATGATATAAGAGGAGGGATCAAGTTACAACAAAGTTACAACAACAATTGTTTTCATTTTCAAAGTCCAAATCGTCGATCCAAACCGTTCAACATGATTATCTAAATAAAATGTGCTTGCAGATCAAATTTTACATTTTTTTGAATTTTTTTACTATTTATTAAGATGGGTACAAAATTCAATGGTCTGAATATGACTATTTTTTGTAAAATACTTAATAAATAGTAAAAAAATTCAAAAAAATGTAAAATTTGATCTGCAAGCACATTTTATTGTGGAGATCATGTTAAACGGTTTGGATTGACGATTTGGACTTTGAAAATGAAAAAAATGGTTGTTGTAACTTTGTTGTAACTCCAATTTGTTGTAACTTGATCCCTCCTAATGATATAATTAAGCTTCTAATATACATATTTATTCTTTTTGTAAGTAACTCATTATATTTTTTAATCATGATTTCAAATACTCTCTACATTTAAGAACACACTTATCATATTGATTAATAAAGACAAGTGCTAAGACAATTACTCTCTTTATAGAAGGTAGCAAATTAAAATTCTATTGTACTTGTCACTAGAAATGATTTAAAATTTTGACTCTCAATTTGTTAATTTTCAAAATGCAAAAGAATATTTAAACCCACAGTACAGTGGAAGCATTTGTAACTTTTTTCAAAATCAAATTAATAATTTCTAAAAATTAGTTAACAGTTACTTAGAAACTCTAAGAATTTTAGGGATGCAGATGCTCTAAAGTGACAGTTATCTGAATATTTAAACACACGATCAAATTAAATGTTTCTTTAAAAGTGTGAAGTATCTTGTCATGCTATAATCTAGAAAAAGGATAAAAAATAGTTTGCTTTGTATTAAATAACACTGTAGCGACTACAGAGGATCAAGGATACTAGAGCCTGAAAGAGTATATTTTTACATGTTTATATAGCTTCCGTTTCATATCTCTTTCAGTCTTCCTTGACTTGAAGGAATAGATGATTCAAGATATTAAATTAGGAGAGAGAGAATTCAGTTTAAGGCTGGTGTGGCTTCTTCTTGTGACTTTGAATTCAGTTGACCGTTTTCTTTCTCAGCATTTGTTATTTTTGTTTCTTTCTTGAACTATAGGAATGCCAGGTATCACCCCAAAATATAAAGGACTGCCAGGTATCAAAGAACACCCGCTTCTTAGCATCTCCCAAATGTACACACAGTCTATGCACAATACTTCGCAGCACCCACATGGCCACATTACAAAAAAAAAATAGAAGATTGATAAATATTATTAAGATAGTAAATACATATACCATAGAAAGATGGATGTACGCTAGAACTGCACTTTTTATAATTAAATTGATTGTTTACTTGCATTTATATAGCGTATGGCTTGGGATTTTTTTCATAAGCACTTTCAATAATTAGTTTAATCATCTCAAACTAACTTATGAGGTTTATATAATTGAAACTTTATATTGTTTACATAATTACAAAATGTCTTTTTGTATACATAATCACCTCGAACTGTCCTTTTATATTGAATTTATATCATATGGGTCAATTTTTTCTTCACAATCTCTTCACATATTTTTCCCATAGAATGATTCAAATACCCTTATTTTTATGCTCTAATTTTTCGATTCTTGAATAATCTAAAGCTAAATAGTAAAATAAAATTGTTAACTATGATTAATTTAATGGCATTTTGATAACTCAAAAGTTATCCACATTAGTAATTAGTTGCTATATATCTATAGACCCCTGTATCCACCGAGATAAAATCAGACTGTCACATTCTTCTGCTAAAAAAATTGAGCCGTCATATAGACATGAAAATTTTAGATATCTGAAGCATTGTCGTATTCTCTAGTCATGTCATGTGTCTTACAGCAGCATTTTAGTTATTAGCAAAATCTCTCGAGTAGACTTGCGGTTTCAAGCTTATATCATGGAATTTTTTTATTAGATAAAAATTTGGTTTTTAACAATAGGAGTTGATCTTTTGTTTTTCTTTCCAAAATATATTAAAACGAGACATTAATTTTTTTTTTAATATGAAGTATATTCTAATATATATTGAGAAAATATATTAAATGAATATCATGGGATTTTACCAATCTGGTCTAATGTTTTGTTTGCAAGCGATGCTATGTTTAGACAATACTATGTAATCGCTTCTCTTAAAGGAAGATCTACTTAGCCTCCTATATCGGGAATGAAGTACAAATATATACATATTGGTTAGGTAATCATTTATTTTTTTATTCCTTAAAAAGCACATATCTACTGATTGTTTTTTTGGCAAATTCAACAAACAGTAAACCTACTATTATCTCAATTAGAAACGCCAAAAAAGAGAGCGAGAAGGTTTTCTTGCGTTGTTCTCCTTCCTTGGACTGGATAATTAAGTAATATTTTTTTTGCTTTGATTTGTAATATCAAATTCGAATCATAATGAAGCTTCCAAATTTTACTTATATCGGTATACGCATCTAACAACCATTAGTTATACCGAACAATATTAGCATTCGATCGGTTTAAACGATTTAAAATCTTGGCATCTCGACCATGGGGATGAAATTGCCAACTCAACACGCAAGGAAGGGACTGCTTGAAGAGAGATGCTCAAGAATTTTCACAGGCCTACAAGTCTACAACTACGCAGATGGAAAGACATACACACCAACATAGGCCTGCAACAGAACACACCAAGCATCAGTCTACTTGCATGATTCGGTCTAATGATGCACTTCCTCATGTTCTCATTTTTGGCTACTATTCCACTTTTACCCTTTATTATTTAGACTTTTATCTTCCTTTATTTCCTTTTGCAGGGTCAACTATATTGAGCCAATTGTATTTTATCTTTCAACTGAGATATATATCTCATGTAACTCTATTATTTAATTAAATGAGGGCAAATGAGGACATGATCCTTATTTTTTCTGAAAAAAAAATCTTGGCATCCCCACTTATAATTTATAAATAAAGAAAGAGCGGAAAATTCATATTGCCTAAGAGCATTTGCATCCCAACAACTCTAATTGATTTCTAAATAACTGTTAACTACTAAATAGAAATTAAGTCTCCCTTAATTTATAAACCTTCATATCTCTGAAATTGAAATTTGAGTTTCTATTAAGGTCGCGTCAGTGATTAAAGAAACTTTACTGCAGGAGAAAGAAACTTCAGCCAATGATTTTGCCAATTTATAAACAATTTCTTAATAAAAAACTTTCTTGCATAGTTTCTAAATAAACAACTCTCCTACATTCGAAAAATCAAAATAGAAACTGTCACCTCAGATTAGAAACTCTAATAATACCATGGGTGGAGATGCTCTAACCTCACCATTGAGTTTGAATGCGGTCCATTCGTTACATATTGGCACAAATATTAATTAGACCCTGTACATTACAAATCGGATGGTTCAGATTTAAACTCAAATGGTGAGGTAATGCAGAGGATTCGGACTCAGAAAGAGAGTACGCTTACGCAATGGACAGCAATTAGAACAAAAATATAAATATTTATACGATATCAATAAAAAAGGAAATACACAATGTACTGATAAATTATTACAATTTAAGACAGTCATTCCTAGTAATTAAGGTAAATTTTTTCTTGCAAAAAATTATATCTATGTTTGAAACTTGAATAGATTTTTTTAATTTGAATATTAAACAATTAAGTGACTTGTATCCAATTTTTACTAAAAAAAATTATAATTTAAAAAATAAATTATTACATTATATGTACAAATTGGGAGTTGCATATTTCGGAGAGGGTGCTCAATTAGGCAAAAAACGAGTAGAGCTTAAATAAACACGAAAGTGACCAAATAGTTCAGATTAGAAAATTGAAAACAGACAAAACTGGAGGTGAGAAAAAAAAAAAGTCTTTCCACAGAAAATAGCTCATATAAGAAATTAAGAAAAGCATTGGTTTGACGCGTAATTTCAAAATACAGATGCTTGTGCGAGAAAGGCATTTTACATATGCAAGCATCTCGCGTCCACCGACAGTTTTAGTTTGTAAATTCTAAATTCATAAGATGGAATTCTATTTTTGCACAGATATTAAATAGTAGAATGGGACAAAATTTTGAAAGTGGACGTGATTTTCTAATTATTTTGACTATTAAGTATATTTTTACAGTTTTTTCTGAGCTTTGACTATATTTTATAAATTTCTGAAAAAAAAAACATACAAATAGAAGCGTATTTTTGAAATATTTTTGAGTTGGGAGGGGGGAGTCCATGTGACTCCGGCCTAGGTTTCGCACATAACTAGAACATTCTTCCTTAGCTCAACTTACCACATCTTTTTTTCTTTATGGACAAAAACAAGATTAAATTGTCTACTGCATTTATTAACTCCAGGCAGAGCCAAAACATTACAACTTCAAAAGAGTTTACCAACCGAGACCTATATCAAAATCAAATGAGCAGGAATTTATAGTTAAGGTCTGGAATGAAATGAAATACAGAGCTTGTAGAAGACATGGGGAGGGATTGGCAACAGCGATATAGACTTTTGAAAAAAACTGTTTTTTTATCAAGACAATGTTATATTGATGATTATGTTTGAACTGTGTCTGTATTTTGTTTTAGTAATCTTTATGTAGCTTATTGTTGTTGATGGTCTCTGTTATATTTGCAAGTAGTACCAAAAGTTTGGTACTAACAAAAACATTTGGTTTCATTCAATGAAAGAGTATTATCCCACTTTAATAAAAAAAAGGTCTGAAATGAAATTCATGTCCAACTTTCAACAACAAATTAAAGCATTTCAGTAAAATTCTTTACTAAAAATCTAAAATCATGCATATATAATCAGCTACTGTCTACCGGAACGGATAGACAGCCAGGTTTAAGAGGCCAAGATATATTTTTGTCCCATCGACAGAGATAGCTAAGCACATCCAGCATCTAAACTTCCATTAAGCATAACACACTTTGGTAAATACTTGTTTTCTTGTGACTATTAAGCCTTAGCACAAATTTGCTGAAAGACTTGCTTGAAGGTCGGCAGTGCTCTTTACAAAGAAATAAAAACAAACAATTGACAAAAAAACAGCTTTATAAATGAAAGATAGGAACAGCATCAAATAACAATTAAAAATGATGCGAAAACTGATTCCAGTTTCGGAAATTAAACCTGCTGGATGTACTAGATAGGGGGAATTTCATGCATCCCCCTCAAAACCTTCAATATTACGTATGTCCCCCTCAAAATTCAATAATTACATATTTATCTTCTAAAACTACAATAACTCACGTATTTGTCCTATATAATTTTAAGATATATCAGATATATCCAAAAATACTGAAATAATAATATTTAAAACTTTAAAATTGAGAGCATAATTTCAATTAATAAGATATGGACGATTATACCCTTCTCTTTCACCACTTCACTATCACCGATTGCCAGTCAAAAGAAAAGAGTTTCTCCCGCCTAAATTTTTGTTTCCCTTCGTCTACCTCTCTCTCTCTGATACGGCATCCGATGTTGAAGCGCACAGTTTCGATGCATTAGATTTGGTTGCTAGTAATCTCTCGAGACATTAATGGGAGAACATAGCCCAATCGCTAGATATCGAGTAAGTTCTAAGAGAAAATGAGTGTTGTGTTTACCTATGATATTTTGTGCTACTCCGACATGTACTACGCCCTATGACTCCTCACTCCCTATCTCCTGCTTCAATTCCTTTGATTAAAGGTAAAGTAGACTTCCCCCTCGGAACCAATTGCAAAACCTCCGCAGGCTAAACTGTTTTTTCATAGAATGAGTGAATAATACCTACTAGTACATGGCATAAGAGATTGAAGGGCCTCTAAACCCATCCTGGGTCTTGAACTTAGTAGAAGTGGCACAGGTCCCTGAGTTCATATCCCGATTAGCCATTGAGAAGGGCTGACTGGTTAATCTTTTTGGTAATTCAAATTCCATCCAACGACATACTAACGATACTGATGCATCAGGGACGCAGCGAAACACATAAATTAAACAAAAGAACAAAGCAATCAAACAAATTCTCTGATTATAAGCTCAAAGGTACATCAATGGTAGAACGCCAAAGAACCAGGTGGAACACCAAAATTACAATATATTTCTCTCATCCAACTGATACAATAATAGAGTATTTATAGACGATAAAAAATAAGCAAGAATCAAAATAAATGGTGAAACGGATCTTCCAAACGCACAGTGTGATGCCATGTGGTGCTGACTCAGCGAACTCACGCCGATTTGTCTGTCTGCATCAGAGCTTCGGTCAGATTTTAAAAGAGGGGTCCCACACTGTGAGTCAATCTAATTCAAGGTACACTGCCCGTCTCTTTATCTGCCTGACCGCCTTGACCTAAATCTCCGTCTTCTTCAGGGAGAACTTTGATGGAGTCGAAATCAGAGCCGAAACGGGTTGATCATGACCCGGGATGTGACAAAGACTTTACTTGCAAATTCAAGTTTTGTCCTTAGTTTGGATTTTGGTTTTTGGGAACATGGCAGGCTTTAATTTTAACAGAATAGCGATTTCAGATTTTGGGAGCGAATTAGCTAATATCATAACCAGGTTTGAAATTCCGACGTATGAATGGTGTGCCGCACAAAAGAATAAAGCCTTTTTTTCTTCTTGTTTAGAAGGGCTATCGTTTGAAGTCAAAATCAAACAATTTGACCTAGATCAAGCCGATAGATCAAAAGAGAAAGGTAGTCGATGTTGCAAAGTATTATACTTTTGTGATGGGTTGGTCTCCAGCATAATTTTTTTTAATTCTTATAAGGGTAAAATGGGAAATAATATAAAATTAATGTTAAATATAATGGATTGGATAAATATGTGAGTTATTGTTGTTTTGGAGGATAAATATGTAATTATTGAATTAAGGGGGAAATATGTAATATTGAAGGTTTTGAGGGGGATATATGAAATTCCCCCTAGATAAAAAGAAAATCAAGACACCAAACGAACAATTTAGTCGATTGTTACTCCCTCAACAGGTTTCAAAGAAAACCAGGCCAAGTAAAAGAACTTGAAAAAGGTAACCCAGCAAAAAGCAGAATAAAATTTAACCAGAAGACGAGCCGTTGGAATTGACAACAGACTTCCTATGGAGCACCCTCCCGGCCGAGCCACTGTCACCACTGATCAAGTCCCTCAGCCCAGAGCTTGAATCCTTCTCCTCCTTACTCTTCTTCTTGTTATCTTCCACCAACTGCTCAAAGTGATTACCGTACACATATTCAGCTGTGTACCTGTCACAACCCATTTAGGCACCAAAATTAGTGCATAAACAAGTTTCTCTTCGAGCAAGGATGATCATTTTGCATAGAATACTAAGCTGATCCTAGACAATACTTTGCTTCAGAAAGCAATTCAATACTTACTATGCGTCTAACAGACAAACAACTAGACCTAAGAATTTGGGGCATTGAAATTAAGCCTAAAATTACTGACCTTCTATTAACATAAACATGAAAGGTGACGAAATCCAACAAATTTGAGGGTATATTATGGTATATTTTAAATTAAAGGAGTAGTCATAGTTACATACCCTTCATCCTCATCATAGAGCATGATGTGGCCATGCCACTCCCACACACGGTACTTGGCCTCCTTGTCCACATGAAAGCCGACGCATATGTTGTGATCCCCGATGGAAACGGACTGGCCAGAGTTTGGATTGAGCATCTGATTGGCGTCGCCGGACCGAACGAGGCGAATGATCTCCTTCTCGACCTTGGCCTCCTCCTTGGCAAGGGCCCGGCGGCGGCCGTCAGAGTCGGGAGAGAAGTCGGGGTCGGGGTCGGAGTCAGCGTCGGCATCGGAGTCGGGGAGGGAGTTGGAGAGGAGGAGGAGGTCCTCTAACGAGCTGGTGAGGAAGGAGTTGGAGTCGAGGAACGGCGGCCGGAGCTGTAAGCGGCTCATCATATTTTGGAGGAAGTAAGCATCGATCGGGGTTTGAGAGGCGCTATTCTTCGAAGGAGACGCCATGCTTGGGATGAGGATGAGGATGAGGCGGAGGCGGGAGAGGGGGTTTGAGGGGAGAGGTAGGGTATTAGACAGACTTGCTCGGTTACTAGGTGCGGGTTCGAATTTATATCACCTAAAGTAACTCAAAATTTGAGTTTAGATAAGGACCGTCGAATCTGCTTTGGCACATTAAAGGGGCCTGTGCCCTGTGCATTCCATTTCGGACCGGATTGGCCCGGATTCTGATCGAACGGTCAATATCAAAACTCAAAATTTGATTTATTTCAGAGGGTCCGGATTCGCGTGAACCGAAGGTAATCAGATATTTTTCTGTTCTTTAGTCTGTATGTAGTCTGAATGGATGGAATTCGATATTTCTTGCTCCCTGGCTCCGCATTTGCGTAGCTTGAAACAGTATGGGAGAGAGTTTAGGGTTTAAAAGGCCCATGGAGAGTAAAGTGTAAAATTTAGGCCCAAGTAAGCGGCGAAAAGAGAAAATACGGATAAGTGTACCATATGATTGTCCACTAACTATTTATCCGTTGGATTTAAAAAGTACGCATTAAAGATGGATTAAACTCTTAACTTCATATTTTAATTGTCAAACAAATAATAAAAAAGAAGTAAGATGGAGTAATAAAAAAATAAGTTAAACCATTTTTTCAGGTGGATTACTCTGCAATTACTCCATTTGTATGACCCACTGCATATTACTCTGTCCTCTGCATATTGTTCTCTGTCCCCGCATAGGTCCTCTTCAGTTTGATATAAAACTATCTCAGTTTTTGTGTAGGCTTTTTAGTATGTGCAGTTTGTTTTTTCAGCTTAAATCTTGTAATCGGTACCAGAGGACTGCCACAACAAAAGCTATGTACTCTTTGGTTTCAGTTCAATGAAATTGGGAACTCTCCCACTTTCTTCAAAAAAAAAAAAAAAAAAGATTGCCTATATATTTGTTAATAAATTATTTTCTATATATCTTATTTTCATTTCATCATCATTAAGATTATTTAAAAAAAAGGTTGGCGTATTTAAAATCAACTGTTGCCGTCTAGAAATTGTTTTTTATGAAAATCGTTCTCATAGGATTTCAATATTTCATTAATAAAATATTTTATCTTTTTCATTACATACATTGAGTAAATATATGGAATATCTCAATTACATCATGTAACGCCTCATTCCGAGTTCATCTTGATTTTATGAGAGAGAAAGGACTGGCATATCATGCAGAGGAGAGAGAAGAGGAAACTAAAAGAATCTCAATGTACTCACCCTTCTCCTCTTAATGTATCGGCTCGAATGATATAGATGGAATAGTTGGTTACGACGAGTATGTCTACAAAGTTCTTTAACCTTTTGAACCTGGCATATTTGAATTTGATGTTACATTAACAATACACCCTTAGAAATTAAACAAACTTCAGTGCGAGATATGATATACAGAGGCAGACTAATGGGTGAAGGTTCTGCGTTATTTTGTTGATTTAAACTAAAGCATCTCCTTGAACACCTATGCTGTTGCGCCAGTAGAACTCAAAATCTTCAAATTTTAGGCTAATTTATTGATGATTAACCAATAGAACATAACTTACTTTTTAATAAAAAAATAGAACAAAGTTCACTTAAGAAATTAGACTACTTAGATCAAATTGCAGCTGTAATCAGAACGAAAAATGCAATGAAATAAACTCAAATGCAGATTTCATAATGATTGTCAGTGTGCCAATTCAAATGTCAGAAGACGTGATAACCAGCATTTGGTCTAGTGCCAAAGACAATGATGTCTGTGTGAGAGGTCGCAAATTCAAAACCCAGATGAGAAAATCCCTTATGAATATTAAAATAGTTAAGTGGCTTAACTTTCAATCTTTACTCAAAAAAAATTGTCAGAGGACATTAAATCCAAGTTTGATAGCTACAAAAATTCCATACATATTAACAGCAATAACAAGTAACAAGAGCTACAATACTGTTCTTTCATTTTTGCTGAGCAAATATCTTCTTGAATCAGAGTTTTATCTATTGTGATTTTTTTGGTTGAATTAGTAATAAAATGCCAACCACAGTAAATGGTAATGTACTTCTTTCATCTGGTATCATTGCTCTTCTTTTATTGGTGCCATGGAATTACTGTCACTGATATTAGTTTATTAGTAGATTACTGCATGGCATTTGGTGAAGGCATTTACATTCAAAATGAAGAAGAACAATTCACAATAATGCAAATGCCAAGTACAAAGTGGATATAAATTAGTAGCAGCATTGCCACCTATGAAATGAAATATTAGTATTATTTATACAGAGAACGAATTAAGATATTTAAATTTATGCAACAAAATTACAACAGACAATGACAAAAATCAAATTGCGACTTAAAAGCACACATCACCAGTGAAAATTTGATAGTGATTCAATTAGACTGCTTAGAAGTTGATGCTAGTTTGCCTGATATTATTCTTACAGGTAAACTTGGCTATTCATATATCACCAGTGAATTTGGTGAGCTAATTTGTGCCTGATATTATTCTTACTGGTTCATTTGGTGATGCACACATCTCCGATGAAAATTTCTGAATTATCACACGCAGCGATATAAATTCACTAATTATATTCAATTCAAGCACAACAAGGTAAACCAAAGAAAATAAATCTACCTAATAATTTTACTTCTCCATTAAAACAAGATCAAGTACAAAACCCCACAAGGCCTAATTACCAGTTCCACCAAGGACAATCATCCCACTTACTTACAAAAGATGTATTCATATAAAACCCACCAAGCAACCTCCCACACCAGGAGCAAACTATCTCAAGCCTTCTTGGGAGACTTGGCAGCCTTCTTGGAAGGAGATTTCGGTGATTTTGTGGTCTCTTGGGAGTCGCTCTTGGTCTTCTTGGGAAGCAGCACAGGGTTAATGTTTGGCAGCACTCCACCATTTGCAATTGTCACTCCCGCAAGCAATTTCCCCAACTCCTCATCATTTCTTATGGCCAACAAAACATGACGCGGTACAATACGGTTCTTCTTGTTATCTCTGGCAGCATTCCCAGCCAATTCCAACACCTGAATTAATAATTAATTAAACAAACCCCTTAGTCATATCAGAGCATTAAAGGAAGAATGGATAATAAATGAGTGTTAAAAAAGCAGAATTTTACCTCTGCTGCAAGGTACTCTAAAACTGCAGCAAGATAGACTGGAGCACCGGTACCAACACGCTGAGCATACCGGCCTTTCTTTAGGTACCGACCAATGCGACCAACTGGGAACTGGAGGCCAGCCCGGACAGAGCGCGTGACAGCCTTCTTCCTGGGCCCACCTTTCCTACCAGCAGCTCCCTTCTTGGTCTTGCCTCCAGCGGTGTCCATTTCAGATCTGAGATTAGGAGGAGAGGAGGGGAAGTATGAAAGCACGCGGGATTTTTTATGTTTTTCGGATTGGAATTTGAGCGGTGAAAGTTTTGGTTCTCTTGCTCTTTTTTATATAGAATGAAAAGATGCCAAGGTGGCGATCCGTGGTACAGATACTCAACGGTCGGATGTTATTGTTCATTGACGGGTCAGATGAGTTCTAATGGGGCTGCCTTAGTAAAGGGTTGAATACTTGAATACTGAGTTTTTTCAAGGGATCAAATAATGGGCTGCCAAATTTAGGCCCAAATAATGATCATTGATAATGAGCTTTTTGATATCAAAAAATGGGATATTGGGATGTATGTGCTAATCAGCTCCTAAGAACTTATAGTAAATTTAAGGGAAACTTTCTAGTTTCTAGTGACCCATGTAAACTTTTAAAATAGCCAATTTATTCGTGAAAACAATTTAATATCCAATATCTCTGTACAAATTTAACATTCTTTCTTTTATTTCCTTTTATTCCCTTTTATTCATTAAATTTTATATTTAGACAAATACACTCCTACATTTAAAAAATGAAAATGTCCCTTTAAATTAGCAACATTGATTAAATTGAATAAGAGAAAGAAAAAATGCTTCACCTTTGCGCTTAAACTTTTCCTTCCCTGATGAAAACTGAAGATAATTGCTAGCTTCTCTCAAAGATGAACTTCACTTCAATCCACTATTCCTAAGAAAAACTACTATTCAATGAAATGCAAATGACGACTAGCTCCTCATCCTCTTCTTAGAAAAAAAGAATGAGCTTCTGTCTAAACCCCAAGCGCCACCAATATGTATCCAAATAACGAAGGTATGATGGAAATGGCAGACTTGTTTATGTTTACGTTCACTTATTCAAGGCTCATATAATTGTTATTGTTCAAAAAACAAAAGCATTACAACATAGGCTTTGCCTAGATGCTTTTTTCTTGCGATCCTGGGACCACACCTGCAGTGAACGTAAACATAAACAAGAAGAATGGGCCTGTCGAATGCTGCGCTGATTACTGAAAATGAGACCTTGCTGCTCAAATACCACATAACATAGATACCAACTTCTTCTCAATTCAACACTGATGGCAAGGTAAACCTATAGAGGCTCTAACAAGATCAAGGGCTAATTAATGCTGTCTGGAATTTCTAGACAATATAACAGGGTTTTCAGTTTACTGGTATTAGGTTTTTTGTTTACTAGTATTTGATTTTCATTTCACTGGTATTAGGTTTTTATCTACTGATATTTGGTTTTTGTTTAATGGTATTGGGTTTTGTGTTTACTGGTACTTGGATTTTTGTTTACTGGTATTCCCTTTTTTTTCATTTGGTTATATTGTAAGGATGAACTCAAGTAATGAAGTAAGGCCTGCAGGTTTTGAAATAAAAAAAAAGACGTTTTTTTCTCCGTGCTGGGTGACTCACCTAAACTCCAATCGGACAACTACCCTAGACAACAGATCCCAAGACAGTAGGCAGTAGCTTCTGAAAGCAGATCCCAAGACAGGAAAAAGACAAATTTATTACGAGAGGGAAGAAAATAATCATTGAAGAAGTCTAAATTATTTTCACTGAAGACAACAGCAAAGGCACCCAGAGGCCACAACATATGCGCAAACTGACGCTAGTAGTCCAGAATAGTTATGTTCGGCCCCTCAGGATCATAATAGAAGGCCAGTGGAAAAACTGCAATCTTCATTTCCTAAATCAAGCTATTTTCTTTTTTCTCTAATTGATTTCAATCTTGTTGTTAATTTAAAATGAAGGGGTTTATTTGTCTATATAACAAATTAAATGAATAAAAGGGGATAAAAGTTTACATGGGGATATTAGATATTAAGATTTTTTCATAGGGAAATTGGCTATTTTAAAAGTTTACATGGGTGCACTAGGAATTTTTCATAAATTGAACTACGAATACACACATTTTTAGTGAATTTTACCATATTAATGCATACTATCAAAGAAAAGGATATTTGATAGGCAAAATTGTCAGGTTCATATAGAGAACTATGTAATTTGAGAAGAATTTGTGGGTACCAATGTAATTATGCAAATTTAATTTTGATAAGTTCTCAGAAGATCGAATTTGATCCATCATGAATACATTGCAACTCCTTTCATTTTAACATTCTTAATTAGCTGAAAATCATATCAACCATGTCAGTTTATTTTTCTCGACGAACATAAAAGAGCTTTTTTCCGAATGTCAAGCAGGGTCCTCGTAGAATACATATTCGATCTTTTCTAAAATACAAATCATCAATAAAATTTCCAACTAACAAGTAAACATAAACCATTTCAGAAGATGCTATCAATTAATTAGCACAAGGCTGAAAAATAAATTATCAATCTCTTTTACATAGCCAAAATTACAATCAATAATTGAATTGTAATTACAGATAAGCCTATTGCTGCTCAGATGCAATTACAGATAAAATGAAGGCAGGAATATAAAGTACCACAATAATTCAGTAATTGCATCTGAACAGGCCAGAAAGTACACAGAAAAAAACCCTACAAGAATTTGCATGAAAATTCACTAAAATGTAATTAACATAAACCTAACAGGGTCGGTCATTTGATACCCCTTGTTGACAAAGAAAATCAGGGAAAACCACTTTCAGGGTTCAAAAACCAGACCTAAATTGCTAACAATTAATTAGCCATTGCCACGTGAAATTAATATATCCCAAACTATTTCTCACCTGAAGTATCCATACAAGAAAAATCAAATTCCAGCATCCCATCAGCACACATAAACAGGGAAACTGATATCCCTTTTTTTGTGAACTGCAGTGAAGACTGATATCACACAGGAAACAATGCAAAACAACAAAACATATGCAACTTTTGTAATTTTTAAAATGCAACAATATTGTTTATTAATTTATTCAATTTATGCAACTCACAATGTAAACAAAAGAAATTGATCGAACACAGTCAAGTTCATTTCATTAAAACCCTCAAGTACATATCTCCATAATTTTAGTAACTAACCCTATTGCAACGAAGGGAGAACAACCAACTTAAATAATTACAAAATAACTACTTCCAAATCCCACAAAAACAACCTAGAAACTGACAAAACACTCTATCAGCAACAAATCTCAATCTCAAGCCTTCTTAGGAGACTTGGCAGCCTTCTTGGAAGGAGATTTCGGTGACTTGGTGCTCTCTTGGCTTTCACTCTTGGTCTTCTTGGGAAGCAACACAGGGTTAATGTTTGGCAGCACTCCACCATTTGCAATCGTCACTCCCGCAAGCAATTTCCCCAACTCCTCGTCATTTCTTATCGCTAGCAAAACATGGCGTGGTACAATACGGTTCTTCTTGTTATCTCTGGCAGCATTCCCAGCCAATTCCAGCACCTATTTAAAAAATAAAAACATTTAGTAACCAATCCGTGAATATGAAAATTAAAAATAAAAAGTAAAAAAATTATGGTAAAAGAGTGTGCTCCGTATAATTACCTCAGCGGCAAGGTACTCGAGAACAGCGGCTAGGTAGACCGGAGCACCGGTACCCACACGCTGCGCATACCGACCCTTCTTCAAGTAGCGACCAATACGACCAACGGGGAACTGGAGGCCAGCTCTAACGGAGCGCGTGACAGCCTTCTTCCGGGGCCCACCTTTCCTCCCAGCGGCTCCCTTCTTGGCCTTGCCTCCAGCTGCAGCGTCCATTTCAAGCTTTTGGGGTTTGAGAAGGTTTGAGATTTTCAAGGAGGAGATCTGAAATTGGAGAGTAGTATTGTGTTGGTGTGAACTGGAATCTATTGGTTTGTTGGGTTTTATAGGGAGGGAAGTGCGATCCGTGAGGAGTGAATTTCACGGTTAGATGCGCTTCTAGTTTGACGAACAGGATGCGTCCGCGGAGGGGTGATCCGTGGGAGGTGGTGAGAACCAATGAAAAGAGAGGAATTTGGCGGATCGAGTTTTGATTTTGGCGAGGGGGCCGAAAATTTTCGGATTTTGGCGCTTCTGCTAGAAGCCTGAAAACTAGCATATTAGCCGCGTGGACGATGGACATTATTGATAATTTTATATGAGTGAGGCTACGGTACTATAGATAGCACGGTTTGGTCCGTGCTACGGCTAAATATTTAAGTTTTTAAAATTCTAACGATCGATTCAAACCGTTCAATATAATTATAAAATGATTATGTACTTGCAAATCAATTTTTTTATTTTTTCGATTTTTTTTACTATTTTTTTAGATAGGTAGAAAATCACTTTATCTGAAAATTCTGGACCATAAAAAAACAGTGATTTTCTACCTATCTAAAAAAATAGTAAAAAAAATCGAAAAAATGTAAAATTTAGTTTGCAAGTACATATTTATTTTATAATCATGTTGAACGGTTTGAATCGACCGTTAGGATTTTGAAAACTCAAATATGAAGCTGTAGCACGAACCAATATGTGCTATGCATATAGTACCGTAGCCTCACTCATTTTATATTTCTGTTAATTTGCTCACAATTTTCAAAAGTATATTACAGAATTTTCATCTCTGACATGTAATTACTGGACATGTTTTTAATAGATAAAAAAAATCACCTGGTCTAAATTGAATAACTCAGTTGCTCATACTATATAGATTTCTTTGTTCGAAAAATAAAAAAATAAAAAAATATTTGAGTTGGAAAATTTTAGATTTAGATCTCACACCTTACGTTGAATGTCAATTTGACGGTTAGAGAAAATTGATTTTCTCTAGATCTCTTGAAAACCTTCACACCGTTGCCTCTAAAGGCATATTCGTTTGTCACGGAATTACATGAGATGGGATTTGACGGGAACGGAAACTCACTTTTGAAAAAGTAGAAACCTGTGGGTATAAATATGTACGGAATTGATCATGAGAATATGATGAAATGAGTGTTTGGTTGTACCGTGGAATTAGTTGTGAGAAATCTTATTATTTTTATTAATAAAATTATTAATAATGCAATGAAATAAAATAGATTAAAAAAATAACATATCATTACTTATTAATTATTATTTTATAAAATATACATATTTTTATAATTAAATAAAATAACAAAATGTGTACAGATAAATTAAAAAAATATTTATAAGCAAATAAAAAATATTAATAATTTTAAAATAATATATATTTAAAAAATTTACGTGCTACAGACAAGTCAAGAAGCATCTAATTTTTTAAACTATTAACTAAATTTAATTTGATATTAATAATAATGATAAAATAGCTTAATTATGCCAAGAAGCAACTAAATTTATTGATCTTTACGGAAGCAACGCCATTTGGCAAAAATAAACGGACCTCTTACTGAATTTTCTTTTTCCTATGAGAACAATGTTTTTAGAAGAGAAAAATGAAATCTCGTGAGAATTTATTAAGAATTTAATTAGGATAAAACGAAGCCGCCGAACACATCTGGAGATAAATGTATGCATTTTGTTTTCTTCCTACAAAATTCCCACGCAACCAAACGGGCCTAAGTGTTCACCTTGAACTTTCGGATTCATTTATTCCCTAACTATTTCTTAAACTAATTTGGTTATAGATTTTTTTATCGATAGAGTCATAGTCAATCAAATAATTATTTTTTTTTTAATTTGTGTCATACATGATACATCAAATGGTAAATTATCGGCTTTCTGTGTTCTACAAATTTCTATGTAATTGTAGAGAGTCGATATGTTTATCCATGATGTGAGTATCCTCTCAAAAATATTGATTTTAGTTATGAAATACAAGATGCCCTTTGATTAATGAGAAATTAGTGTTCACTTATATGACACGGACTTCGAAATTTATTATTCAAGTTAATGAATATTTTGAATTTTTATTTTGCATAAAATAAACAAAGTAACTGCTGCATTCTTATTCGCATCATATCATGAATATAGAACAAGTTTTTAGGTTTTTTTTCATTCGTAGGAGAGAAGTAGAATTTCCATGTATTTTTCTATTAGAAGATTTTAGATTTGTACCTCGGAAAATTAAGGTAAGCAGGAAATAAATATAATAAATAGAAAAATAAATACATACGAAATACTTTCTGAAACTCCCACTTATATAATTTTGACATCCTTTTCTTGCCAAACAATTCAATTTGACCATAATCTATTTATCATGTCGACTAATGGTATCACCTTTTATGCACACAAATCTATCAAATTTTTTTAAAAATGGTTATTTCAAGAGGGCTTTACTGACCTTTAATTTCTTAGTCAGTAAGACTTTCGCATTTTAAATGACTCTGGTAAAGGATGGAGACTCAAACTCTAATATCTACGATAGAAACTTAGAGATTGGAATGTCTATAAGAGGAGAGAAAAAAAGAACTAAAAGATCGAGTTATCAAGTAAATTAGAAAATTTTGAAAAATTACCAAAAAGCGGGATCCTTGATGAATATGATATTGGACAGTGGTATGATTATCGGTTCTTTTTCAATAAATATACAAAGAAGAGGAATTATATTGACAATGGAGAGCTAAAGTTAGATAGTTTTTAGAAGGAGATGCAAGCGCAAAATATTTTAATACCACAAACTAAATTAGAAAAATAAAAATAAAAATTATTTCGCTATAAATTAATGGGTCAATTAGTTATGATCCTACTTTAATTAAATAACATACTACACAATATTATATTGTCCTTTTAGGATCTACTTCTGAAAAAAATTGTTTATTTGCAACAAAATTTCTGAAATATTTCTCAATAACTCTATCTTGACCAATAAACATTTTTAGAAAACCCCTTCACGATAGAAGAAATAAAAAAAAAATGGTTTTTTCATACAGCTCATCAAAGCCTCCTAGGCTGCCAAGTTGAATAAGGCAATCAATATATTTGATCACCGAAAAATAAAATGCAATCTCCATCAACAATTTCCTAAAATAAATATAATTAATTGTAATTTTAAATTGATTACAAAATTATTTTCATTCACAAGCGTATGAACCAGTTGTTCAGTATGAACTGCGGATATCGATCCACATGAACTGGATTTGACTAGTAGGTTTACAATATTCAACAAGCTAGATTAAATTCAAAATTTTAAAAGTATTGAAAATTAAATTCCTTAATTGACACAAATTTAAACATAGAAAGTTCTCAGGACTGGAATTTCGAATAATGGTTTCCCAGAAGGAATCTTTAAGTCTCACGATTTTGAGTATGAACTTAAATAACCTAAGTTTACTCTAAGTTGGTCAAGTCATCAACGGATCTGGCTATGCTTACGTTGACTACCTAAGATTTTATGCATACGAACCCTAAAAATAAGTGGGATTTTCTCACTTTTGTCGGAAAAAATATCAGAGCATCATCATTTCATAAATTATTAAAAAAAAAAATCTTATCACATCCATGATACAATTGATTATTCTCAACAAATTATATCATTTTTATCAACGCAATTTTAGCTCTGTTTAGTAATTTTATAGCTCTAAAATTTACTTTTCTATAGTTATTAATTTCAGACTGACATTACATTTTTAGACAGATTGTTAAATAAGTAACTGATTCGTATTCTATAGTTATTAATTTCAGTAGAAGAATAGCACGCTATAGCATTTTCAGAACTTAAACGCTAACTTATGTGATAAAAGTGTGCTATTTCAGCTACCACCGTTATAGCTGTAACAACAGTCCGCTATAGTGCGTAGCTTGTAGCACACACTATGCTACATAGCTTTTATTTTAAGGACCAAACTGAAAATTTCTTTTAAGGACCAAATTTTTTTAAGGCCCAGATTTATTTTTCTTTTAAATAGAAAAATATAGATAGTTTATGACATGATGTTTATTTTGAATAGAAAAAAATAATTAGTTTATGTCATGATGCTTAGATTATTTTGAATATAAAGCGATATATAGTTTATGATATTACGAGAGATATTTTAAATAATAATTTGAACTTTGCACTATTTCAATATGATATTATAATTTTTTAATCAATATGGTATTACTTATTACTCTATGAGACTTTAGATAATGTTGATAATTAGTAGAATTATATAATATAATTTTTGAAAGAAAAAACACTATGTAGGATAGCTTTCGTTATAGCTACGCTATTGCAAATAGTTTTTATTTTTTAACCTTCCCACGATAATGCGATAATTGCTATTTAGAACATCGCTTAAAATTGACATTATAATTATCACATTGACATTTATAAACACTTTGCAAGTAGAAGGCAAATGTCCTTGGCACAACATACACCAATTTAAGAAATTATTATATACAAAGCAATTCATAAAAAGTACAACCAATAACAAGTTGAAGCCAGGATAACAAAACGGCCTGGTCGAAATTTTGTACCCATCCCAGTAAATAACAAAAAAATAAAAAAAAAACATAAAATTTGATCTCTAAGTATATTTTCATATAGAGATCATATTAAATAATTTGAATTGACTGCTTAGATTTTTAAAAATCGTATTGTGAGATATTGTAACTATAAAATATTCTGAGTGGATCTCTACTATTGAACTTTAATATTTTAAATAATCACTCCTTTTAGAATAAAAGTGAAAAAAATAACAATATCGTTATATCTTTTTCTTCGTTGCTTTGTTATGCTTGTTTTATTGGCAAAATTTTTTTAAAAAAAATACGAAAAATATTTTCTAAGATCCCCGTTCTTTTAATCTTTTTAAGGCTGACTGAAGTTTCCGAATTACACTGGAAGAACATTCTCTCTCTATATCCCCAATTATTATTTTGCCGAGGTTAATTAGTAGAAAAGAAAGGATGCCAAACTTGAACTTGGATCATTCTTTTAATTTGTTTTAGAGCCAACTTCTACCCGACTTTTCTATTCAAAGCATTACAAAAATTTAAAATTAAATAGGTAACATCATTTTGGAATATATTGAAAAATAGCCAAATCGCAATGATTCATCTCCTCAGTTTTCTTTTTCCCTCTTGGGCCACTACTTTTCATCCTGTCCGAGTTTATCTTTTGCTGTAAACTTATCCGGTTAATTCGGTAGAAAATTAAACAATAAATATTTTAAATTAGATTATTTTTCAAATTAGAATAAAATTATTTGTCAGAATATTATTTGAAGGAATAATTGTTTGTCAAAGTACTATTTGAAAATTATTTGTGAATGATATTTTTTAAATATTTGCAAATTTTCTGAAAGAATATAAATGTCAATCATAAAACATATACGACAGATGTAAGCAGGGGCGGATTCGTACAGATTTCGTTTAAAAAATTAAAGTTGTAATAAATAGTATTCTTTTACATATAAAAAATAACAAATATAGTAATGCCTGGCTAGTCAAGCAAGTTGATGACAGTAAACCAAACCTACCTCTACGAATCTTCATATTTTAAATTTTTTGCATAATTCAATCTTCCCGTGACTCTTTTGAAATCTTTGCCTCTTCGATAAACCAATCTCCCTCGACCCGACAGAACTGCGGTGCCCGCTCGCACGCTGTTCGTCCCCAATTGAATATCGCCCAAGGAGGAGGCCAAAGAAGTCGTTTTGAGGGAAGCGCGACAGCTAGGGTTTTGAGGAAAAAAAAATGGATCATGTTGAACGGTTTGGATCGACTGTTTGGACTTTGAAAATCACAAAACCAAATTGTTGTAAGATGTTGTAACTTACAAATGTTGTAAATGGATCCCTCCTCTTTATATATTAAATGTATTACGTATAAAAATAATAAGAATTAGTTCATATTATGTTGTTCGCCGAGTAATTTAAATAATTTTTTCATAGAAAATCTAAAATTCATGATTATTGTTGTATTACCAACTATAATCAAAGTCTCGAATTGTCTTAGAATTTAATTAGCAACTTATGCATATGTCGAACAACATAAATATAGTTTTAATCACCAGCTTTATTAAATTTTGATTTTAGAAAACCATTGTTAGTAAACAAAAATGTCTTTGATAAATAATTTCACTTCTAATTTGATAAAAAAAAATGTCTAATATAATATTTCTGAATTTTTTTAATTTTCTACTGACTTAACAAGACAGGTTTATAGTATAAAGAACACAAATTTGAACGGGATGAACAATAGCGGCCCGAAAAAAATAACTTTGCACGAAATGAACAATATCATTTGCCAAAAAAAAAAATAGACGGGATAAACAATAGCGTCCAACAAAAAAAAATCATGGACGGAATGAATTATTGCGGTGGTGCTATATTTTAACAATTTTTGAAAATGATGCCCCCGATTTAATTTTTAATTTTCTTTAATGCTGGGAATGAAAAAATCGGAACTTCTTTTGGTTATTTTTATTTGTCTTTGCTCTTCTTCTTTTTCTTATTTTTTATTTTTATTTTTAAAAAGGCGGGGATAACCCACCGGTTTATTTTGAAACCAAAGTGCTGTTATTAGATATCAAACTCTGGTATCTAATAAAGTCTCCTTCTTTATAATTTAATTAATTAATTGAATTATCGGCTCATGCATGTGAGGCCTCCATAAAAGGGTCTGACATTGATGAATCCGAATCCTCCCAGGTACCTGACTCAAGCAAATACGGACTGTCCAGATGAACTCAAAACCGTGCCTATTTGGAGATGGCACGGGGCCAGTATTAGTTGTGCTTTGAGATTCGTGCCAAGTAAAAAGAACGATCATGGACCGTCCGTTTCCAATTTGCTTGAGTCAGATACCTGGGGTGGTCCGAATTCGCCATTGATAACCTAATGTATTTGTACATACGTGGTATTACTGGTTTTTGTAGAATGACAGTGAGTTATGACTCTCAATCTGAGTGTGGTCCTATTGTCAATTTTACACTTGGCCCTGCAATTCAAGTTGCCAATGATGATGCCTGAAACCAATAACATTTTTTCTGGTGAGGCAAATTACTAGCAGAATTTTTTTCTCTTGACAAACGTTCTCATTTGGTTTAGTAATCTCTTTAATATAACTTTAGGCAGGGAACAAGTTTGAGATGTTGAATGAGGATCCTGATGATGACTTGGATGCCGAGGACTGGGGAGTGAATTTTCCAATTGGAAATGTTGATCAAATGCGGAGCTTCGAAGTCGGTTCCACTATTTTGATGAACTTGAAAATGTATGCTTTTATAATCTTTTTAGTATTTACAGGTTGGCATGGCAATATGGCATATGGTACTCCAGCAATTGATCCTCCTATTTTAGTCGATTTATAATCTTTAAGCCTTATATATGTATGTCTATATTAAAATCGGTCATTTAATTTGTTCATACTATAATTTAAGCTCTACGTATTAGAGATAAATATGCCTTTTATCTATGTTCTGTGTTTAACATAATGTCACTATATGATTGTCATGGTTACAACTATTTTTTTCTAGTTTATAAATTTTTATTTATTTGTAGTAACTTTCTTCTTTTTACAATATTTGAGTTCGAGTTTTTTTTTCCAGTTTTGCATGGCAAGTTAGGAAGTTAGGTGACAAGTACAATAAGTTGCTGACTTAAGTCAAAGTCTGGAGGATGAAACTTAATTTAGGTGACAGGAACAGAATTATTAACAATGTTCAACTTTAATCAACATAATTAAACCTTTCTTTTCTTTATTCAATTCATCAAGCCTTCATTCTGTAATAAAATCTACAACATATTTTATCAGTGCTCGCACAAAATGTTCTTACGTCATCCATAACATGGAGAAAACACATCACCAGCCAACATAATTTCTGGTCCTTTTATAACTTCTATACAGAGGTGACTTGGGATTTTGCAGTGAGGAATGCCGGTGCCAGCATTTTTTAGCGCAAACTGGGCTGGGCTTATTTGGGCTTTGTCCAAAGAAATAAAGGAAAATAATTCTGACGAGAAGATTAAAGCCGCCTCGAAAAGGAAGAGGTTCGGCTTGACTCGTCATCGCCATCAAGAAGCTAACAAGCCCAATATCAAACCAACATACCATCACGAAAACATTTCCCTCATGGCTTAGACAATTTCTGTTCTTATTATTTAGGACGTAATACATGAGAGAACATTCGTAATAAAAACTCCATGAAACTGACTAATGCTTATTTTGTCCAAAATGGCTGCCGATACCTGTTCTCATATGTTCATTTTCTGTTTCACGTATTACACAAAAAACAGAAAAAATATGCTCTTTTGCAATTAAAAGAGTAAAGAAATTAAGACACATACACAACAAAGTACACAAAATTGAACAATAGAGGAACTGGTAATCACTATCATAACTACAATAAAAAAGTTGACAAAAAAAAGGTGCAATAGAGCAAGAAAAGATAGACTATATAAAGAGAGGGGACTACAAGAGGCTATCGAGTTGGGACTGTAAATTTTGTATGGATATGATGCCCATACTTTGTATTTCCTCAGCTGAATACTCCGAATTTAGTAGCTTTTGTAGCTGCACATGGGCTTCAACTATATTTGTTCTACAAAGTGAAAAGAAAATTGAATTAATTGTGGCTAAATTCAACAAGTCAGATTGGATTACTAGGGCCGGACTGAAGGAAAGTCTCAGTACACAATGTTTAGTTCAGGCTGAATTGAATTAAGGAAGCGGATTGGATAATTAACTGAGGCTGAATCTAATTAAATATCATGATTTCATTGATCACCCGAGGCTCTGTTGCGCACTTTGGGTAAATTTAGACTTAAACTAGTGATTATGTGAATATCTGAGAGAACGTCTAAATAGCAAAAGTAGACACATTATTGTTTTAATAAGAGAAGGCTCACTTGATTGGTTTGAAGAGGATCATGCGGGTTGACGGATTTTGCAAATAAAGCTTCATCTTAGCCATGACTTTGGGTAATTCTTGCTCAATTGCATCCCTAACCTGATCCAATAAGAGTAAAAACAATGAAATTTAAATTAATTAATCATAAAAACAATCAAGGATTGAATTTAAATGATTGAAGTAATAAAAAATAAGGTTAATGGCAATCCAAGGCTGTGCCTGTATGTTGCAAAGTGTAGACTGATGAATTATCATCCTGTCAATCTCATTTTTCCTATTAAGGTTGTAACATTTTCTAATTGAAGTTATCGAGGCATTTTTCAAGGCTTACACAATAAGCTGTGGTAAAGCAAAAAAAAATATATATATATATATATATATAAATTGGAAAGTAAGAAACCAAGTAGTCTGAACATTCACCTTTTGAACAACTTCAGCCACTTTATCTGGAGATGCAAATGCTTGGTTCTTAAGGGGTTTGGCCAGGACTGAATCTGACTTCTGCCCCTGGTTTGCTGAAGACAGTGCTGATCTTACCGCAGTTACCTTGCAAAACACAAACTTATATTAGCATGATAACATCACCATAATCGAGCAGCGACAAGAAAAATAATTTTGTTTACTTGATAGGTAAATGAAAACTAAAAAATGCAAAGGACTACATTACATAACAAACTCATATTATGCACACCCTTCCAAACCCTTAATCCCTCCCATATGGGCACATGCACACAAAATTGAAAATAAAAATAACATGATCAGCAGGTACAGGATAAGATGCCATATTTTTCTATTTCTGTTGCACATAATTCAGGCATCATGGTATAAGAAAAAGACAAGATAGAAGTAAAAGATAAAGATAAATAATATTAGCAGTCCCGTTTCAGGTAAGTGAATCATTTTCCTAACAACAAAAGATAAGACAATTATGGAAATTGATGTGTTCTGAGTAGTTCTTGAGATAGAAGCAGGTTGCATTATTGACACACTTGTGGAACATTCCATGTACTTGTTCAGGGTCTGATTCCACTACCAGGTATTAAAAGTAATTTGGCCTATTTCCTCAAAAAAAAAAAAAAAAAAGTAATTTGGCCTAATAAGCAAAAGCTAGATGCACCGACTTGTTCAAATTCTGATCTACAGAATGGAATTGAACTGGAATGATAATAATAATTTTGAGGGAATAAATGAAAAGGCATGATGAGACTGCAAAATGGATCTTGATAGCAAAAGCCATAGGAAACATAATTTGATTATAATCAGAAGAGGGGGGGCAGAAACATGAATGATGTGTTCCAACATTTTTATCCAAAACCCATAAATTTCACACATTTTTATCCAAAACCTGACACGTTTTAAGATATTTAAAGATAAAATTTTTATGTCAAGTACCTAGAAAGATGTGTTCCAACATTTTTCCTCATATATCCACAAATTGAAAACCAAGCCAAGTGGCTTTAGTTCACTTTCTAATTGACACCTAGAATATTTTAATTCCTACTCATCACAAATTGAAAACCAGACAGACAACCAACTTTAGAACAGATTTCCGAATTACTAACCTGAATAGATCTGTAACATTTACTTCAGTTAATATGAAACTTTACGGTAATTAATCAATCTTTTGCTAGACTTAAGTCAGTATAATCAATTGGGCATGTTTGCAATAAAGCCATTAATGTCATGCAAATTGCAATGAAAGAAGTGTTGGGTGTTATTTGCAAGCCTGGTAAAACATTTTGAAGTTGGCAACTCACTATAATATGGATTCATGGAGAATCAAGCCTAAATTCAAACCCTACACTTATGCTTGCCCGGTATGGTGTTAGATATAGTTATTGGACACGACGTGTTCTCATTCTGTTTTGAAAACAGGGGCAACATAGACCATCCTGACCGACCCCTGTGGGATTTTGGTTGCATGGAGCTGATGCGGAACATCCACACCTCATGGCGATGGAGAGTAGGAGTGAAGCTGAGCATTGGGTTGCTCACTACAAGCCAAAACACTCTGGCAGTACTTGGGGAATACTAGGCTAGTTATCTGGAGATGTATATCTCTTCTTCTCTGTTTTATGTTTTACTTTGTTTCCTCTTTCTATCTACATAACCCACTCCTTGTAACTCTCTCTCTTTTATAATACAATTCTAAGTAGGCTTCGCCTACTTTCCTCGCAAAAAAATATAGGGGTTCCTGAAGCTTCATTTTTTTAAGGGAAAAAACAGGAGTCATGCCAGCTATAATGGAAACTCTTTATATCATAGAAATAATAACACACGTCATACATTAACACAACAGGAAGCATTTACCTTGGTGACAAAGGAAAGCATTGGGTCCACAACTAATTTTGTGATGGCCATAATAAATTCTTCACATGTGGCCTTTAGGCTTTTCTCTAAATCCTGAAATATTTTGAAGGAAGAAGTCGATAAAAGATAATGACCCATATTGTAACAATACACGTTGGATTTAAAATAAATAAAATAATGAGTCCAAAGGTCCATTAATGTCCTTTAGGGTCATTATGGTTTGGAGCCAGTTCCACATCATCTCAAACCCCAAATAAACTGAAAAATGGCAAATAAAATGAACAGCCAACAAGCAATTTTATTGATCCAAAGAAAATGGACCGAAAGCAAACTATTAAAAAACCTTGACACAATCAAGATGTTTGAATAATAACATGAAATATAAGTAATCAAGGTAACATCTAACCTTCTTTGCATCAATCTGACTCTCAAGTATTCGAGGAGAAAATGTCCGGGCTAGCGATGTCGATCTCGACCAATCAAACAAAGACACCTGGCCTCTCAAAATCCTCCTCAAGTGTTCCTAAATTTAATTATGCAAAAATTATAGAGTTCTGTATTGATTTAAAAATTGTGATTCTTTGTTTCAAAAAGATGTGTTCTTACCAACAAGTGAGAGAAGTCAAGCTCCTTGTATGTCACAGAGAACTCCATGTCAAAAGGTGCAATCTGGTGATACATAACATTCCAAGCAGTTCATTAGTTCAACGAAAACGGACACAATATTAGAAAAAGTACCATATGTGCCATGGAAGCACCTTCAACTTTCTCAAAGTTATGGAGACAAACTATCTGACATATAATAACATGCCACCCTAACAAAATTGGCAAAATAGAAAAAACCATAACAGACAAATCTGTAAATGTACTTGTAACTATATGAAACAAAATATTTTTTGCAAAACATAACTCAAAACAATTCATACTTTAAAATCCCATTTTGGAACATATAAGAAAAGGTGCTTCATATAAGAATTTATTTAAGTTCACACAAAAGAAACGTAAGAATCTCCTTATGTAATTTTCTGATGCTATGCAAGGTACCTGCTCTCTTAAAATGAGAAGATGCTTGATAAGGAAAAGTTGACCATCCATCTGTCCTGATTTTTTTGCAATGGACTTGCTTGCATTCTGTTTTAATAGCACAGAGATACAGGGATAAACTAGATGCTGTAAAGCCCAACGTTTTAATATCAAATTGTTTTTCTCAAAAGAAGATAAAACAGGAAAAATATTTAAGTCTAAAAGTAATTAGTTGTATAACATTATATAACATCTACTCGATTAAAATATTTCAGAAAAGGGGAATTTTGTTTGCTAAAATTTTCTGCCTATCTCATTACATTTTTATTTGGTTCTAGCGCCAACCAAACAATATAGTTCTCATTATGAAGATAGAAAAAATAAACATAAAAATGACTGAAATCCAATTCATAGGATAAAATAAGCTGACAAACCTGGATAGATGTTGAACAAAATTCCACAGCTTCCTGGACACAAGCACAAGAAGACAGACCCAGTGAAATACATAAGATAAAGGCATTAGAGTATAATAATGCCCCAGAATTGTGAACTTTCTATTGCTGGAACACTAATTGTACCTGGGCCAATCCTGTAAACACAGCTGGTTCAAGGCAGTGGTACAGCTTTGAAAGGCATGAAACTGTTTTCTCCAATGGTCGGAACCATGTTTCATATATATCCGAGTTGTCCTCATTCTACAGATGAGTAAACAAATATTAAAAATATATATATATATCGCAGCAGTGATAAGTTAGTTCAAAGGAATGGTTTCATTTATGCTGCGGCAAAACACCAAATGTTAAAGTCCAATGCAGCAAAACAACCTCATTTTTTTCCATCTAAAATACATAGTAGGTAGCTGTATAATTATACATAATATTTCCAAATGTTTGAGAGGGCATGCACCATATGAGTAAATAGGTAATTTGCAGATTATACATCAAAATCCCATAATAAAAATTGCAAATCGATTTAGAAAGTAGTCGCTTACAGGATTTGAAGCCGTCTCCACAGTTCTTTCCAGCCTTTTAGGGTAGTCCAAATCATTGTCTGACGGACGATAATTAGCAATCTGTTGAAAAATTGAAATTCCTAAATTCTCATAACACTTCAAACTGATAATTAGATGCTTTCACAAATAAAAAAGGTCCATTAATAGTAACACAATTATAAACAACAAAGCTCAAAAAAGGTCAAACGTCATGCACATATAGGAGCTTGGATGTGTTGGGTCGGGTCAGGAAAGACCCAATTCAAGCCTTTTAAATAATAGTATCATAAATAATAAATTAGACACAACACACAAGTTTTGTTAATTCCTCGCATTGTCAGCCCTCCAAACAACATGGATTCGAACCCCAACCATGACAATTTTGAATTTCTTTCATCTTCATTCACGACCGCAAGTCTCAACCATTATAAATGTTACTCACGGTGTCTAATCCCAATTAACAAGTCAATCCGGGCTCATAATTGGCTACCAACCTGTGATCATTAGCTGCCTCAAACAATGCCTAAACTAGACTCTCTATGCAATGAGGAAAATAACAAGATAACCTGAATATTTAACAAATAAATAGTACAAGAGAATAGGCTATATTTCCACATATTTTCGAGCATGTGTGACATGTATCACACTACAGGAATGTGCAATAAATTTTAATATTTTATAGGATCGCTCCAATTCGTGTAAATCCTCATACTTATGATAAAAGCATTCAAGAAGAAGAGATCTGAGTGAAAAGTCTACCTCCTCACGAATGTGGGTCCGAGCACAAAAGGCAAGTCTCTCATGGATGTCAGCTAAGATTCTCTGCAGTGTAGACCGTAGCCCAGCCACCAATTCACCTCTCCTGCTTAGCTGTTCACCAAGGACTTCAACTTTAAGTATGTCAACAAGTTCACATAAGGCATCTAGGTTGGCCTCATGTATGAGCCTCGGCCTTAGCGTGTCATACAGATAAGTCGACCTGCCAGAATGAAACACTGCAATTAGTTATATAACATCACACAGATAAGGACACCTGCCAAAATGGCACTTTGCTATTGGTTATGTAATAAAAAGAATTATTTTTCATGTCACAATTTGTTTACATACTCAAACACAAATTTTCTATTTCATTAGCTTAAACTTTTGAGTGAAGGAGATGACCTACAAAAATATAGCGTGTTTAAGTTAAATAAAAGGATTATGCTTGTGAGTTAAAAAGTTCAATTTTCTTATCCATAAATGCTATGAAGTCCATATTTGAACTGGTATATATCATCCTTCTGTTCATACTTTCTGTATGTCAGATGTGTTATCAGCATACTAAAAAAAATAAATGCTGGACTCAAAGACTGCTCATACCACACCTTGTTGGAAAAAATTCAGCACTAGCTTGGTCATACCGTATGGTCCAAGAACATACTTATTTGGCAGCTGGCTAGTCACTAAGATAGGGTAAATTGGAAAAACCGAAATGATAAAGAGAAAGGAACTTACAAAGGATCCATAAGAGGAGCCAAGCTTGATGCATCTTTAGAGGATGATGGGAAGAAGTGATCAAAGAGCTGGTGCTCAAACTGGCAAACCTGAGAAACATTCAAAAAGTACTTCATAAGATTTAACAGTACTGTGACATAATACGCAACTGATCACCAAACCAGTTGGTATCAGTATATACTGGCAGGTACTGGGCAATCAACGAGTGACAGCAGACTAGGCACCTCTCATAGTTGAGTCCGAATCTGCTGCGATCCCTCTCGGGATCGCAGGATCCTGAAATTCCGAGATTAACGGTTCAAACTTTTCCATGCACGGATCTCGGAAACGTTCTCCAAAAGTAAATTTTCATGCACGCCTCTCAAGAAAGACCAACAGTTGAGATCGGATCGCAGGATCCTGTGATCCCCCGAGAGAATCACAGCAGATTTATTTTCCTCATAGTTGCTATTAATCAACTATTGATATTTATACTTTCATATGTTTTTGCATTCTCCTCTCACGATTGCAAATAAAACCCAACATTATTTTATATAGGGGTCTCTCCTATAATTAAAGTATGCATAACAGTCAAAAGACGAACTGCGGTATAGGACAATCAACCCAAAAATATATGACAATAAAACATGTAAAGCAAGAAACTTACTTGCATTAGATATGCACAGCCAGACCTAGTCAATGAAGGCAATGGTTCCTTTTTAGCATATTCAGAGACCCGCTGCTGTACAATACCTTTTATCTACACATAAGAAAAAAACTAATTAACATTGTTCAGGACAAAGGTTGCAGCAACAATTAGACAGTGCAAAATTATAGTGAAAGAACACTAACCAAGTACAACCTCTGTTCACAATACAACTTGTGGCATTCTGAAAGAATCTGCGCATACTCTTTCCTAGCAGCTCTGCTTTCAATCTCTCCAAGTATTGGTTTCAGCTGCATATTACCACCTTTCTCATTAATAGACAGAAAGTACGAGTACTATACAAATACAAGCAACTTAGATAAAATTGCAATGGAGATAATTTTTTTTTTTTAATGCAGACATAAGACTAACAAAGAAGTACAATATATGAATTTCTCATGATTTGTACGAGTTTATTTATCCATAATGTTGATATGTAGGTACCTCACTAGCTGCTGCCTTGAAGCGAACATAGATTATTGATTCCTCCACACCCTCAGAAGCAACAGCTTTCCCAGCAGCACTGGCTTTAATTGCTGATTGCACCTGAAAAAATGAAAAATTTCAGTGCATTTCATAATAGAGTTTCCATTTTCTTCCACCATAATTTTAGTTCAAAAATATACAAAGAGTATGTAAACATACCTGGGAAGAAGCACCTTTAAGGACTGAAAGAACATGAGACCGGATTATGCCTAGTGCTCTAGACTACAAAGGAAGACCGATCAAGGTTAACAAGCAATGAGTTAATTTTATCATTTATCACTGCCATTTACATATAGAGTTAAAACTTATTTCAATTTGCACATTGTTTATTTATTTTATTTTTTATCCTAAAGCATAATATGGCGAAAAGCCATTGAAACAAAGATGAACAAGGGAAAACCTAGTAACACTAAATATGACGCCAGCCACTTGATTGCTTCAATGATTGGCCGTAAGTGTTTTGGAAGACTAATTTGTATAACAAATCTGGCCCCAAGTAATTGGGATCAATATTAATTTAGTTGTTTGAGTGAGGCTTAAAGGTTAAGTTCAACCAAACTAAAAATAATACTTCTGAAGTTGGACCCAGAATGATACTGTGTCTTACTATTCCAACGTATTTTGGAGACAATTACATTTTCAAAAAGTGAAGTTAAATAATGGAAATTCGTTGGCTTAAATTTTGCACCTGAAGCTGTCGAAATTTAACCAAGTAAACACTAGATTCGGCATATTGGGGGTTGCTCTCCACATACCTACATCCACCGAAAATGTCAACTTGCAAAATTCAAACCTATCAAAAGAAGAGGCAACAGAAGGCAAGGTAAGATAGATTGAAAGAAAAAATAAATACACTTACGAGATACAGTCATCGAGCCGTTTCAGAAGTGGTAGAAACTGTTCATTCCCAATGTTCATGTTTGGAGCATAGAAGCTTGTTGATACCTACACAGTTTTGACAGAATAAGAACAAATATTACATTTTGCTATGGAAAGCAAGGCAAAAGCTTTTGGCTTGTTGCAAGTCATAGGACTAATTGTCACTTAAAATAACCAAATACAATTTTCAGAAAGTTAAACTAATTCAGAGGTATGAATAAATTCGAGCTATCAAAAGTGCACAGCTACTAAATTAGATGGATCAATAGTTGAAATATTATATGTCATGCCAACCTGAGGATACCAAAAAGAGAATAAAGCTTACATTTTCGAGTTCATCAAAATAGTTGAGCCTACTTCGAAGTGCATCAGCAAATTCGATTAATCTTTGTTTCTCGACTAACTGTGCTTTGACAAGGTGAAATACATGGAATTAGTAAAGACAGAGAATAACTCTACATCAACAGGAATTGATTCTCAATGTACAATACACAGGGTTATCAATGGCAAACCATTGTATGTTTAGGCCTCACATGAGCTGAGCATTCAATTCAAAGTCCCTTATTTAAATTAAAAAGAAGGCGGCTTGATTAGATATCAGAGGTTTGATATCTAATAGCAGCACTTTGGTTTCAATGATACCAGTGAGCTATCCCCCCACTATTTAAGAAAAAGAAATTAAAATAGAAAAGAGCAAAGAAAAACAATAGCAACTAAAAGAGGTTTATACAACCAGTAACCATAGATATATTGGTTCTATGCACCAATATCAAATGGCACTGAATAAGTATGATAAAACTGCACTGTAATGAAGCACTGTACATCGAAAACTAGCTTAGTAGGAGTTGGCTCTAAAACAAATTAAAAGAATTATCCAATTTCAAGTTTGGCATCCTTTCTTTTCTAATAATTAACCTCAACAACATACTAATTGGGGTAGAGAGGAAGAATTTATCCATGGGTTCTTCCAGTGCACTACGGAAAACTTCAGTCAGGCTTAGGTGCAGGAAACATTACAAAATTTGAGTAGCTCTAAAAAATTTAAAAGAATAATAACACTGATTGTTAATAAACATACCAGTTGGTCACAGGCATTGTGCAGTGTTTTTGTCTTGGTAGCCACACTTTGATGAAGAGACTGGAGTTCACTTATTAAGCTAAGAGTGTCATCCACCTACAAAAGAAAGGTATGTATGTGTGAGACAGAGACTGAAATGATTTAGTTAAGGTTAAAAATTAAAAAAGTTCAGCTCAGCAAAACTCTGTTAGCAAGTGTTGCCCCAGCCCCACTAAACCCTTAATGTGCCTTCCAACCTCAAATTAACCTAATTTTATTTCGATCGACTTTCAATCAGTGATATTATCTAGAATTAGACCAATAGCCACACATCACCCTCTGATTATGCACTGAGCCAACAGAAAACCACAGACAGCATATGTTCATCCGGATGTTTTAATATGACCCCAAACTAAGCCTCAATTTCCCCCATCTTGAGCAACATAGACTAAGTGATCAATGCTCTTCGTTGTTAATCTCTCAAAAGCAGCTAAACCTTGAATTGATCATTTGTATCAAATAGCCTCAGTCGGACAATCAGATGTCAGAGCTGACAAAAAAACATGAACCATGGTATAGGTTCCCTCAAGTATGTAAAACAAGCCCTAAGAGTGTTGATTAAGCAACAATTGTGCCAACAGATTGAACTAGTTTTCTCTCAATTATCCCTCCATTCAGCAATCCAGACTTCATGATAAGTCTCGGATGCCTAGTTTTTCTTCAATAATATACCAAAAAGGTAACAGAAAAGAAAGAAAAGTCAAAAATTAGAATAACCAGCACAATTTACATATCAGATCTGATCAAAATAGCACCGCAATTCAGTATGTTATCATTTAGTGATTGTTTTATAGTCAAACAAATATTAATATAACCCATAACAACATACTTGTTGAAGAATTTGGTCACATATATTGATCCTTTCTGTTAGCGTGTCCTCGTACAAACGATACTTCTCCTCGGTCTGTTAAAAAGTTGGGTCAGCAAACTAAAAGAACAATTGCCCAAAGAACCATCTTCTTTTTTACAAAAAAAATAAATGAATAGTTGGTGCAAACCTCAGATTTCATAGCTGATTCAAGCTCTGCATACCATTTGTAGAACTGAAAGCAAATATAAAAGAAGTAACAGAACCAGATTTAAGCATAAGAAATGATAAATTAATAATCGTGCAGCATTTTTCAAGTGGCACACAAGCGAAAACAAGAATTACAGCTAAAGTATCACGATATCTAGTCTTGTACCAGTTCAAAGCCTGCAAGTAGGTCATAACTATCACTAATGTGGTACTGGTACAAAAGAACCAGCTAGTACCTTAACATTGAAGCGAACTATTTCATATTTTTGCTGATTGGAGATGTTGGTATCTATACTATTTGAGTACCTGGTGTGTGTTGACCAGCACTGCATCCACGGCTCCAGCCTCATCCAAAGAAGATTCATCGGGAGAAACTGATAGGCTGCCTTCCTTACCCAAGATCTGCTCCTGAGCCTGTACCGAATTTCCAAAGTATTTAACAAATCAAGCAGTACAAATCAAACCTCAGCGTAAATCAGTTAGGAGAAAATCAAGTCACCAGATTAGGAGGGAAAGGACGCTCTGAAACTGCATTGGAGAGAGCCAAGATCGCTGCCTCTTGTTGATCCGTCAACGGTGCGTTCTGAGAAAAGGTGAGATCAGATCTGGTTTAGCACAGGAGGCCCAGTGAATTGGATTTTTGTTCGTACGAGATCTAGATTACCTGAGCCCATGTAGAGGCGAAGTTGTAGCCTTTCGAGACAGCTCCCGACTTGGGCAGTGCTGTTGTCGCCATTCCTAAGAAAATGAAGTACTTTCAAGCATCAGTCCCGTCTCGCTGTTCCTTTTGCACTGTCGTGGCTGAAAAGGGAAGAAGAGGTGGAGGGGCCCTTTGGCTTCGCTTGGTGCGAACTGTTTGTGTGATTATGCCCCGACTATTTCTATTCGCTTGGAGCGAACTGTTTGGTCTTGACTCATGAGTCGCCTTTTCGTCTTCAATCTCTTCGTTGGAGTTTTCATCTCTCTTCAGTTACTTCACTTTTAATGGCATTATTTTGTAAATTAAGTGAACTCTTAAAATTTTCATATATTGCCAACTAATGAATTCTTTCATTTAATTTACAGCTTCCAATCATCAAATTTCAATTCCAAATCAATTCTTTTTATATTTTTTTCTGATGAATTGAATTCTATTTTTGTTGGTTTTTATTCCTGGGAAAATAAAATGCCAAGGAAGCTAGTGTTTTCCTGTTGGCAAGGCTAAGCTGATGATGACATCATATTTTTTTGCCAAGACATTTCTTAGTTTTAATTTAAATCAGCTGGTTCGTAAAATATAACTTGAGGTATTGATAAAGCAGTAACTGTGAATTGATTTTTGTTTTAGAGAGGGGTATTAGTAGCTTTGTGCTTGATAAAGGATGATACTATTACTGTTAAAATCTTTTACCCTTTTTCTCCGACCTTTTTATTTGTAGCATATAAAAATACAAATTTAAAACTGGCGTTACGATGAAATCTCGTATTATACCACGAATGCAAATACGAATGATTTCAGAGGAAGAGTTTGGGTGAAACGCTTTTTCAGAAATCTTTACAGTTGTTTTTCAAATAAATTTAAAAGAAAATTTAGAGTCATGTTATTAAACATAATAATAGTCTAAAAGAATCTACATCACAATTCACACCTGCAAAAGAATTGCAGATGCTGATGTAAAAAATTACAATTTGAACTATATAGATGTGCAATAATTTACTAATTTTATAATTTAGCAATCTTTTCAATTATGTTTATAAGTGTAATGTCAAATGGCAATTGCCAATTGTAGGATGTAAAATTTAACATTGTAAAATTAATTGAAATTGCTGAAACATAGAAATAATTCCTAAAATTGTCGATGTACTATTTTTTTTGGCAATCAAATTTTATGTAAGTATTTTTAACTTTCCATTAAATAAAATTTTAAGCACTTGATGTATCTAAGATATGTTTTAAATGTTCATAATATCTTATAGACATTATATATAGAGTGAGACTATGGTACTATGCATAGCGCATATTGGTCCGTATAATGAATCGCTATCTTCATTTTCATAGTCTAAATAACCGATTTGAACCGTTGAACATGATATTCATATGAAAATATATTTGTAGATCAAATTTCACATTTTCAACAATTTTTATACTATTTTTTTAGGTTAAGTAAAAATTAGAAAATTAGTTGATCTAAAGATTCAAATCATTCAAAAGTAGTAATTTTTTACCATTCTAAAGCACATAAATGTTAATTTTAAATTTTAGTTTTATTTTTAAAGATTATTAAAATAAATAATTGTCAAGTAATCTTATTTTTCCTCTCAATAAATTTAACTAAAAGTTATATATGTTTTTTAATAGAAAGAAAGCGGTAGAACATTTCCATAAATTTTTACAAACAATCAAGTACACAGTAATAGACTAATAGCCCTGCTGAGTGCTTAGGAAATAGATCTGCTGTGATTCTAAAAGAAACGCAAAGACCTGTGATTCTAAATCCATCCCTTCATTTCATAGAATGCACGAATCTCAAAAACACTTATTTTTTATGCACCAATCTTCAAACAAATAAATGAATGGATTTGGAATAACATGATCCTGCCATTCCAAAGAATGACAGCAGATTTGTATCCGAGTGCGTATGGATGCAAAATCCGTATCCTCTGCATTAACTCAAATTTTGAGTTAATGCATTTTGGATGTCCAATCCGGTCCAAGGTTAAAGACGGATCGGACAGTCCGAATTCATTAACATAGCTCAAAGTTTGAGTTAATATGGAGGATAAGATTTTTTTTTTTTTTTTGCTTCAAACATGCCCGTAGGCAAGAGGATACGATTTCATGGATGCATCATGCATAGCCTCAGCCCTCGGGCCCTAGTTAGTTCGAAGAAAAGAAAAGAAAAAGAGACGCAGGTAACGAATCCAAATCCTTTCAAGTACTCGACATAAGCAAATTGAAACAGACGGTTCAGATTAACTCAAAACAGTGCCTATTCGGCAATAGCGCAGGGAGCCAGCATTATTTGTGCCTTGACATTCATGAAAGTTAAAAAAACGATCCTGGACCGTCCGTTTCCAATTTGCTTGAATCAGGTAGCAGGTAGCTGGGTGATCCGAACCGGTAAAAGAACTTCTTACACCAACTCCACTCAACTGGATGGCCAAAATTACAAAATGACCCGCCAAATTCTGACGAATGCACAGACCAATACAACTCCGGGATTTGCACTTTTAAGAAGTTTATTGAATCAAATGACTTAATCAACAGACAAATCATATACGAATACGCAACACTAGAAATTTTACCATAAATATCTATCACATTTTACCATTTAAAAAATATAGCACGTTTCACCTATATATCCAACATTGATAGATTTTTTTTGAAAAAAAAGTATTGCTCTCCTTTTCTTTTCGACTGGTGTTCAAAAGCCAAGCACAAAAGAAAGTCAAAAAGCTAGCTTTCACAACAAGAAAATTCGGATATTTGCAAATCAACACAGAATCTCCATTAGAGAATAAGCGAAATCAAATCCGGAACCTTAATCTGTCATTTGCAGTAAAAATTGATATAACACTGGAAAAAAGGCAAAGCGGCAAAACTATTGCAACTTTTTGAATGATCATTTGCAGCAACATAGATCCATTAATAATATTCAATTCAAACAATCTAACATAAAGTAAACAAAAAAAATTGATGTAACACAATCAAGTTCGCTTTTCACTAAAAAAAACCCACAATAGACCCCTTTGCCATCAAAAGACAACCATCCCTCCTAATTACATAAACACCTATTTCTAACCCGCATCTAAACAAATCAGAAACTAACAAATTGCTCTATCAACAGCAAGCTCAGTCCTATTTGGGAGACTTGGTAGCCTTCTTGGAAGGAGATTTAGGGGATTTGGCAGTCTCTTGGCTATCGCTCTTGGTCTTCTTAGGCAATAGCACAGGGTTAATGTTTGGCAGCACTCCGCCATTTGCAATCGTCACTCCCGCAAGCAATTTCCCCAATTCCTCATCGTTTCTTATCGCCAGCAAAACATGACGCGGGACGATGCGGTTCTTCTTGTTATCTCTGGCAGCATTCCCAGCCAATTCCAACACCTATTAAAAAAAAGAGAATTTGATAACCACTCCTTGAATATTACAATAAATAAATAAAAACAAAGACAAAAGGGAGATGGTGAAAGCGCGTGCTCCGTATAATTACCTCAGCGGCAAGGTACTCCAAAACAGCGGCAAGGTAAACCGGCGCACCGGTACCAACACGCTGTGCATATCGGCCCTTCTTCAAGTAGCGACCAATACGGCCAACCGGGAACTGGAGGCCAGCTCTAACGGAGCGGGTGACTGCCTTCTTCCGGGGCCCACCTTTCCTCCCAGCGGCTCCCTTCTTTGCCTTGCCTCCGGCACCGGTGTCCATTTCAGGCTATTTGGGTTTGAGACGGTTTGAGAATTGAGATCCGGGAGATGCGTTGAGTTGGTTGGTTGGTTGGTATGAGTCGGAATGTGATCGGCGGTTTGATTTTATAAGGTAAGTACTAGCGATCCGTGGGTGGGAGATTTCGACGGTTTGATGCTCTTTTAGATTAACGGACAGGATACTTCCACGGAGAGGCGATCCGTGGGAGGTGCTGAGAACCAATGAGAAAAGAGGAATTGGGCGGAATGAGTTTCTTCTGATTTTTGGGAACGAAAAATTTTGGGATTTTGGCGCTTCAGCAGAAAATGTTGAGGAGAGCGCTGTTACACGGCAATTCAGTAAATGGTTTTTTTTCTATCACGTCCTCGGATTTAATATTTTTTGTCAATTCATTTCAAACTAATTTTATCACTATAAATATTTTAGTTATAATTTGTGAAGACCGAGAAGTATTAGAGGTTGGTATATCAATTTTGCCAATATTTTTATTAATACCAAAAAAAAAAACAAATTATCAAATCTGCTCCACCCCAAACTTATTTTTAAATCTACCTCAACCGCCCATCCACTGGGCGGTCCACTTTTCTCACCTGACCGCCTAGCAGCTGGGCGGTCCACTCTTCATAGCTGATCGCCCAGCTGCTGGGCGGTCCGCTATTGTTTTTTTTTTGTATAAGCGGTCCGACCCCCCCTCTCTCAGCTCTCTCTTTTCTTCTCTGCCTCCCCGTCGCCCCCCGTCTCCGCCCACCGCCCGAAACCACCATCCTCTCTTCCTCTCTCTCTCTTGAACTCTCTCTCTCCCTCTCTTCCTCTCTCTCTCTTCCTCTCTCTCTCCCTCTCTTCCTCTCTTCAAATCTGCCACTCTCTCTCTCTTCCTCTCCCTCTTCCTCTCTCTCTCTCTCTCTCACCCGAACCCTAATTTTCGGCCATCTCGGCGACAATCCGATTATTTTCGAGTAAGTCTCTAAATAATTTTTTTAATTTATATTTTGTATCTTGTATTGGCTTTGGAACGATTGGTAGAAATTGAATTGTTAATTATCTTGTGCGGGTTGTTTTTTCCCGACACGATTGAATTGTTCAAAATTAGGGTTTCCAAAATTAGAGTTTGTAGTTTAGGATTTAGGGTTGACAAAAATGAAGTTTATAAATTAGGGTTGAATTGTTAATTATCGTGTGCGGGTTGTTGATTTTTCCGTCGCGGTTTAATTGTTAAAAATTAGGGTTTCCAAGTTTAGGGTTGAATTGTTAATTTAGGGTTTAGGGTTGAATTGTTTAAATTAGGGTTGAATTGTTAAATTAGGGTTTAGAGTTGAATTGTTTAAATTAGGGTTGAATTGTTAAATTAGGGTTTAGGGTTGAATTGTTAAATTAGGGTTGAATTGTTTAAATTATGGTTGAATTGTTAAATTACGGTTTAGGGTTGAATTGTTAAATTAAGGTTGAATTGTTTAAATTAGGGTTTAATTGTTAAATTAGGGTTTAGGGTTGACAAAATTGGAGTTTATAAGTTAGGGTTGAATTGTTAAATTAAGGTTGAATTGTTTAAATGCTAGCATGGCCGCAGAACACCAGAGCGGACCCATTTGAGGGACGCTGCAGAATACCGTAGAGGTCCCTGGGGCCTCAGAATGCCGTAGAGGTCCCGGTTATTTTTTTTTAATCTGACTTGGAAGTTGATTATGATTTTGTTTTCAAAATTTTTATCAAAAATATAAAGTTTGTACTGGAAGTTGTGTGTAATTACTTCTGTTTGAAATGTTGTTTAATCTGAAATTGTTGTTCGTCGTTTGTTTGATCAAAAGAAACATTACAATAGAACAAGGAGTCATATAAATAAGCATATAATAGAACAATGCTAATGTTATCGGAAATTACAAATACGTCTAATTAACCAAAAATAAACAATATTTTTACGAGTACAATTAAAAAAGCAACATTAACTCTCAATCTCGTGCAGCTCGAGCAGCTCTGTTTTGTCTTTCTTGTGTATCTCGGCCGGCTTGGTGTCCTCTTCTTCTATTATTTAGAACGTCCATCCACATCGGAATTCTGTTGTGCTGTCTTCTGCCCACAGAAATATTTTTATCCTCTGGAACAAGGACCGGGCCATCGTGTTGAGGCCATTCCGACTGATTTCCATACACATGCCATTGAGCTCTCCATGTGTTGATCAGTGTATTGATGTGATAGTAGTGACTTACAAAGACGCCAGGGTCGATGCCTCGGAGACGACACACGGACAGAACATGAGAGCACGGTATTCTCTCCAATTGAGGCTTCTGGCACGTGCAAGTTACCGTGTGATCATCCCCAATTATCACCGTGTATTTGTAATTGGCCTTGGTAAATCGGCCAGAATCGTCAGGTATGAAAGTGTGAAATCCTGTGTGGAGGTTACCTCGAACTCGTTGTTGTTTTCAAAGCCCCCCAGCGTCTTCATTTTATCGGACCTCTCGAACCGTTTGTTGATCAGCTACAAAAAATTAAAAAATAATGAAGAAGTCAGATTTTTTTAACAAACTTCATTAAAAATTATTCCTCTGCCTCTAGTATTTCCGGATCCACTTCTTCATCGGTTTCATCCGGATCACAAGTTTGACCCCAATGAGCGGTCCGACTAGATGAAGGCTGGTCAGTTTGGGATGGAGCCCGACGAGAGGGTCGGTCCCTCTGAACTGGGGCCCGACTACTGGACGGTTGGTTAATTTGGACAGGGGATGGACTAGAGCCGGATGAGTTACCTGTTCGCGCGAAAGCGCAACGCAAGTTTCGGTACGCTTGAGGGCGTACCTTTTAAAACCGCGTTTACACTTCACGAGTAAGGGTCGCAAGTGCACAACCCCTATCGAGTAGTATAATCGGGTATCGATCCACAGGGACGGGCAATTACTAGGTTAGAATCCACCGAACTCAATTAAAAACTAGAAGTGAGAAGGTTTTGGTTTGGTATTTAAGTTCCTAAAAAGGTCAATTCAAGCAATTCAAACAATGTAATAAAATGCTAGAAGAAATGTAAATTGTGTTTTGATTATGGATAAAAGGCATTTCCAGGGTTTCAGATTTCATCTGTGATCTGCCTCTAGTGGTACGGCCCGTACCAAGTTGGTACGGCTAGGCCGTACTCCACTTGGTAAGGCAAGGCCGCACCACTCTGGTAAGACCCGTACTGGATTGCCAGAACAGAGTTTACCAGTTCGAGTTGATGCATTCCTTGCTGGTACCTTGTGCTAAACTCTTTAGAAAGGTTCAATTGACCATACCTAAGGTTCCTAAGCCTCAACCGTCGTGTGTTGGATCAAGATTTAGGTTGGAATGCAATTGATTGCCTTTTAGGGATTTCTACACCTCAATTCTCATGTGTTGGTACAGATCTACCCTAGCTGGTTGATTGGAGACCTAAGGCACCCTCTAATCTGTCGATTAGAGGAGAATTCAACCTCTCGGCTTCAATTCGAACAAGTCTACCCTAAACAATTGATTTGGTTGAGAGATTGAGATGATCACATGACCTTGATAGGTTTGATCTAGACCTAGAGGTTCATCATACACAATCACAGCAATCAAAGCAAGAGATGGCAAAGAAAATCACAATCAATCAATCAAAAGAGTTCATACAAGATACAAGTCAAAGAAAGTCAAAGCAAATCAAGAATCCATCTCTAAACCCTAGAAACTGAAATAACTACTCACAGCACATGATCTGATCTAAAAATACAATAAAAGGGATAGAGAAAGCCATGGATCGAAGGGATCGAGAGGAGGAAGCTTGATCCGTCGAGTTTCGCCTCTTTCCTCTTCCTTCCTTCTTGCTCCTAGCTCCTTAGCTCTCTTTCTCTCTCTTACTGTGCTCTCAATTAGATCTGGAATGGAATGAATGTCGAAATTGGAGAGTTCCCCGCTTTAAATAGCCTTTGCCAAAATTTGAATATGTCAGGCCGCCTTTAGGTACGGCCCGTACCAAATTGGTACGGCCAGGCCGTACCAGGCGTGATGAGCTGAAATCGGCTAAGTCCGGTAAGACCCGTACCAAACCTGGTAAGGGCCGTACCAGATCATCCCAAATCGTCGTTTCTTCGTGTGTTTTGCTCCAAACCTGCAGAAAACAAACAAACACTCAACAGTACCAAATTCTAAAGATATATCGATGAAATGCACATGATTCTGGTGAATTAGGGCACGAATCTGGTACTAAAACAGGCCTAAAATAGACTAAATATGCGAGGTATCATTACCCCGACTACAACCCTGGATTAACCTCATAACTGGGTTCGAACGCCGGGCTCTGGTAACCTCCACATATAGGTCAATTATCTTGTATGCACCCCCAGAAAAACTCATGGTTTGGTTGTACAATACCTGCCAGACTCACTCATTTTGAATTGGAAATAGTTGGAACCAGGTTTGTGATGAACTAGTCGGCATGCTAATTTTGGCATCAATTTTAAGGTCATACTGAACAACCCCAAATTCTGACATATACTTGATTTAAGTCCCAAATAATCAATACCCGGCAATACCGGGATCACAGTAACAGGTCCAATACTATAGTAAACCCCATTATGACCTGTTAAAACATCCCCACCAGTGTATATGGATACCATAAGAGCCATTTTTTCAATCCAATACAGAAGAAACCTACAATTAAAAATTAACTAAATTAATTATTCTAAATTATTATTTCAATTAATTATTATTCTAATTTAATTATTTATCTACTGAAATAAAAATAAAAAATTTAAAAGAAGAGAGAAAAAACTTACAGATCAGAGAGCTAACCCAGGAGAGAAGGTGTGAGAGTGTGGAATGAAATTTCGCTGTCATTTTCGGCCTATAAAGAACAGGGGACCTCTACGGCATGCTGCGGCCTCATATGGGGGTCCGCTCCGGCATTCTGCGGCCTCCCTCAAATGGGTCCGCTCTGGTGTTCTGCGGCCGTGCTAGTATTAGAATTGTCAGAAAACCGTGGTTATATGGTTTATTTATTTTTTGAAAATGGTAGAAATAAAAATTTCGGGGATTTATAAGATAGAATCTTCTATTTATTTAAATGTAGTATGGTCAGAACTAGACGGGGACGTGCATGGGATGCTCCTCTGGAGACGAGGGAGAGTTCACATGATCACGGTGCAGAGGCATCCAGTGCAGAGACATCCGGTGCAGATGCTCCCTTTGGAGATTATCCCCTCACCATCCTGACACATTTAGTCCTCTTCTGTGGACCTCACATGTCAGTCACCGTGTCTCACTTGCATCTATGGAGGTACGTTGCTTTTTCCTAATTTAAATAGCATTATTTAGTATTATAGATAATTAGACGTTTATATTGAAATCATTGTAAAATGCGAGGCCAGTGGAAGTGGGGCGCAGACTGCAGATGGCTTTGCCTCTGCTATATTTGGCACACCGCCTCCGGCCACGTATCCTTCTACTTAGGAGGCCGATCCGTGGGTGTTGCGTACACAGGCGGGGATCCATGAGGAGCATGCATTACACCTGGGGGAGGACCCATGGGCGCGCGAGGCCGTACACGATGACATGCAGGTGGATGAGGTTCACCAGAGGCGTCCGCTGTCGCAGAGGGACCGCCATGCACCTGATAGGTTTGAGCTCTCCGGACCTCGCCCTCGTCAGCGCCGTTAGGGTTTTTATGTTTTTTTAGTTTGATAGGTTTCTAGTATTTAGTTTGGATTATTATATTTCATGTTTGGACTGTTATGTTTCATGTTTAGACTTACCATTTAGATTACCTACTTTTGTTGTTTAGACTTACCATTTAAATTACCATTTAGAAACATTTAAACATTAACAAACTAAATATAAAACTAATCAATTGTATTAGTTTTAGTCAATTACATAACATATAAAAATAATCGTCAATTATAAAAAATAATCGTCAATTATAAAAATATAATCGTCAACAAATAATAAATATATATCATACAATTTAATATAAAACATTCAAACAAATCATTACAACAATTTAATATAAAACATTCAAACAAATTAAAACATAAAACCCTTATAAAAATAATAATAATAGCGGACCGCCCAGCAGCTGGGCGGTCAGCTATGAAGAGTGGACTGCCCAGCTGCTGGACGGTCAGGTGAGGAAAGTGGACCGCCCAGTGGACGAGCGGTTGGGGTAGATTTAAAAATAAGTTTGGAGTGGAGGCATATTTGATAATTTGTTTTTTTTTTTTGGTATTAATAAAAATATCGGTCAATTTTGCATCTTTATAATAATTTCTTTTTCGACCTAAAACGATGAATTTAATTTGTTGAATGTTCATAAGTTCTAATTTAGAGTTCCTATTTCTTATTTTGATAAGGTCTGTCATCCGGTTTATAATTCTGAGGATTCAGTTTGTACAAGGATTCGACTTATGATCTCAGAGATTTTGTTTAAATTTTGTAAAGCTTAACATTTAAATTGTAATTCTCAGGGTTTAATCAAAAAAAAAAAACTAGCAATTAATTGCTAATTGGTTTCAGATATGCAATTTTTTGCAATTAATTCAAACTTAACTGTTAATTCTAATTTGACAACTGTAATTAATTAGTGATTAATTTTACAAAATGAATATCCTTCATTTAAAATCTGTAGTCAAACTGCATGCTACGCTAGAGTCGGCGCTGCAAGTGCAGAAACTTTTTTCTCTAAAAACTAATGATTTCAAGTGTGCAAGTTGCATTTTAAATTGGAGCGGTCTAGTTTTGTTCTTCTCATCTTGAAGGTTGAATTGTCCTAAGCTTGGCTGACGAGCCTTCTCTAACATGGTTCACTTTTTCATTGTATGAAGCAAACAATTTTATCAATTCTAAAAATCTTTCTTGATTTTTCTGTTTTGATTTTTTTTATTCGGAAGAATTTTCTTGACTCATAAATGCACGTATTTTAAATGTCAACTTATTTGATTAAATCAATGGAAGCTTTGAGTCGCAGCTTAGTTTCTTTCGCTTCCTTTCAGTTTGCTTCTCCATAATCGTTTCAATATGACACATTTAATTCATTAAATTTCCATAAGAAATAATAACAAAACTGTGAGAACCAGATCTTTCCGTTAGTTTTGTTGGAAAGGGAAACTAAGGATGGCAATAGACACAGTTTGTGTGAGGTGAATACTCTAACTAAGGGAATTTTTTTTATCAATGATATTGGAACATAAAGCGTTGATTTCCTTGCTCAAAAAACTTTCAGCATGAAGTGAATAAACTTTTATTTAAAAGTTATAATGAATAGTAATTTAAAAATTTATAAACAAACACTTAAACACAAACCTCAATACAAAAAACAAATTGATTTTAAAAGGTGAGGATGTAAATTTTGAGCTGCCTGCACTAGAGATGGGAATTTTGTTCAAGGAAGGTGTTTTTTTTGCACTTTTTTGTTGTTGTTTTTTTTGTTTATATGTTGTTGCATGTTCGTTGAACAATTGGAGATCTTTTTTTTTAGTTTTTTTCTAACTATATGTCCGCTGAAAAATAGATATTTTTTCTTTTTTCTTTCTTTATTGTTGGATATTTTTTTCTTCTATGTTTGACCTTTTGAGACGAAAAGCGATTTCCGAGATAGAAAGTGATGCTCTTCATTTTTTCATAGCGCACGACTCGAAAATCTAAGTGCATATTTCAAAATGAAGCTACGATCTTCGATTTTGATTCATAAAGTTTACATTCAAGCTTTAAATTTTTATATTATATACATGAGGCTAATACATATAAAAATTCAATTAAATTTCAACACAGTTGTTATTTTGAGAAACAAGATATTTTCTATTAATGTGTTTCCATCGGTTTTTTTTCCTTTACGTAAACATGGATGCGAGTACCATCAATAACACCCTAAAAAAACAAATCTTTATACAATATTTAAACGAGAGATCAAGTTACAACAAATTTGAGTTACAACAAAGTTACAACAATCATTTTTTACATTTTGAAATTCCAAATCGTCGATCCAAACCGTTCAACATGATCCCCACAATAAAATGTGCTTCCAGATCAAATTTTACATTTTTTTTAATTTTTTTACTATTTATTAAGTATTTTACAAAAACTAGTTAAATTCATACCATTGAATTTTGTACCCATCTTAATAAATAGTAAAAAAATGCAAAAAGATGTAAAATTTTATCTGAAAGCACATTTTATTGTGGAGATCACGTTAAACGGTTTGGATCGACGATTTAGAATTTCAAAATGTAGAAAATAATTGTTGTAACTTTGTTGTAACTCAAATTTGTTGTAACTTGATCCCTCCTCTATTTAAACACCCCCATATTTTAATCTTATGAATTATTCAAAATGACAATATCTTAAATGAAGAGAAGCTCATGTGTTCCCCTACGCAAGCATGTCTCGGTGCATTGACTCCATACAACTTGATGTAATCACTCCTCATCTCAATGATGCTCCGCAAAACATCACTGAATGTTCGTTGGCCAGAGAATGTTGGAAATAATAGCTAACACTTATCATATTCGAAGCATGACCAACTATGTGCAGGAACATACCAACTTTTTCTTTTTCCATTATCAACTCATCAATATTGATGATATTTGTTGCTTATATTGCATCACATAGGACAATGAACCTGGTTTTGTTCGTTCGTAAATAATCGCAAGGTACTCCCGACCCTGCATTAAGTATGTCATTTATGCATTCAACACCCGATATTGTCCTCTTATCCTGATCTTGTGCAGTAGATGATGGTGAGTCACCAAATATGGTACTAAAAAGTATATTATTAATAAAAATCCATGATTTATCACCATCGTCCAAAACACTCATAAGCTCCTTGAATTTAAAATTATTCATGTTACTTAAGAAAAAAAACAAATAAAATTATTAACTATTTATATAACTTAGGAATTAGAACGATCAGTATTTAAATAAAAGAAACGAGAAAGGATGTTAGGGGTGAAAACTGAAAAAGCACTTCTACAGTACCTTACATTTAAAAAAATATAAAAAGAAACATTATAGTTAAATATCAAACAACAACCACCAGTTTGTATAAGAATCAGTTCATTCAACAAATCAATGGCATAATTCTTTCCTTCTTCTAATTTTTTCAAAATAATATTTAACTTCACTAGTACAAAAAACCCCTTCACCGACTGTTAAAAAACACTTATACCGACTGTTATTGAGGCGTCGGTGATAGCGGCGACGGTATAGATAAATCTTTACTGACGGCTGAATAACAGTCGGTGTAGGTACCAACACCGACGGTTTTTTCAAAAAAACAGTCGGTGTAGGGTACCAACACCGACGGTTTTTTCAAAAAAACAGTCGGTGTAGGGTACCAACACCGACGGTATTTTCAAAAAAACAGTCGGTGTAGGGTACCAACACCGACGGTTTTTTCAAAAAAACAGTCGGTGTAGGGTACCAACACCGACTGTTTTTTTGAAAAAACCGTCGGTGTAGGTGCCCAGCACCGATTTTTTTTTTTTTTTTTTTTTATTTGCACCTGTAGACGTGACAACTGGCAAGCATGTAATTTCTACACCGATAATAAACAATAACTCAATAATAACACAATAATAACACAATAATAAACACAATAATAAACAATAAACACAATAATAAACAACATAACTCATATTTCATTCACAAAAAAACACACTATAACAAAATTTACATATATAACACCATTTACATATCCTATATAACACCATTTTCTTGGAGAGGAAACATGTAATTTCTTTGTAACAACTGAAGTTCTGCATTAATTTACAAGTTGATCTACAGAACAACCTTTCGATGTAAACTCTTAACTCAGTTTTCAAAAGATTATGCACCTCATATTCCTCATATTCCTCCGAAGCATGTAAAGCTGCCGCAGCTGCTCTGTGGGATTTCTCAGTGTTTCCTTCATCAAGTATTAATCCATGGAAATAGTACGCAGCAGCCTGACATTGATGTACTTAATTATATAAGTCACCCATCTAAACAAAAATAAAAACATGAGCATAATCTAGATTAGAATAAAATGGAGAAACCTTAGATTCTAGGAATTTCCACTTGATAAAGAGTTGGTGTTTCTTCCCCCAGCCGTCTTGCAAAGGAAGTACTGCAATGTTATCCTGAGCCTATACAAATCTATTTTTCAGAACCAGTACAGGAACATGTGGGTAGTTACCAGAATTGGAGATCTAATACAGTGAAAGAAGTACCTGTTGCCAATACTTAACCATCTCACAAGCTAACCTTCTTTTTACTGCAAAGTGTAGCCTTTGGGCTGTCAATTGCCATGCCAAGTTGCAGATTCACTGCCTATTTTTCAAAATATAAAGGAACACAACACAAAAGATAAGTAATTTTTACACAAAAGGTTATACAAGTTGGATAACTATTGGAGATTGCAGTACCTGACCCAAGGCTTGCAAGCTTATAGCCCTTAAAAAAGCGAGTCAAACAGAGAAAGATAAATTACCAACATCTATCTAATATTTTTCATGTTGTCTTTAAATGCGAAGCTATCAAACAGGTATCATGATAGGTTAATTAAGATGTGTGTTCAATTGTTCATGAGTCAGAGAAGTAATTCAAAATAAATATATTAATCTAGCAATTAATTTAAGTTTTTTTTTATACTAAAAAGATTTGATTACGTGCTACTAGAGAATTTTAAAATAGCACATGTATTCTCCAGAGTTGTCATTTTACATCAAAACATTTGTTTGTTTATTTTAGGTCATGGTGATCTAATTTTATACTTGAATAGTTGATACATAGAAAAGCAATAAAACAAAGAAAAAGATACACTTGTTTTTTTCAATCAGAAAAATATCTGTATTAATTTCTCCTGTTTTCTTGGTCCAATAAAATTAAAACCTAATAACTAGAGAGGTACAGTACCTTTTTTCTTCTCTTTCTCTGTCTCTTCTAAAATCCAAAAGTTTCCTAGCTAGTGGACCTAGCTTTGGATAATCCACCACGCCTGCACCTCCGCCACCTCCGACTCAAACCTCCCTTCCTCCTCCATTATCTGCACAAGCAGTCAATTAAGTCAAGAATTATTGAAGTTAATTTAATCCCTCATGCATGTTAATTAGAGAGTATTAAGTTTTGACTATTATAACTACTAACAATAAGCGAGTTAGTCAATATTTACACTGTCAGTTCAAAGTAACAATCTACTATAATTAATAGGAAAAAAGATCATCTGATCAAAATCAATTCGAGTTAGATTAGATCAAGACATGCAGATGCCTCGGATTGAAATTTTTTCGTAGTATTTTACAGAACTGATCTGACCTATACCAGTTTCAGTTCAGGCAGTATAATTCTACAAATCTCACTGATATGGAATCACCTGTTAGGTCTATTGCTAGTATGTCAAAAATAGAAAGCCTAATGACTGTATCTGGTACCTGTTAAAATAAAATGCACATGCTAGTGAGACCAGACTGTAAGGTTGTTACCTAATTTTCATTGTTAAAAATAACTCATTAAGAGAAGCAATGAAATTGGAAAATTTGGGCAGGCCATATTGACCTGACACGATTAGACAATATTGTTCAATTGGGAAGATTGTTATATTGGTTTATTACTTACTATGGGTGTTAAAATAAAAACCTGAACCACCAACTATATACTCCCATTAAAAAAAAAGGACATAAAACAGATCAATGCGGATTCAAGTCCAGACACCAATTTGCCACATAATTTCCACTATTAGCAAGCCAAATCTGAACCAACCCAATCCAATTATGGATGAGACATGATGCCACATCTGTATGACCCGATACTCTGGGCAACCATCATGTTCATGATTCAAATCAGGACAACCTGATACTCTATTTATAATAAAATATGGATGAGACATGAAGCTACATTTGTATAAATTGTGATGGCACCGCAATAATCAGGTGAATATGTACCTGAGATTGCTAGAGACCGCCATGTAAACACCATATCCAACGCTAGTTGATATAATAGGTATATCCTCCCCTTCATGAGCATTTTCCTTGTCAACAGCCTTTCTTGCCTTTATCAAGGCATTTGTTACCCCGGTCCCAATCTAACATACAAAATACAAAATTATAATAATAAGCTCAAATCTTAAAAAATAATCAGCTATTCAGCTCAAATCTTAAATAGCGAAAAATTCAAAAGGTTGTAGTGTTGAGCATAGCATCAATAAAACATCTGCTTCTGTTATAATGGAAAAATAAGAGAGCCAGATATAAGAACAAAAAAATGTTTTAATTAGGTCAACTGAAGCAAGTAAAATGAGACAAAAATAGGGGACATGATTTAAAATTTCACTACTATCATGAGTGCCAGAAATCAAAGTTGCTCTATACAAACTAACCTTAATCAATTCAGAGTTGAGAAAATAATAATAAAACCAAATGGGGGACATACCAATGAAGAAGCAGTCCCTACAACAAAAAGCTTGGATCCATTTCTCTGTAAAACAGAAATACTGATTATAAATAAGAATATAAATTTGTTTCTTTGCATAAAGATTCAATAGAAGGCATAGCATCCATAAGCTAAATAAAATAATACTTTACCACAATAGCACCTATTCTTTGCGCAAGTGAATATGACCTTCCAGCCAAAGCAACCTAAAATCAAACCATTACAAAGCACACGAAATCGATTAACTACAAGAAACAAGATTAACTACAAGAAACAACCATAAATCTCATTTCAAATAGCAACGAAATCGAGAGGGAGGGATGTTTTACCAGTGCCAGTGGCAGCAGTGATCAGATGAGGTCGACGGATCAGATGCCTATTTTGATTTTGGTACTGTACCAGTGGCAGCGGTGAGCTCCTCAGGCCGCCACGCACATTTTCTCCTACGCGATCTCCTCAGGCAGTCTCCGGTGAGGCAGGTTAGAAGGCTTCTCCGCGCACACCTTCTCCGCCGCGCACCTTCTCCGCCGCGCACCTTCTCTCGCGCGCACCTTCTCTCGCGCACACCTCAGGTCTCGCGCACACCTTCTCCGCCGCGCGGGTTTGGCGGAGAATTTATTTTAGGGAAATTTAGAAGAGTGAATTGAAACCGAGAAGAGGGAAATTTATAAGGGTTTGGCGGAGAAACTCGGGAACGAAATTTTTTTAGAGAAATCACCGACGGTTCCGAATTTTATTACTCAACACCGACTGTTTTTTAAAAAAAACAGTCGGTGTAGGGTATTACCAATACCGACTGTTTTTTTAAAAAACAGTCAGTGTTGGTGACTGCTCAACACCGACTGTTTTTTACAAAAAACAGTCGGTGTAGGGTGTGAGCAACACCGACTGTTTTTTAAAAAAACAGTCGGTGTTGGTTCACCGACGGTTTTTTGTAATGGAACAGTCAGTGTTGAGGTTCTTCTTATTTACGATTTTACTAGCAGTCTCTACACCGACTGTTACATATTAAAACAGTCGGTGATTGAGGGTCGGTGAAGAGGTTTTTTGTACTAGTGCTTCTACCCGTGCGATTTTTTTTTTTAACAATTATCTCATTCACATGTTATGAGTTAGCATATTTTTATTTTCTATCTCTTTAAACTTAAACAAATAATTAACAAAACCTACATATATTACTACCTTGCATTTCACAAGAGGTATACTAATTCTCTATTTCAGAAATAAATCCGTTGGAAAGTTAAAGATTATGGAAAGTAGTGTGTTGAAAAAACTACTGTCATATTTAACCCCTCAATGAAAATTAAGAAGCTAGATTTAAAAAAACAAGAAATTTGTCTAATGATCGGAAATGCTACAAACTACAACACGAGAAGAGTCCATATGTCCGGAGAGGATGACGTGAGCGTCTGAAGTCTGCCTCCTCGTCCATGTTATTCGATCGACTTCAAATTCTTCCTAGTTAGTAAACAGAAAGGGGAGTAGCGGTGCAAAACGGAGAGAGCAAGAGATATCCATTAAAGTGGTTGTTAACGGAGAGAATGTTCGTGTGGTGTCAGATTTGAAAGTTGGTCGTCAAAGAGCGTTAATCTTAATTTTTTGTTCGTGCTGGAGAGAACAACTTTTCATTTTTTGTGTCTAAAAAACGTATTTCCTCCTCCGGAGAAAGAGAATTAAAATTAATGAAAAAATATAAAAGACTTTCACGGTAGCATGTATCCGGAACATAATTGTCTAGAAAAATACATTTTTCGACCTTTCAGAAGGTCTTAAAAAGACTAAAACATTAAGAAGAGTGCACATTAGATCAAGATTGCGTGCTAAAAATGTATCGTAATTTGGCTTAAGGAGCGATCGTTCAGCCAAACGGAAACGAATCTGCTGTGATTCGGGTCCTGCGATTGTAATTTCAACCATTCAAACAATGAAACTCAGAATTTTTTGAGAAGTCAATTTTTTATGCACGAATCTCGAAATATGTGAACGGTTGGGATTGGAATTGCAGGAATCCTGCGATCCAAGAAGATTGCAGCAGATTTATTTCCCAGCCAAACAGTTACCGAATTTATTACCAAATTTTTATTAAGGGGTATCTTAATCCTGCTTAATTTTATTACCAAATTTTGGATATGAGAATGTAGTCAAATTGGGGACTAAACATTAATTCTCAAAAACTCAAAACAGCGAGGACGGGCTTTTGATAACGGACCAATTAAAAGCGTAAATTGGTTGAATATTGACCGATTATTAAGGTTTCAATGACACCTTTTTACCTGTTTATTCGATCCGTATCGTATCCGAAAAGACAAATAAAAATAAAAATTTTTTTCGTTAGTTTATCGGATACGGGTAAGAGTAATGAATTTTTTTTCATTATCTTACCCGTTATCTAACAAGATAATTTTTAAAAATAAAATTATATATATAAATATATATTTGTACGAAGATAATACATGATACAATAAAGTTTTTTATTTTACTAAATTTTTATAATAGTATTCATTATTGAGTCCGGCTAGTATGACATCGGTGTCATATGACACCAACTACAAAATTAATTGGATAGACTTCAAACAACTAATTCAAACCGTTCAAACCGATTTACTTTATGAGCGATGCATTTACATGCAAATTTTTTATATTTTCTAGTTATTTTAGTATCAAATCAAACAGTAAAAAAAATTGAAAAATAAATGCATTGAAATTAACTTAAAAACTCACACATTTGACTGCATGACTTGATACTAAATAAATTCGAAAAATTATAAATTTTGCATGTAAACGCACAACTAATGAAATAGATCGGTTTGAACAGTTTGGATTCACTGTTTGAAGTCGATTCGATAGGTTTTGGAGTTGGTGTTATATAAGTTGAAATGACACTGAAGTTATACTAGACAGACTCTTTATTGTTATTATTTTATTTTTTTCTCTTGTTTGAAATGTCAATAGTACTTTTTTATCTGTTTATCCGACCCGTACAATATTCGAAAAAAGAGATAATAATAAAGATTTTTTTTCATTATCATAATAGGTACGTATATGAAAATGTCCGTTGACATCTAAAGATAATATTAAATATTTATATTAAAAAAAAGAAATAGGATACAAACGACAAAACCTCTTAATCCGCCACGTGTTAATCCCAAACCTGTTGCGTTGACTTTCTGAAATTATCAAATGTGAACCCGGTCTATTGATCCTCAGTAGTCTAGAAGAATCTACTTCGCTGCAGGTCCAATCTCAACTAATGATCATTCGGATTTGGGAGTTGGGACCCAGAAGATAGTTTCAGTGGTCCACCAATTATGATAAAACGAGCTCAACTACTTATTTCCTGTAGAGAGAATCAGTGTACAAGCCCTTCGTCTCTTCCCCTCCCCGATTAGAATCTTATCCACTCAAAAAATTCTCTGCCTCGAATCTCTATACTTGTCCCGTTATTATATTGTGTTAATGAGTACATAGCCGACTCAGATCTGGCATGTTTCGTTTAGGGTTTTAGCCGTCGGTGCAGGGTTTTTCCAAGCGTCAACAAGATGCTCGGAGATTTCTCACACATATTGATATCGACCGCATCTGTAATTTTGCTTCATGGCGGATCCTCCTCGCATCGCCTGAAAGAGGTTGAAAAATGGCTTTGGCGTGGTTTATCGAGTCAATAGCTGCTTAGATTAGTTTTCTCGTATAATTTATTCCTTTTCACATTATCCGAGCATTTTGGTTAAGGGCCTTTAGATCTTTCATCCCATTTCGATCTTCGATCTTCTGTCTTAGCTTTCGCTGTCCGGATTTTTGCATTTCGTTTCGATCCGACATCAGATCTGAGTTGTTGTTCGCTGACTCTAGATCAGGCCATTGCGATCTCTCAGGGAAAGGTATTTGTGCTTTCTGCTCTTTTTCATTCATTTTGATCAATTTTTAGCTGTACATGCAAAACTTTCTACATCATATCTTTCTATTTGTAAACGGTGTTATCCCGGATTGTCCCCGATTTAATGTGATATGATGAATAGCATGCTGTAATGCTATTTGATTCTGACATTGCAATTTAAAATAGTAATTGATTAATCTGAATCACTGCATAAATTGGCTCACTTATTATCCATTTAATCTAGGCAAGTGTCATTTTGTCACAAATATTTTAATCATGTTTACCGTCATTTTTTTCTAAATTACACTACCTTTTATTGTACGATACTTATTATTAAGCCATACTGGCTGAATTTTAAAGTAAGGTGATAATAAAAGTGCGTCGATGCATCTGGTGTTTTAATACTGTCAAGCATGTATTAGGCGCTTATTCTTTCTAAGAAGATTAGGGGAATCTAATAAAATGTCCTTTTAAGAAATCTGCATGCCAGTCTCTTCATTTGGATCTAATTACTGTGAATTAATTTTTTTGTTTTATAGCTGTACAGTAATTTGTCTATACGTCTTGTGGCAATTTTAGCCCCACTATTTTTTTGTTGATCCTCATACATCTTTTCATTTTGTTTTGTAACTTCTATATTTCTTTGTTCACAGCATGCAAGAGTCAAGAGAGAGTTTGGTTTCTTTACCATGCTCTTCAACTCTGGTGCAGTCTGCCATCTGCACTGGTGATAAGTTGTCATCACAAGACCAAGACTCATCTGCTCCTTCCCTCAAGAAGCGCTCTTCTAAAGCCACACCACCTGTCAAGAATACAGTTGATGTGTCACAATATCAGGATGATGGGGTTGTTCCTGATACAAGCACTGAAGAGACTCTGTCAGACACAACCTCTGATCCAGGGACTAAGATGTGTGATCTATCTGCAATAGATATTTCAACTGGTTGCAAGGGTGTGAGGAGATGTGCAACTTTTCCTCGTTCTGAAGGAGAGGTTACCGTGCCAAAAAGTGTCTCGAGCGGCCAGGAGCCTGTTACGGAGCCACCGATATATGACCGCTCCAAGTCGCTTCCTGTGAGTTGTTTATTCTTTTCTCCTTTCCTTTCAGTATGGTATCAAATACCATTTTTTGGTGCCCTTTAGGGATTCCATTACCTTGTTTCTGCCAGTATAGGAATTGTATTGGCACTGGGATACTGCATTCCTATGTAGCATGACCACATCAGTTAAGGCACCGTACGTTTGACATGTGTTGGACACGGAAATGTGCCTGAGACAGCTTGACAGAGCTTAGACATGGTCAGTCAGGATTTGAGACACAGTCAATGGATCAGACATGTCAGGGATAACCACAAGACTTACTTTAGTTGGCTTGTTAAATATCTGGGCTCAAATAAAATCTAAAATAAGCAAATAGGAATAAATTTATCATCTAAATTATGTACAAGACGTAAAGCTGTAAAGCTAGAATAAATTTAGAAATATATCAACAAACACCAAGGGCAATGTAGCGCATTGGAGGCAAGAAGAAGCAAGGCAAATCCTAACCTAAAGACCGGAATTTTTGTTTTTGTCGTTGTCGTTGTAATTTCTTCTTAATTGAAATCATCTGATAAAGGCCGGACCTGATTTCTGAAGTTCCCTTCTCTTGACTCTTTTTTCCCCTTTACTCCATTTCATTCTACTAGTAGAAGTTTATCTTTAACAACGTAAAAAGTAAATTTAAACTGGAGAGCGACTTGTTGTCTGGTTCATTGGGACCTGAGGGCATTAAAGGACGCAGTTTCATTGACTCCATAATGAATTACTGAATTTTAATTGTCAGTTTTTGCCTTTGGGATTTGGCTCCTCTGGTAGAGTCGTAGAGAGGACTTCATGGAGAATACATGGGCACATGATTCTTTTTTTCTTATTGTTTCATGATCACAAGTTTGGATTAATAATTCGCACTAAACACTATCAACTAGATATATTTAATTACGTTTGTTAGGGTTGACTATGACTGAGAATTCTAAATTCCCATTACTATTTCTCTTAGGGTTTTAACTGTTCAAACAATAAAATGTAAAGTTGTTTTTGTAACGATTTGAATTCTGTTGTTACTTTTAGTAATGTATAAACTCAAGATAATATACTTATTTACTTGCTATGTCCTTCTCATACAATTCTGTTTCACTGTGTCTGTGTCCTTATCTGTACTGGGTAGCTGCATATTGGCCATCTGATAGTTTGGTTTTGACAATTTTAAGAGTTAAAACATGGGGATTTCAAATGTTGCATCGTTTGACTCCCCAGTACTGTCAGGATGGGGATACTTAAGTTTCTTTAAATGCCGCAGTCTGTTGACTTCTTTTTTTGTAAATAGACTTTAGAATATTAGACTGTTCCTGTGAGAATAAGGACTGCATTCTTCTCTATTTTTATCTTCTATTTTCTCTCTAGAAATCTGGACTATTTTTTTGTAAAGCCAACAGTGTCAGATGCTTGTTCACTAACACACTAAATATCAGTGAAGGCCCTGAATTGTTGTCCATGTACTTCTTTCTAATAGGAATCAGCACAATTTCAAATTAGAGCTCATGGATTATCCATCTGTTTCCTGCTGGCCATTCAGCTGGGATGTCTAAATTGGATAATCCATGAGCTCTAATTTGTAATTGTGTTGGCCCACTAGACATCTATTTCCTTCATCAGCCCGCTTACAAGCTATCCTCTCTTTTCAATTGCAGATGCACCTGAAACCTGCATTGAAGGGAAGTCGAGCACAACAGCCCGAAGCATTGCCACGATCTGCTGATTTGCATGTCAAGTGGGCCCCAGACGTGTATGACCCACCTGTGACCTCTCAATCACATACGGTACAATCACACTCGGGTAGAAAGGGCAGCGGTGGCGGGTCAAGTTCCAAGGGAAAGAAGAAAAACAAGAAAAAGGATAAGCGCAAGAACAAAGGTAAGAATCTCTCTCTTGGCGGAGTTCAGGAGTTGTCTTTTTCTGAAATGAAATTTGTGGATGAAATCATATTACCGCCAGTTCAGATACACTGGATAACAGGTGGTGATATATTATTGTCACGGGCCGACTTTTGAATATCATGCAAACTTGAATGTTCCTGACATCACTGACATGTTCTGATTTACCCATTCTACTCTTGAATTTTCAGGACAAATGTGAAATCTGATGTGGGTGGATTTAGTAGCTGATATTTGAAATGTGCAAGGGAGTCTGTGTCAACTGCATATCTCTACTGCTGAGGCGTCTTTAATAAAACCTTAGTTGAGTTGTGTGATAGATCTTAACGGGTTGTTGTATTATAAATAAGCCACATTGAAGATGCCTTGTTTGCTAGAGATGATGAGCTAATGTGTGTCAGTCTCTTATGTTTGAATGCCTTTCAAGGCCATTATTAGTGTGCCTTGCATTTTGGTCTTGTATATTTGCCTATTTAACATGTTTAGCGTCTAAACAATTTGAATTGTGCTGGTTTTTGGTAGCTGAAACTATGCTATCCTTTTCCCTAAGTTTAAACTAAGACATCAAATTCTCCTTGAATATTTGCAAAAATATGCGTCAGTTGTATTTTTGTCATGACACTTAACTTTTTAAAATGCTTGATGGATAGAATAACCCTGAAATTGGCACACTATAACACAACTCCAATGCAACGAATTTTACCGGCTGAAGCGATTATCGTGAGAAACCAAATAGGACAAGTAACACGACCTTCCTTTACCTTTTGCTCCCTATACAACATCAATCGATAGAATAAAGTACCACCTCAAAATAGGATTGTATATTCAACAGTCAAATGCTCCATGTTAGAGAAACAGCTTTGCGTTCTTTACTACAGATAGTGATAAACACTCGATAAAAAATAAATTGAAGTACAAGAAATGAAATAACACTTAAAAAGCGCACCGGAGATTAGATTCATTGTTGCATAACATGTCAACCTTCTTAAATATATTATCCTCTGACCAAATTGTTCTTCACTAAGTAAATAGCTAATCCTACAATGGAAAGTTAATTCCAGAGATAAAATGACAATCTCAAAGCACAACATTTTATGTCGTATACTCGGCATTTATTTTCACATAATCATAACTCAAATCGCAACCCCAAGCTTTCCCAGTACCATGCCCTCTACCTGTTAAAAAATGAAAGAAAGAATAAGCGGTGGAGAATATTGCATTAGTCTCAACAAGCAAAGCAAACAAAGAATTAATGCAAATGACACAAGTATCGCTTACCAATAGATATGTGTATTTCAACAGTCCCATGTACATCACCGATATTCCTGAGGTAGTCACTAGCTGCTTTCCTGAAAAGAAGAAAATGACCTATCTCAAATGCAAGGTATTAAACCTCAAAAAGTAAAAGGACTGATTTGTAATGCAATGCATGACCAAAGCTACAATCCTAAAGCTATACAATCGGGCAAAATTACTGTGTAAACTACAAGACAGTTACTGAACCAAATCAATTCTTTAACCTGTCAAAATCAAGTGGCTGACCATTCTTCATGAGTTCTATATCTCCAAGTGAAATATCAAGGCTGTTCCCATCAAAACCAATGCCAGCATATCCAGCTGCACAAGCGATTCTTCCCCAATTTGGATCTCTACCAAATATAGCAGCCTGGTCAAATTAAAAAATGTAGTGCAGTCAAGAAAAAGAAGAAAATAACACATAGATTCAAAGATGTAGTGCATTTAGATAAATATAAGGCGTACTTTCACAAGAGAGGAAGAAGCAACAGAACGTGCAATAGTAGCTGCTCCAGCCTCATCTCTTGCGCCTGTAACAAAGACCTATGCAAAAAATGTCACATTGCTATTTGCGTGAACATGTCTCCAACTTATTTCAGAGTAATTCTAACCAGATTTAAATGGATATGCATTTAAAAACCCGGTCGACAGTAGCGGAGTTATAAGTTGATATTAGGAGGGACCTGAAGTCGCTATGAACACAATAATGCATTAAATTAATGCCTTTATATAATTATTAAGAAACACTTGTTTTTCGCCCTAATAGTGTTAAATTTGATAGAGGGAACCGCCACCCCCACCAGTCGCCCCTAAATCTGCCCTTTTTTTTACGAAAGCTTGTTGTAAAAGATGTTTTTATTTTCTAATGCAAATCTTGGCAGCCTCTGCCTAGAGTTTAAAAAAAAAAAAATCTGCCCTTGCTAATCGATTAACATAAATACTATCTACCACTGAGAAAAATGAACAATAAGCAACAAGGAAAGTTTACCTCGATCAAACATGTTGCACCCTCACCATCCCATGCCACTGATTTTGCAAGACCTTGCATTACCTGTAAAATTGAGGACAGAAAAATAAGATACACTATATTAAAATACTGTGCTTCTTAATTTAGTTAGAAAGATTTCAGATAAATCAGCATCTTTTATCATGTATACTCTTAGTAACACTACCAAAAAAGGAAAAAAAAGAAAAGAAAAAAATGAAAATGCCATGCATTAGCCATTGCCCTATGACAAGTACCCTTAATTCACTGTTACCTCATAATCTGCCAAAAGTAAAGTGATAATTGCACTGGATACCTCTATATAACAAGAAATTTGGGCATTTTAACAAATAAGGAGAGGAGGTAAGCAAAACCTTTCATGTTATACAGGAGGATATATATTCTTATTTTGCAGAGATAATCATGATATTTCCCGAAAAAAAAATAGCAATTAATTCTGAAAGTAAATCTTTAGGGATTCAGAAACCAAATTTTGAGAAATGGGAAAGGCGGACAAGTTTTCCCTGTCTCTACCTATTTAATATTTTCTCAGACATTCATTCTCTTTCTTAGACACAGAAGGTAAAGTTTCTCTTTACTGCTTTTTTTTGTCAACTGGTTTGTGTCAAGGAGAATTGGTAAGCACGGGGAAATCTTGCCCGTCCTTCCTATTTCTCAAAATTTGGCTTATGAATTCCTAAATATTTACTTTCAAAATTTAATAATAGTTTTAAAAAAAAAATGGATGAGTAGGTGCATGCTTGGCATTTTCAAACGTGCATAAAAGCAAAGGTACAGGGCCTACTCATGTTCAAGCAGATAAAGTTAAAGAGAATCTCACAGCATCAAGACAAGCTTGAAGTTGAAGAGCCTCATCGCTATCAAAGGTGGATATTTCGGCCAAACCAGATAATCCACTAGCCAGAGCAATGACGCAGTCATTCGTACTTGTATCTTTATCTACCTTCAAAAATAACAACAATTTGATTAAGTTGGTGAATGGCAAGGCTCTCAAGATAAGAAAATGTATCATTTGATACAATAGAAAAATATAAGCAGGAAAAGGTATCAGGGAGGCATGGGTATTATTCACCTTGATGAGATGAACAAGGCATTATCAGCCAAATGGTTCTTTAAGATTAAGGACCCAGCTTATCATGCTATATGGAAAAGTTGATCAACACAAAATACAAAAATAGAGTGAGTAAGTTGTCTCATTTTGTAGAGGAATTACTGATAAAAAAGATATAATAGAAATTGGGTCTAGATTTCAGGTGGGCAAAGGGAATCAAGTAAGATTTTGGAAAGATCGATGGATAAGTAATAGCACATTGGATTATCTATTTCAGATCTGTTTGAGGTCTCTTATAGTCCAATGCTTTGGTTAATGAAGTTTGGGATGGCCATTACTTGACATTGCATTTTAAAAAGGCCACGGTGGACCACCTGAAACATGAATTGGAAGATTTGAAAAAAACTGTTGAATGAGAAGGGACCCCTCTCTGATAAGAAATATGCTCTTGTGTAGAGATGGGGATCATACACTAATACATTCTTGGACAGGTGCTTTAGGAGGGGACTGGAAGGAGGTGCTGTACTCGATCATACAGAAGAGTTAAATAAGGGTTGATAGCCCAAAAAAGTGTGAGATCAATAGTTGCTATGATTCTTTTGCTATAAGGTTCTGAAGGGTTGATAGTCTCTGTTGTGATGAATTTGCAAGAGGTGTAAAACTTGTTTCGATTAATAGGAACAGGTGGTCCATCGTTGGAGGCTGCTTTTTTTTAAAAAAAAAAGAGGATAAAGTTGGTGAGACTTCTTAGTAGCTGAAACTCATATATCTACTCAAGATACAGATGTTTAGTTGTATCATAAAACAAATGGAACTTGTTTTTTCTGTTCCAAATTGTTATACACTGACTCACAACATTATGCAAAATGACTCGAGGCTGTGAATTAACAACCAAAAAAGACACAGGTAAATACTGGGTTGCTTGGCTTAGCATAGAAGTGCGCACGACTATAACAAGCTATTTACTTTTTCAACTTTACATCTGAGGAAAACAAAACTCTTATAAGCAAGTTAAACAGACCCACTAGGACTCACACTGATCTGGTTGAAACTCCTGCTATTAGATACTCGAACCATTTCACTCCAGATATTGGCACTTACTGAAGCATCCGTCGTCACAACCTGAATATCAATTTGCAATGAATTAGTAGATACCGATATACACATACCTGTAGAGAGAGAGAGAGAGGAGCATACACCGAGCATGGTAGCCATGTTTGGATGGATCATTCCAGAGCCTTTTGCCATTCCTCCAACCTTGACAGAAACTCCTCCAACCTTTATCCCTCAAAACAATTAATTCAATGTCATTGATGCTAGTCTGGAATCTTGATAAGAAAAGCACCTAAAAGATGCTTTTCAGAATTAAAGCTTCAACAAGGCTGAGGCACTAAAAACAATGGAGTAATCAAAGAAAAAATAATATTCACACCTCAGTCACGACAGCAATACTCTTGCTAACAAGGTCAGTGGTAGTGATGGCTACTGCTGCATCGTTTGCACTGCAGATTACATGGATTGATGTCACATAACTTCAGATCATACAACACGGCCCAGAATAAAGGTGTAAAAACTACCAAGCTTAAAAAATTTAGCAAATTTTAGCAAAAATAAAGTGCTGGCCTGTACCTTTTTATTGTTGATGATAGAGAACCAACAAGCCTAGGCAGTGAACTAAGAAGAGCATCCTACAACAAGAGAAAAATAAAGCACAAGATCATTACAAGACAATAACATAAAGTAAAATATGATGCTGGTATAACACGTATATACTTCACCTTTTTAATTCTCTGACCAATCACACCAGTTGACTGAACCAAAACAGCACTTGGGTTCACTTTAAGGAGCTAAGATACAAAACAAAGAAAGAGTATTGATGCATTAGTGAGGAATCAAGATTACTATGATTAGTGTTCTTTGAAAAATAGAAGGACCTCAGCAACAGCATTTGCACTCTCCACAGCATCCTGGTATCCAGCATCACCCTGAATAACATAATTATAGCACAATTAGATCTCTCTTAAGGAAATACTATATAACCTTACTTATAGATACTGAATTTCTATACAAATCAAATAGAAGTTAGATGAACTTACTGTAGCTGCATTTGCCTGACCAGCATTAATTAAAACTGCACGTGCCTGGAAAAAGTTGAAGTTGATGAATTACAAAATCTGTCATCAAAGACCTAGTGGATATCAACTGAAATTGCAACATACAATTTTTAAGTTACTGTACCATTGTTGATGTGCCGAGCACATTTTTGCAGTAAGTAATTGGTGCAGCTGCTACCACATTTGTAGTAAATACTCCTGGAAAAAGTCACTTGATACAATTATGGTGAACAATAAATAATTAACTATAAATTTGATGATACTGTGTGTCAATACATCTAACTAAGAGGAGAGTTATTCTTTGCCAAGTACTCGTAAGATCAGAAAGTTATTCTTTACCAAATACTCCACCTGATAAACCTGGACATGCAATCTCTTGCTCAATTGCAGTCCCCAATCTCATCTGTATATCAATAAAATAAAACAAAAGTAGTGTTCTTGCCTGCGACAGTTGCATCAACATCACATGCAACCAAAGCTAGATCAGGCTTGTCTCCTTTTGCACGCAACCCGCCATATAACCCAGCAGCTTTGAACCCTTTTGCAGCAGTCACACCACCTTCCACCTTTAAAAAGTAGAGTTAGACACAAAATAAATGACAACAGTAATTCAAAGTGATTTAGAACAGTCTTTTAGAACAAGGTCAGGATGAAAAGACCTACAATATCACGTGTTGTAATACCTATTGTAGCTATTTCTTGTTCATTTTTGTGGTTTTCTACTAAGAATTAATGACATCATCAGATAATTTAGTAGGACAAACTATTTCCTCCAATAGATAATTTGTTAAAAAAATGTCCCAGAGGCCAATCATGTGATCTGAAATTAGACGTGCATCCACTATTTCCACTTTCTCCATTACTTCTGCATCTGATCCTTTTACACACATGCTCACAATAGTGCACACCCTAATTTTTCCTTCCATAAATTGTGAGAAAGAAGTAGAGAAGGGGTAATTCTGGGAGTCTACAGGGGGGCCACCAGTTTGTGGTGCTAGCACACTGACTTGTGAAGTTCCAACCGTTTGGGCAGGGATTAAATTTTTGAAATTTGACACTCTAAAACCTACACGAATTTCCAGCAAATTTACCTCCACACACCTTCCCATTTTTTGTTAACACAACACATACATACAACAAGAAAAGAGAAACAATAAATGCATAATCACTTTTATACTCAATCCGAGATCATTAGGCAATAAGAGAAAAGGTACCGATAACTGTGTTTCCCTATCAGTATACCAGAAAAATATTTTTTCTGCATACAGTAAGAGAACAATACCTAATGAATTTCTTTTCCTTAATTCATAGATCATTCAGGTCAACATTTAAACCTTTGAAATATTCCCTTGTGCTCAAGTACAACTAATTACACGATCTTGCCGCAAGTCATAGCAAAATGTAAACATAACCTTACTTGTTTCCATGGTCCCTCTGGTAGGAGAATTGGTGCAGCTGGGATACAGGCTGCGGCCATCTTAGCTTCCAAGCTGACAGCTGTACAAACCGTCAATCTGAGACAAGAAGAAGAAGGAAACAGAAAAGCTCTGCCACTCAAGCTCTGGAAAAAGAACAAACTGTCACGATCTCAATTTAAATATCCTATGCCAATATGGGACTGAGTGTTGTTTGGCAGTTCAGATTTTATTGGGCTGTTTGTATATTTATGAGATCTTTTCTTTAGTCGAGGGCTAAACCCATTATGATATTTAATTAGATAAGCAATTAATGGAGAGGTCAAATATATAGGAATAGGAGAATGTAGGTATTAAGAGCTTCTTCCCAAACAGATCGATATATCTCATATCAGTTCTATCTAGAACATGAGAAATGAGATCTGTTTCCTACTTTAGATTTTTTTTTCTTATCAGTTTCCTCTTATGCTTTAGTTCGTTTGATTTCGTTTTAAATCCTCAAATTAGGAGTAGGCTGTAGGCATAACCTAGTTTTCAGTCATGAACTATACGGGCACAAGGCACAAACTCAAATCAGAGAAAAAGTGGTGAAAACTAAAAACAAAAGCTTGAAAATTATTAAAGGATGGACCTGTTTACAGCGGAGTTGGAGGGGTGTGGAGGGAATGCAGCGATCGAGAAACAAAGACATGGTGCGGAGGTTTTTTTTTAGGGTTTTTAAAAGTTTATGAGCCTGTCGCTGCTTTCTCGCCGTAATGCGGCTGTTGTTTCTTTGTTTCTTTTAGTGAAACTGCGGGTGTTATTTCTCACTTGAAGAGTGTTGACTGATCGAATCAGACCCACAAATGCAACAGAAGGTAGCTGGCACGGTGAGAAAGAGAAAAGAGGAGGAAAAATATTTTGCTTTTGCCGCTTCTGCTTAGAGGAAAAACCGTAAAAGGGAATCTTTTACGATTACTGATCCGGACCGTTTAACTTTTGCACGAATCTCAAAGCACAAGTACTACTGACCCTGCGCCATCTGAATAGGCACCGTATTTGAGTCCATATGAATATGTGAAGTAGTGGATCTTACCGTTCAATACCTAAAAAAATACTTATCCAAAAGATACTGAAATCTGTAATGCGGAGAAATAAAATCGCTTTCATTTATAAATATTATAAATAAAAACATGGTTATTAAATCAGACCGGACTGACAGTCCCATCGAAATAAACCAGAATTTCTGATTAGACCATAGTACCATACATGCAATGGAACAAACCGGAAATATTTAATTAACTTGACCGGTTTTATCTAAAGCACCGGACCCAATAGACCATAAAACCATAAAACCCGTTCACGGTTTCATATTAATAGCATTTCTTATATGGAAACTTTCTTATTTGAGCTTAATAAAAACAAATAAATGGAATCTAATATGGAAGTGCAGCGTAGAATATTTCAACAACTCGACATTGATCTTATTTAGATTTTTTTTCCTTCGTATGCAGATTTATGGATCTTCAATTTGTTGCGTATAATTTATTTTATAAGAGATTTGCATTCATTCTAACCCATACATTTAAAAATAATTTCACACACCTAATTATGTCTTTGATATATGTTGGTCTCATTGATGTACCACTCCACAATTCCACATCTAACACACATATATTTGAATAAGTTTTTGAAATTTCAATACATTGCTGCAATACAAATAAAATAGCAAGATCAGATTTGAAAGCGAGAATTGAAAAAAAAAAAGCCAGAAAATGCTCTTAGGTCTGGATTTTTTTATCATGAGGTAAAAAAATAAATTGATTAGATATATTAAGCTAGATATTGATTTGCGATTTACACGTAAAATTATCCGATTTTTTATTAATAGAAAAAAATATAAAAAAGGGAGTATATTTCTGTGGAATGTTGATATATAGGAAGGACAGATAGACATTATCGTCTACAGTGTCATCCATATGGCATAGACATTCTCGTCCACTACAATATCTGTTGGATCATATATCCAACGTTGAGCATATATGTAATATAATTATGAATTGTATACTGTCAATATGATTGTCACAATTAAAGTGATCTAATATGGAATTAAGACATTAGACAATATATGTATTCAATAGGATGTGGTCCATAAATGTGTAGAACAATTTGGGCAAAGATCAAATCATTGATGGACTGATTTTTGAGATTTGCAAATACAGAAAACTGCTTTCAGAACCCTGAGTGCGGACGCACTGAGCCCCAGTGCGGACGCACTCAGTACTTAGCCAATTTTTGGGAACTGCAGTGCAGAAACTGGAAAAGTCCGAGCCTAGTGCGGACGCAGTGAGCCCCAATGCGGACGCACTCAGGACTTAGCCAAATTTTAGGAACTGCAATGCATAAACTGGAAAAGTCCGAGCCCAGTGCGGACGCAGTGAGCCCCAGTGCGGCCCAGTGCGGACGCACTCAGGACTTAGCCAATTTTATGAAGTTCAGTGAGAAACCAGAAAAGTCCAAGCCCAGTGCGGACGCACTCAGGACTTAGGAAAATTCTGGGGCTAAAAGAAAAGCAGTTATTTGGACGCGTCTCAACCCAGTGCGGACGCACTGAGTCCCAGTGCGACCCAGTGCACCCGCACTCGCAGCGCCATATGTGTAATACTATATAAGGATGGGTCCCCAAGGCACAAGAAAAACCAACTCAACTCATATTTCTGGAAAGAGGTTATTCTTAGACAGAATTTTGAGTGCCTTCTCCCTTCTTCCTCCATTAAAGAATTGAGAGGAGAGATCCATAAGGAAATTGGAGAGGATTTCTCAAGGGTGTATCTTGTTGCTTTGGAAGATCTAATCCACAACCCAACCACAAAGGCGAGAAGGACTTCTTGCCGTTAAAGATTTGTCTCGCGCTCACGGAGACGGTTTGCTTAAGACTTATTCCATGGCAAACGGCATGGAATCAGGTATAATTCCGCACTTAAGATTATGTTTTCGGGTATCTTTGGCATATGACGGTCCTTAGGTTTAAGGTGGGGATTGTTTCTTCTTCCCCGGGGTGTAAGTGTTTGACCCCTAGATGAGATGTAATTGTTTGATCTTTAGATAAGGCGTAATTGTTTGGCCTTTATGATCCCCCAACAAGTGGTATCAGAGCCTTCCTATGCCGAAGGATTAGGTCTTTAAGGATCTAGAGAGAATTAGGAATTGATGATTTTTTCGTTGTTTTTTGTTGATTTTCTTGATTTTCTTGATCTGAAAATTTAAGTTTGGAGAGCACAAAAGTTTTATTTGAGATCATGATGGCCTAAAAGTTAAATTATTAATTTGATTAGGGTTTGCTCGAAGATTTCCACTTGACATCGCAAAATTCTGATCAAATAATGTTCGATCCTGAAAAATTCCTGTTTTTTGGGCAGTTATGAAATTAGGGTTTTGGGAAATTTAATTTTTATAAATTTTTTGAAACAAGAATTTACAAATTTAGAATAATTTCTAAATTTGAAAGGCTATTTAAGGTGCTTCCAATCTTTTATTAAAATCTCTCTAGATCGTGTCTTAATTGAGCATAATAAATGCAGTTTTTCAGTTACTCAGACAAAGATACGGCCGCACGGATTTTGATGCGATCGCACGGTTTTTGATGCACATGCACAAAATACCTTTTTAATTTGGCAGACCGCACAAAATTTCATGGGGGCCGCACAACTCTCTGAAAAGTTAGAGAATAATTTCTGAGATTAAAAATGCAGTTATTATGATGCAATTATATATATATTTATTTAATTGCACTTTTGTTTTATGGCTGAGGTATAAATTGTAATTCTTATAAAGGCATTGAAGTTATATATATCTTGAATTAAATTAATTGAGTCATTATTGTACCCTCCGGTGCCTCATTTGACAAAGTTAATTTAGATTCATTATATAAAAGGAAATTAAGTGTACATTTAATTGAAGCAATCATATATCGGCCCTCCGGAAGATTATGGTTGTTAAAGTTTTATGTACAATTGAGTGATATTAAAGTGTGATGATGATTATTATGTTTTATACATATGTCATGGAGATGTCTAATGTTGTTTCAAAACTAATGACACTTAAGTTGGAGATTTCTGATGATCTCTTAGTGCACTTGGCATTGATATCTCTTCCTGCACACTTTGGACAGTTTAGGGTGAGCTATAATTGTCAAAAGGACAAATGGCCACTCAATGAACTCATCTCCCATTGTGTTGAAGAAGAGGAAAGATTGAAACAACAGAAGACAGAAAGTGCCCATTTTGCTACAACTTCCAAATTAAAGCCATCGGCTAAGCGTAAGAAATCAAATCAGAATAAGGATAATAAGGATGCTGCAGTGAACACCAACAAGAAACAGGATAAGGGCAAATCAGTTGCCGCATCGGAAAGTGCCTGTTACTTCTGTGGTGCAGTTGGACACAAGAAGATGCATTGCCAGAATTATCATGCTTGGCGTGTTAAGAAAGGTACATCTCTTGTTATGGTTTGTACGGAAGTTAATTTATCTTCTGTATCTAGATATACTTGGTGGATAGATTCAGGTGCAACTACTCACATAAGTATATCTTTGCAGGGCTGCCTAAATTGCCGGAAGCCAAGTGATGATGAGAGATTCATCTTTGTGGGCGATGGCAATAAAGTTGAGGTGGAAGCTATTGGGATTTATAGATTATTGTTAAAATCAGGATTTTATTTGAATTTGCATGAGACTTTTGTTGTACCGTCTTTTAGACGTAACTTAATTTCAATTTCTGCATTAGATAAGTATGGATTTACTTGTGCTTTTGGAAATGGAAATTTCAGTTTGTTTCATGATTCAAAACAAGTTGGTTCTGGTTTTCTTTCTGTTTATGATAATCTATATTCTTTGGATATCAATAGTTCTTATATTGAAGCTTTGCATGTGGATACAAATAGTAAGAAAAGAAAATTAACAAATGAAAAGTCAGCTTCATTATGGCATAAACGATTAGGTCACATTTCTCAACACAGAATTGAACGACTTGTGTCTAATGAAATTCTTGAACCCTTAAATTTTTCAGATCTTAATGATTGTATAAATTGCATAAAAGGGAAACAAACCAATTTAAGAAAATATGAAGCCAAAAGGTGTTCGGAAGTCTTGGAATTAATTCATACCGATATCTGTGGTCCGTTTCCAACGGCCACAAGAAATGGTCAACGGTATTTTATTAGTTTCATAGATGACTATTCAAGATATGGCTACATATATTTGATTAAGGAAAAGGCTCAAGCCCTTGACATGTTCAAAAATTTCAAAGCGGAAGTTGAGTTACAACTTCACAAACGCATTAAGGCCATTCGATCTGACCGTGGTGGTGAATATTACGGCAGATATGATGGATCAGGTGAACAATGTAAAGGGCCTTTTGCACATTTCATAGATGAATACGGCATTGTGCCTCAGTATACATTGCCCGGTTCGCCGGCAATGAATGGTGTTTCTGAGAGGCGCAATCGAACGCTTAAGGACATGGTAAGAAGTATGATGAGTCGCACTTCTTTACCAAATAATCTATGGGGTGAAGCCTTAAAGACTGCAGCACATATCCTAAATAGAGTGCCCACTAAAGCAACTAACAAAACCCCATACGAAATTTGGAATGGGCGAAAGCCTAATTTAAAACATTTGCGTGTGTGGGGTTGTCCAGCTGAAGCAAAGCCTTATAGGCCGCATGAAAAGAAACTGGATGAAAGAACTGTTAGTTGTTACTTTATTGGGTATCCCGAGCGATCAAGGGGTTATAAGTTTTATAATCCTACAGAACATTCAATTTTTGAGACAGGAAATGCAAATTTTTTTGAGGATGTTGAGTTTGCGGGGGGAGATACAATAATGGATGAATTCGAAGAGGAGTATGCAAATATTCCCACATGTGTTGAGAGTTTTGTGGATATTGAACCCATTTTAACTCAAAATACAATTGTCAAAAATCAAACCATTATTGAAGACCAAACTCAACAAGATCAAACAGTACAAAGTGACATTCCAGAAATTCTGGAGAATGCTGTTGTTGGCCAGACTATTGTTGACAACAATGCTGGAAACCCTCAAGAAAATTCAGAAGTGCCAATAAGAAGATCCACTAGAGAGAAAAGGTCTGCAATATCTTCAGATTATGTAGTTTACCTTCAAGAACATGAGTTTGATGTTGGCATGTTAGAAAATGACCCCATAAATTTTCGACAAGCCATGCAAGACTCTAATTCTAGCAAGTGGATCGATGCCATGAATGAGGAAATAAAATCTATGGCCGACAATGACGTTTGGGAAATTGTCCCATTACCTAAAGGAGCGAGACCCATTGGTTCAAAATGGATATTTAAGACCAAGAGAGATTCGAAAGGTAATGTGGAGAAATATAAGGCTCGTCTTGTCGCTAAGGGTTTTACACAAAAGGAAGGCATCGATTATAAAGAGACTTTCTCTCCAGTTTCATTGAAAGACTCTTTAAGGATTATATTGGCATTAGTTGCGCATTTCGATTTAGAGCTTCATCAGATGGATGTTAAGACTGCGTTTCTCAATGGTGACATTGAGGAAACAATCTATATGGTGCAACCAGAAAACTATATGTCGGGAGACGCAAAGTCTATGGTGTGCAAACTTAAGAAATCCATCTATGGGCTAAAGCAAGCGTCTCGTCAGTGGTACTACAAATTCCACAATGTGATTATCTCATTTGGTTTTGAGTCAAATATTGTGGATGAGTGTATATACCTCAAGTTCTGTGGGAGTAAGTTTGTATTTTTGGTTTTATATGTAGATGACATATTGCTTGCCAGCAATGATATAAATATGTTGCATGAGACTAAGAAATTTCTGATGAAAAATTTTGAGATGAAAGATCTTGGTGATGCATCATTTGTCCTAGGGATTGAAATACTGAGGAATAGAACCCAAGGTATGTTAGGTTTATCCCAAAGGAATTATATCGAAAAGGTCCTGAAAAGGTATGGCATGCAAGACAGTAAACCAGGAAATACCCCTGTGGCAAAAGGAGACAAATTCAGTCTCAGCCAATGCCCAAAGAATCCTTTAGAAAAGGAAGTAATGCAAAAGTATCCATATGCCTCAGTTGTTGGGAGCATCATGTATGCGCAAGTGTGTACGCGTCTGGATATTGCGTTCATCACTGGCATGTTGGGCCGATACTTATCAAATCCAGGTTTAGATCATTGGAAAGCAGCCAAACGGGTCTTGAGGTACCTGAAGCGAACAAAAGATCACATGCTCACGTATCGGAGATCGGACAAGCTAGAGGTCATTGGGTATACCGACTCTGATTTTGGAGGATGTCAAGATAGCATGAAATCTACATCCGGCTACATTTTCATGTTAGTTGGAGGGGCTATTTCATGGAAGAGTGCTAAACAGTCACTTATAGCATCTTCTACAATGGCCGCAGAATTTGTAGCATGTCATGAGGCATCGAATCATGGTGTATGGCTACGCAATTTTGTTACTAGGCTGCGTATAGTGAAGTCTATTGAGAGACCACTAAAATTGTATTGTGACAATAATTCAGCCGTACTTTACGCAAATAACAACCGAAGTTCGTCAAAGTCCAAGTACATTGACATCAAGTTCTTGGTTGTAAAGGAGAGAGTGCAGAAGGGCCAGTTATCCATAGAACATATAGGGACAGACTCCATGTTAGCGGATCCACTTACTAAAGGATTACCACTCAATAAGTTTGAAGAGCATGTTGCTCATATGGGTGTAATTTCTGTTAGGGAAATTCAGTTTTAGTGGGGGTCTGTTGGTTGTTTATTTCAATGTTCTATTTACTTATTGTAATTATGGATATGAAACTTGTGAAAGAAAACAAGTAATTTATGTTATATGCATGGTATTGCAAAAGGATTATTATATGCACTCTATGTTTAATTTTTGGTTTTGACCTCACAATTGAGTATGTGATTTGCGAATTGTTTATTTGAATTTTGCATTTTACAACAAGTTTATGAAATTTAGTTTCAAGTTTTAAGTAGGAGACCCAGTTAGAAATTGGCACAGTAAGATCACAATTGCGTGTAATTTCTATGCTACACATCCACATCATGATTCATGTCATTTAGTTATGTTAGTACTGAGATTATTGATGGTCTAGTCATGACTAATATAAATGTGACGAAAGCCGCTTTAGTCCTTTGCTAATGTAATTAATGGACGGAATTGGTTTGGAAATACATAAAGATGACAGAAAAGTATGTGCGCACATAAGGTTAACAATACATAATTAAAAGAGTATGACATATTGCTCAAGTGGGAGATTGTTGGATCATATATCCAACGTTGAGCATATATGTAATATAATTATGAATTGTATACTGTCAATATGATTGTCACAATTAAAGTGATCTAATATGGAATTAAGACATTAGACAATCTATGTATTCAATAGGATGTGGTCCATAAATGTGTAGAACAATTTGGGCAAAGATCAAATCATTGATGGACTGATTTTTGAGATTTGCAAATACAGAAAACTGCTTTCAGAACCCTGAGTGCGGACGCACTCAGTACTTAGCCAATTTTTGGGAACTGCAGTGCAGAAACTGGAAAAGTCCGAGCCCAGTGCGGACGCAGTGAGCCCCAGTGCGGCGCACTCAGGACTTAGCCAAATTTTAGGAACTGCAATGCAGAAACTGGAAAAGTCCGAGCCCAGTGCGGACGCAGTGAGCCCCAGTGAGCCCCAGTGCGGCCCAGTGCGGCCCAGTGCGGACGCACTCAGGACTTAGCCAATTTTATGAAGTTCAGTGAGAAACCAGAAAAGTCCAAGTCCAGTGCGGACGCACTCAGGACTTAGGAAAATTCCGGGGCTAAAAGAAAAGCAGTTATTTGGACGCGTCTCAACCCAGTGCGGACGCACTGAGTCCCAGTGCGGACGCACTGAGTCCCAGTGCGACCCAGTGCACCCGCACTCGCGGCGCCAGATGTGTAATACTATATAAGGATGGGTCCCCAAGGCACAAGAAAAACCAAATCAACTCATATTTCTGGAAAGAGGTTATTCTTAGACAGAATTTTGAGTACCTTCTCCCTTCTTCCTCCATTAAAGAATTGAGAGGAGAGATCCATAAGGAAATTGGAGAGGATTTCTCAAGGGCGTATCTTGTTGCTTTGGAAGATCTAATCCACAACCCAACCACAAAGGCGAGAAGGACTTCTTGCCGTTAAAGATTTGTCTCGCGCTCACGAAGACGGTTTGCTTAAGACTTATTCCATGGCAAACGGCATGGAATCAGGTATAATTCCGCACTTAAGATTATGTTTTCGGGTATCTTTGGCATAGGACGGTCCTTAGGTTTAAGGTGGGGATTGTTTCTTCTTTCCCGGGGTGTAAGTGTTTGACCCCTAGATGAGATGTAATTGTTTGATCTCTAGATAAGGCGTAATTGTTTGGCCTTTATGATCCCCCAACAATATCATCTACAAAGCAGAGGGGAATGTCTATCCCGTCTGCTATAGATTTCGTTTCATTTTTAGGAAATGTCAATTTACAATGAAATAAACAGACACTGCGGACGTGATAGACATTCCCGTCCTTCCTATATATCAACATTTTCATAGGAATGTATCTCTTTTTTAATATTTTTTCTTTTTCTTATGAATAAAAAATCGGTATAATTATTTGATTCTTTAGTGTTGATACGATGCTAAAAAAAGAAAAAAGAGTCCGGATCCATGTGGTAATTCAAATTTGAGTTTGGATCTGGAACGTTTAATCATAATTCCAACTAATTCAATTCGAGATAAAATGTACGGCGTTCCTAGAATATTCGTGTCAAAACATATCCTACGGCCCGGTGAAATTCAAAGGGAATAGAATAGATATAGCATTTTAATTTCTAATGTTGTATGCTAGAAGAAGTTTAGATCGTCATAGAAAAAATTTCGGATTGTATGTTGGACAGTGAATTTGTGACTTCACTTAATTTATGAAATCATTATCTGTTGTTTTGATAATAAATAACACACGTACAATTGGATGATGCACAATATTAAGTTTGTCACCAATTGTCTTCCAGCATAATAAAGGATACGTGTAATATACCTAATTATAAGGTCATGCTCGAATGCTCTTTTCTCAATGGGAATTGAAGAAATTTGGATTCAACGGGATTGTAATGGTAATTTTTTCTCATTCCGTCCCATACTTTCTTTCTAGCATCTATTCATATAGCGTAAAATTGTGAGAAAAAAAACCACTACTAGAATATGAGTTTTCTGCAAGGGCAGGAAAATGGCTTACTGCATGGGCTTACCCTTGCAGCAAGCCCAAAAAGAGCATTAGCATGCGCTTACGCTTGCAAATGTATCCTTGCTATAGCCTTCGACACTAATACTAAGTATTGGCAAGGACGCGCATGCTAATACTTTTTTCTAACTTGTTGCATGCGCTTACTCTTGCAACAACCGCGCATGAAAATACTTTCAGAGTTGGCCCCGTTTGTAGTGTTTGCAAGGGTAGACAGCGTGGGACCCATCTGATTATTTGCAAGGGAGGGAACGTGAGTCCCACTTGGACTATTTGCAAGGCCAGGTAACGTGGGTCCTACCTGACTATTAGCAAGGCTAACACACGTGGGCCCCAGCTGCCTATTTGCAAGGCTAACACAACTGGGTCCCGCCTGACTATTAGCAAGGCAAGGGAACGCGGGTCCCACCTGACTATTAGCAAGGCAAGGGAACATGGGTCCCACCTGACTATTAGCATGGGAAGAAGATTAGCTTCTTACATGGGTAATTATTTGCAAGGATATGATTTACATTTTTTGCATGCACTGCAGCTCATACTATTTGCGTGGAAATACCAATAAATATAATAACAGAAAATGACTGCAAATCAGCATGCTCCAATTATACAATCCTCCCTACTGATACCAATCTGGTACCAGCCCAGTACTGTTTTACAATTTCCAGATTCTCATTCATCAAGATTTACATAAAACTCATTGAAAAATAAGTAAAAAGCAACTAATAAGCATTGACCAACAAAGTATAATTATCCTATATGTACCAAATTACATAAACACATTGAAATACACAGATAACACATGTAATAAACATTAATCAAAATAGTATAATTATCATACATTGTATCAAAATATCAAAAAATCATTACAACAAAAGTGCTAAAAAAAGATTTTGTATATATCCAAAATATGTCCTAATTCAAGATGACTAACAGTAATATTAAGAATTGACAAAATCCACAAAAATGTTTTACGGGTATGATGCAGTCATTAATTACCTGTAACTCATATTTTAGAAAAAGTTAGTACGGTGTTGCCTTGCTCCGTTCTTACTTTATAGAATATAATCTCAACATCCAATTGACAACCATTTATTGATAATATCTTCAAGTTTAATAATCAGGTTTTAGACGAGAAATTAACCATGTAATTGCTAGGATTAATTATTTGTACCTAAGTAGGCCCTCAGGATCAAAAGGTGCTTAACACCATGATATAGCATCCACTGGAAGGGGCCCGTTATGCGGTGATCTCGTGCTGCATTGCTAGATTGAAAAAAAGAACTTAAATTTATCATGATATATACAAAAATAATTACATCAACACAAAAATGAAGAGCAAATCAGAATTTGCTGAACCAGATAGACTGAAGAGCAAATCAGAATTTGCTGAACCAATCCCTGCATTTTGTAATGTACAAGGACAAAAAATACAGTGGCAGTACAATCTTGGCTTCCTGTCTCAAACCTTCGAAGTAATAAAAGGAAACAAATACTGCTCTAAATTGGACATATTCTTTTATAATTTGTGGCATCTTTAGTGCAGAAGTAAATTTCAGAAAATTAAAATATCAACAATAATGGAAATTCTAATATACTTTGTAAGTTAAGGTAGAAAGTTTGGGTCTTCATATGTTTCAAATCAAATACATTTATTTGGTGGTTCAGCAAAGAGTAGATTTTAGCAAATACCACAGGGATTGCTTGAGTAGATTTTAGCAAATCAAGCAAAGTTCTGTTTGAGTATCAAATACATTTATTTATGTGGTATCATAATAGTTCTATTTATTTGACTATATATACGATTACATGGTAAACAGTAATTCCAGGCATATTAAAAATGAAATATGGTCTATTGGAGACAAAACGAAGTTGAATGAGCATCAGCTGATTCAAATAAACTAAAAGTAAGTAGAATTTCACCAACATTGGGGTGAACCTAGTTCAACAGTACCTTACTGCTAGTAACAGATAAAAAATTACTAAAGAAAAATAACTAAGAAATTATTAATACATGCAATAGAACCCTTTGATCTTACATTATTTCCCGGAGTAGGCTCCAAAGTTGAAGAGAAAGAGAAAGAAATGCCACTCGTGTTTAATATAATGCATCCACATATTGCTTTTTGTATTTTGCAATATATGTCTACCTACCATAGTCTCAAGTACCTCAATCCAAACAACCCCTTGATTAGTTCCTCAAGTGACTCATTTTTATTGTTTCTAATCTCAAAAAAGTTCAATACGAGGACCATATATTAGTGTAATTCAACAAAGCTTTAAAATTACTCTCGAGAAACACACAACTTACCTCTTGATTTACTGTTTGAACAATACCATCCATGCCTAAAATCATAGTTCTGAGGCTCTCATTAGTTAACATCACACCCTTTGGGTCCCCAGTTGTAGCACTCGTGTACATTACAGTACATAAATCTGATTTCTGTACTTTTAAAAATAAAACAATAAAATTTCAATATCATGCCAGACTTTATTTCTAATTCAAATTTTAAAAAGACCATTCAACAAAATTAAAAAAGATATGAACGAGAAAGTTAACTCCTCCATAGTTTAATACAGTGTCATATTTAGGTAGACCGCTAGTCCCTTGTACTTTGCAATGTCTTTTTGAAGAAATTTTACTTTGTAGATCTTATTACAACAACAATTAGGAAAATCCTTTAATTATGATATATGGGTAAACAATTAGGAAAATCCTTTAATTATGATATATTAGGAAAATACTTTGTAGATCTTATTACAACAACAATTAGGAAAATAACTTGCAAAGGATTCAGAAGAACCAAAAGAAGGGGGCAATATTGGTAACTAAAATTATACTTTTGATTACCTTTGTGCTTTGTCAGTAAAAACAGAAACAACTGGTTGCTCGAGAATTCTTGTAAATCAGTTGTCAGCGTAATCTACTAAAGCAAATATCATCCATATCAGTCAAATAGATTTGTTTGTTGTGCAGTTTTAAATTGTGTTTACTGCTATAAATGGGAGACATTTAGGGAATGGGTTTGTATATAGGAATGAATTTCACGACAAAAGGCTATATGGGACTAATCTTAATTAAAAAAATGGACTTCTAATAAGACAACAAACTAGAATTAACTATACTTGTATTCAGAAATTTCAACATCCCTTAGATATTACCAGATTAGTTAACATCTGTATTTACACTTAGCAAGCAGCAGCAAAAAGCTACAGCTGTATACCCTTTATATCCTATAAAGAAATCATGAAAAAAAATTAGATTGAAAAAAATAAATAGACAAGTACCTTTCACAATTTGGAGAAATAATGAAACAGTGATTTCTAGATGTAATTGTTTGTCTATTTGTTATGTTGACGTCTATCAACACTGATATGATAACAAAGATATTAGTGCTTCGCCCAATCAATAATTATTTACCCCAAATTGACCAATTGGGCAGCTTGACCTACTTTAGCCCAAATTCTGCAATAAGTATAAGTCCACCCTAATAAAACTAAAATTGGCTTATTATTATCACTGAGTTGTTTTACAATTCATAATATTTTTTTAGGGTAACAGTAGTTGTTACAGGATCGGACAACCCAAATCAAAACTTAAAAGGAAAACTAAATCCTAACCAGTTCAGACGCTGCTATACTAAAAAGCTAAATCAGTATTTGGGTATTTTTCTTTCTTCGAAATATACAGAAATTTGTTCAAATTTTGAGAAAGAGCTAGAGAGAAGAAAGTCGGATGACCTGGAAACCTTAGCACGAGGCTGGTGGCAGAGGGGATGCGAGGGTCAGCGGCGGAGGACTGGCACTAGGTGAGAGAGGCCGAGCGCCGTATCGCGTCCAGACTCCGTATCGGCGTCGCGTCCACAGCAACGATCGTGAAAATTTTAGGGTTTTGGCTACGTGGTGGCTAGGTTTACAAAGGAAGAGGGAGAGCGGGAGATGAAAAAAAATAGTAATTCTGGATGAAGAGGGAGGGTGGGAGTGAAATATCGGGAGGAGAGCGGGAGTGAAATTTTGGGAGGGAAGGAGGTGAAAATTTTTAGGGTTTGGTAGGGATTTAGGGAGGAAATGAGTGGGAGAGAGATGGGGGGAAATTGAAATATCTTTAATGGTTATGTTTATTTATTTAAAAGTAATTTATTAGAATAAAATTTATTAGAATAAAATTTATTTAAAAGTAATTTATTAGAATAAAATTTATTTAAGAAAAAAATTCTACATTATGTAAATTTTGTAATATCTTTAATGGTTATGTTTATTTATTTAATTGCGCTTGTAATATCTGAATAGGATTATAACAATTTTTTTAGAAAAATATTATGAAAATGAAACAAATAAAATTAGGTAATGCATGCATAATAAATAATATGAAAAAAATAAAAAATTAATTTTTTTACATGACTGAATAATATGTATAATTTTAATTGATGTGAAATGTCAAATTAATAAAAACATGTTAATTAGAAACTTAGTGTTTCGTAAATTTAAATAAATTGCATATAGGTTACATGTTAGTCTTGAGATGTTTTAAAATTATTTAACAACGTGTTAATTAAAAACTTAGTATTTATAAGTCGAGTTTAATTCTTTAAATAATTAAGTCATGTTTTGTGAAAAAACAAATAGTATCAAAGTTGCATGGGACACCTGTATCAATCATCCTTGACCAACCTTCTGTACCGCCTAAATGGCAGTTATTAAAATGATATTGATAAAATTTATAAAAATATAATGCTAGAACATTTTTATTGCATTATTAAATAATTTTGACAAATTAAATTGTATAGTTGTACATGCATGTTGCATCAATGACTTGTATCAAACATGCATGACCATAGAACATCAACTCTTGTTGGGTCAGTTAATGAAGGAACAGAGACAAACGTTGTCCGTTGGTCGATCAGAACCATTCAAATCAAAGAGTGTTCCATTAATTTCATTGTTGGTAAGTTTGATCTAATTTGATGTTCATTTACACATCCATCCAAACGATGGAATATAACGACATCGTAGGGTTATAAATATTACACATTGGATCGAAGCTTAAAATTATTGGAACTCCAAATTTTTTTCATTGTTAAGGTTCCTGGTACTAACTTGATAATTTTAAAAGAAATTAGGTGTTATTTCATTGCAGATCGACCGTTGAATGCTCATGCAGCAATCAACGGCCCACAACTTTTGGCTCAATTTGAAGAGGCTACAAATAATGGAATTCTATAAAACTGTCAATGGTTGTTATAATTTGTAAATAGAAAATGTAAAATACTGGTTTTTTATTTTTTTTATTTTTTTCATATTTAATTATGTACAAGTGTTTAGAATCATATTAGGGTTGTGAATATAAGCCGTATGATCTGTGATGAAGTGTGCATATTATCAATGGATTTCAATTTCATTTTTCCTTTTTTTTTGCACCACAGAATGAATTTTGGATTTTCCCTCTTCTATTTGCCTAAAATTTCATTTCCCTCTCGAATTTGGATCCTCTAAAATAATCTAATTTTGATTATGAATCCGGACTGTCCAATCTGTTCTCACACGAATACCGAAGGGACCTGATTCTGATCGGATGGTCCAGATGAAAAGCAAAAATTGAAATTACTTCAGGGATCTGTACCCCTATCGAATTCCCCCTTAGAAAATTTCGCTCACTCTCCCGGACAAGTATCCTCTCCACTACTGTAAAAGATTCCTTCACTTTACGGTTCGAGATTAACTCTCATCCGCTTTGAGATTTGGGCTAAAGAAGGGGGCAGTATTATTGGGTTTTGAGATTCGTGGCAAGTTAAAAACAACGGTCCAGATCCAGTAGTTGTAAAATTTTCCCTATTACTCTACCGGGGAGGATGTGAATTCCTATCTCCCTCTCTCTCACTCTATTCTCCTTCCCTCTTTTTCTCTTTCAACTCCGCCACTACTCCCTCGTTCTCTCTCTCCCAGATCGGACCGAGACACCTAAATCGCTCTTCGTTCGCATCACCTCTTCTCTACCTATATTCGCCATACACCGCGTTTTCCCTTTTTACCCTCGTCGAAACCTAACCCTAATCCTAACTCATTGAATAGGAATACAAAGCTTGATGAGCTAGTAGATGCAGGAAAGAGGTTTCTTATGAGGTTTAACCAAGAGCTCGGTAATTTATTTAAAATTACTTTCTTAATTGAAGTGATTATTTCAAAATTTGTACTCCTTTTCTCATTTTGCTGATTTTTGTTTTCTTTATAACAGGATACTTTACAAGGCCACAAATTAACAAGCATTCGGAAGTAGTCAGAGAAATAATTAAATCGAATATGACTGGAAGAATGAAAATTTAGGTAAATGACAAAGGAGGTGGCTATACAAATCGACTTATTGTGACTTGTTTACTATGACCAGTTCATTTCTTCTCTACTTTTAACAGTGAATTTACCTATAAAAATTGAGCATATGACAGTAACACTTGGTCATGAGCACGATGAAAGCCGTTGATGCTAATTGCTATACTTGCCAGACTCACACCTTTCTATTGAAAGAGATTTTGTTAAAGCAAATTCATTTAAATTTAGGAAGATGCAATTAGTTTGATTGAACCTAAAGATTCTAGCTTTTGGTGCTGAAGATGAATCTCTGACCAAGATAATGAATCATCTTTAGGTTATTTTGAAAAGTCTCCATTTATGCACCATTGTCAGAATTTTATATGGTTTGTGTTGATTCCTGAACACACATACAAATATATACATGTCAGCAATTCACTTTATTTCTTTCTAATCTTGATCAATAGAGTATACATAGTGATTGTGAGTTTATTTATTTTTTTTAATTTTGCATGAAGAGATCAACACTGAAACCAGATATGTGCTGCCCCTCTAGCATAACCCAGCTAAAATAGGTGCATCTGGTAAAAGGTGTTAGACCCTTTTATTTATCTCTTTATCTCTTCGTCTGAAAACTGCTTAAAGAAATTGCGGGTCTTACACCGGAGCAAGAATTACAAGCAAGTACAACACAACAACATGTGTGAGTTATCAATTACCTTTTCATTATTCTTCATATGCATATTTATAGTCCAGACAAGACTGCACTTCATGAATTTCTGTACCAAACATTCATCTCAATAGTCCAGACAACACTGCCCTTCATGAATTTCTGTTTTTCTTTATTTGTTGATTTAGAGTACCATTTTGTCTTCTGTAGTGTAGTTAGGGTTCGTCGCACATTAAGATGAATGGATTAAATAATTAAAAAATTTGTTCATGAAGGGGTTCGCAGAACATTGAGATGGACAAACAAACTTTTCTGACCAACAGAGAAAGGGCCGTGGATTACCTCAATTCTCTTGATAGGGTACTAATTGAATAAAAAATAAAAAATAACTTAACGCATGGAAGAATTATATTGCTTCAAGCTTTCCATATCCATAAAAAAAATGAATCATATGAAGTCTTTTGTCTCTTTGCACACTAATACAAGTCTGATTGCACACTAATACAAGTCTCTTTCCATTTCCATTTCACAGAGCACGCATCCAAATATTAAACTGCAATTTCGTCACATATAATATGCACACTAATACAAGTCTGATTGCATTTTATTTCATTTAGTGTTTGTTTTCTTTCTTTTATCCTTTTGTCTCTTTGCTCTGAATGACAATTTCCTGTTGAATTGAATGCATGAATGTCACATCAATCTGTCATTCTATAGGACCTGTTTGCATATTTTCTTCAAAAACCTCAGCATGATAGTGAATCACAGTGATGTATTTGTTTCCTGTTATAAAAAGACTAGTAAGCATATAGTGAATATAATAAAATTTACAAGGGTCAGTTTGTAAAATTGAGTGTTCTCTTGTCATATCCTGGTTCCTTCATTTCTCCTGTTTGGCCTAGTTTAAAACCAAGTTGTCTTTAGATACTGGTTCCTTCATTTCCCTTGTTTGGCCTAGTTTGAAACCAAGCCGTCTTTAGATACTGGTAACTATAAGCTTTTACTTCTGGTCTGCTTGTTGAGCTGTAATTCTCATTTCAATTGGATTTCATTGAGTTTCCTTTAAGCAGTTTTATTTTCTATATACAGAATGAGAAGAAGTTTTAATATCTGAATAACTGATCAATGCATTTACATAAAATGATCAGTTTTTTTTAAACGATTTCTGGTTTTAGGTTTGCTTTCTTCTTTTCTTCAATTTCTGTGTTTTCTTCATGAAATTAACTGTGTGAAGCATCATGCAAACTGAAAATTTTATTCCTTATTAAACAAATTACTAATGTTGTATTTTGATTTAGGTGGCATCAGAAAAACCGTTTAACAACAAAGACTACATGGCCATGACACCTTCCTAGGTCGTTTACGGAGCCGTCGAAGGAGGTTTCGATCCTGACCAGTCTTGCTATAAGAAGGAAAGATGTCACGAAACAGCGAGCCTCAAAACTGATTCTACTTGAGCTTTTATCATCTTGAAAGTGTCTTTCTTGTTTTTGAAGGTCGAATGTTTTGGACAGATTTTGTTCAGCTGAAACAATCCACTGTGGTGTACTGAGGCTATATAAGCAACTCAGGATTTGAAATTCTTTTGCTTTCTAAACAAATCTTGATTGCTCATTGAGTTTTATTTGAATGTATTTATCATTTTGATTTGGTGATAGTTATATTTGCTAAAATGATAGATAAAGTTATCATATCAGTACCATAAACTCATATTCTAAGTATTTATTTTATCTATAATCAAAATTAGTGGTGGTTATTATTTATGTTGTTGTGATTTATAATAAAATTTATCATTCAAAAGGAGATATAAAATAAACAGAAATGCTACTATCTATAATCAAAATTAGATTTTCAGAGTATTTGCAAGGGCATGGGGTTGAGTTGTTGCAAGGACCTCCAATTAAATATAATATCTAACATGTGGTTAAGTATTTGCAAGGGCATGGGGTTGAGTTGTTGCAAGGACCTCCAATTAAATATAATATCTGACCTTCGGTTAAGTATTTGCAAGGGCATGAGGTTGAGTTGTTGCATGGGCCTCCAATTAAATATAATATCTGACCTTCATAATGTATTTGCAAGGGCATAGGGTTGAGTTGTTGCAAGGACCTCCAATTAAATATAATATCTGACCTTCGGTTAAGTATTTGCAAGGGCTTGTGGTTAAGTTGTTGCATGGGCCTCCAATTAAATATATTATCTGACCTTCAAAATGTATTTGCAAGGGCATCTAGAAAACATTTGCATGCGTGCACATCAAACATTTGCATGCGATACAATTTGCATGGGATACCCTTGCAACAAGCTTTATGAATCCAGAAATGACATTTCTTTTGCATGGGCTTTCCTACCCTTACTAAAACCAAGTGCTGCCCTTGCAGAAAACTCATATTCTAGTAGTGAATATCGTCTCCGATTGAATTTTTTTTTTCTCAAATAATGTGCTAGCTCTCTCCTCAATCTCTGTCCCTCAATTGATTTCGGTGGGAGAACAAAACTATTGCGTGGAGAGCCCGAACAGAAAAACCTCAACCATCAAATAGCTTGTTTTTGCTGCAGCTTCAAATAGCTCTCGATATCATTCACTTCCAACATGTTGAAGCAATATAGTATAAATATATTCTAAATAAAACTAATTTTATTTCACTAGTATCCTGCACGTGCATTGCAACGGGACATATCATAAGAGAAGAAAATTATAATACAAAATAACATATTTTCATAAAAAAACATACTAGGAATAATAATATTATTCAACAATCTATTTAATAATGTACAAATGAGCTTTTTTTATTATTCAATAATCTATTTAATAACATATTCTCATACAAATGTAAAACTCGTTCTTTAATAATGTACATATGAGCTTTTTTTGTTATTGGTACATGCATTTTTTTGTTATGTTGCTTAACGAGAAAATAGAGAGAAAAACAAATCATCAAAATAAGTTGTATTATTTGTTGTTATCATGTTATGGTTCTTGTTATTGATATAAGGGCTGTCATTCTCTTCTTGGAATTTATATAAATTTGTGTACTTAAAATAGAGAACAAAATCATTTTACTTAAATAAGATCAATAACGATTAAACAACAAATAACATTTTTTAAATGATATAAAATAATGAAAAAAAAACAAAAATAGATTGTATGTTTCCGAAGAAAACAACAAAAATAAATATTGATAAAGGATTGTTTTTTTTAAAAAGACGATCAAGTTTAATACTGCTAAAAAATATTAAATTATCACTGTGCTTCTATAGCACCGCAACTTGCATATTGTGGTTCATCAACGTCACAGCAACGTGATATAATTTGATACTATAGTTCTTCCAAATTCACATATGTTGTGTTAATAATTGTAATATCCGAACATGCTATATTGATTGCTTGATATAAATTATTACGAAGACATGATAATTAAAAAATAGAAAGAAATATTAATATGAAAATCCGAGTATACGGCAATCAAATAAGGGGTTTAGAGAAGTTCTAAAAAAAAGAAAATTGAAAAAATCAGGATATCTACTGTGACGACGAGTACGCGCGGCGAATAAGTATCTTAATAAATTTAGATTTCTATACTTAAAAAAACATAAAAAAATATACATAAAATAAAAAAGGCTGACTGTTTGATTGAAGGGTTGTTATTCAATTTGAAATTTCAATTTTTAATCTAAGTCGTGACGAATCAAAACATCGATACGCTTAATATAAGAATGAAGATACTCAACAACATCTAGTAGTGAGTTTTGAAGAAGATCTCCATTATAGGAAAAGTTAATTAATTTATTTTAACAAAAATAACTATATTAAATTTTCGATCCCGATCAATTTGTTTACGCAAGTATTTACAAAAAAAAATGATTTTACTCGACGAGCAAAACTCTTTCATCCAACAAATTTGACAATGCAATTTTATTTTCACAGTAAAATATTACCGTCTTCAAATGTTTTAATAAAAATATTTTTTCAGGCCCCACAAACTTCTTTCTCATTCTCTCTCTCTCTTCCATCATGTTTACCATCGGATTACAATTTTCATACTTTTATAACTTCAAATTCTTAATATTTCATAATTTCCAACAATACAGCGATTCTTCCAGATTCTAAACTTTCATAAAATTTATTTTCGTATTTCACAAAATGAAATAATCATTTCACCATTCGGCATAAAGTTAGATAAAATTTTGAAAATAGGAATTTTTTTTATTTTCATAATTTGAAATTCCAAGTTTTTATAACTACTGGTAATTTTCAAAAATTAAAATGTAGCAATAATGTTTCCCAATTAAAATTTTGAAATGGGATATATTTACTACTGTATTTTGTTAAAATTCCACATCGAAACAATAATAAATAAAAATAAAACTTATTTTTTATGAATTATCCAATGCTATTTTTTAATTTTTCTATAATGAAATTGAAATTTTAAAGTGGGAAGTAAAATTAAAGAGAGGGAAGGTTAAAAATGGATGTTTATGGGACCCGCATGCGTATTTTGTTGGAAAATTTAGTAACAAGATTACAAGAATATAGTATTCAGCTTTCTTAAAAACAGGGACACTGTTAAAAAGTTTCCTGATTGATTGATTTCGATTTAATTTTCCAGGTGGGGAAACTATCTGATCTGCGAGTATACTATCTTGTTATGGTATTTAATAATTGGAAACTATTTGATTAGCGAATATTTATATTTATGAAATGCTAATAGCCCAATACTGACAAACCCCGTAGGAGTATGGGCCCTAAATGGGCTTACCGAAGAAGAGGTCGCAAAGGGCCAGCGACTTAATTAAACCCAATCCGTACCCATTAAACCCCTCTCTTGGTCTTAAACCTGAATTAGGTTTTAGCCAACCTATAGATCCGTATCTTCCAGGTACCTGACTCAAGCAAATTGAAACGGACGGTCCAGATTTACTCTCAGCCGGTGCCTATTCGGGATAACGCAGGGGCCAGTATTATTTGTGCTTTGAGATTCGTGCCAAGGTAAAGAACGATCCTGAACCGTCCGTTTCAATTGTCTGACTAAACCCCAGAGGATGTGAATTCCCAACCTATCTCTTGCATTGCACTGCATCAATCCAGTTCACTGTCGAAGTCAGAAAGAGATGGCACCGTCGGCCTCAACCGCCGTGCTCCGCCGCCTTCTCAGAACGACATTCTCTCCATCCTTAAACCAGCTCTCCGTTTACTCCACTCGCCATAGCTCTTCTTTCCCCTTCGGCGAAGAAGACATCGGCAACTCCAACCTCCCTCCTATCACCAAGCCCAAGCTTTTCATTAGCGGTCAGATCACTTCTCTTAAATTGTCTGTCTTAATTTTCTTGCGCACTTTTCTCCATTAACCGCTTCAGTCACTGTTTAACTCCTAAATTATTTTCCGAGTTGCTTATAGAATCATACGAACACGTCCAGCTTGGTAAATCGGGACTCTTTTTTAACTGGGCGTAAAATTAATAGATTAACTGAGGTTCTATTTACATGACTTAATTAGGTTTATCAAGACTAACAACGGACGAGAAACTTAAGGAAGCATTTTCACGGTACGGTCAGCTTCTGGAAGGTTAGTTTTTTTTTTTGCTCCATCTTACATTCACTGACAAATTTTGTGCTCTCCACTGCGAGCATTAATGCCTTATTGGCATTTTAACAATTTTTCTTTTGTTTGCATGCAGCAAAAGTAATAACAGATAGGGCTTCAGGGCGCTCCAAGGGATTTGGTTTTGTCAAGTATGGTACTATAGAAGAGGCAGAAGAGGCGAGGAAAGGGATGAATGGACATTTCCTCGATGGATGGGTCATCTTTGTCGACCCAGCTAAACAAAAAGAACAGGAAGCCACTGTTAGGCAACCCAAATCAGATTCTTAGCGGTGTTAACTCAAACAAAACCATTGGTTGGTGTGGTTAGTTGATCATAGATGCAGCTTAATTAAGCTGACACCATTTATTCTTGTTATATATGCGTACAACAGAATTGTAGACTTGTTGTTAAATTAAGCTGACACTATTTATTTACTAAATGTTTATGTTCACAGCAGAATTGTACCTTCAGATCAGTAGTCTTTGACTGTCGATAATTGATTCACTGGGAAAGGTTGTGGAAATATCATTTTGATTTTTCACTTTTCCATACGATCTTTGAGGATGTTCTTTCATGTCTTGTTGTATTTCAAGGCTAATACTCTTTTGCTTGTGGAAATAAATTGTGAAAATTATTCAGGATCACATAAGACAGAAAGACTGGCTGAATAAACTCTGGGTCAGGTTGAACTGTTAGAGTTCATGCTATTATTTTGGACCCCTTATTTTTGGTGTTCAGCAAGACTGTTTTGCTATAAGCTACCATGAAAGGTGCTAGTTTTATGTTGATCTTCTTTGATTTGGTTATTATCTTTCTCTTATATTAAGCACGCAAGTGTTCTGATCCGTCAACGGCTATGATTTAATTTACTGGATTTTAAATGGTTAAGATGAAAAGTTTTATGCCTATGATTTTATGTTGCAATGCATTGGTGTTTATTATGTTGAAGTATGAATTTAGTTCTCCGAACAGTCGTTACATTGATTTCTCTTTTACAATTTCTTCATATGAATGCTGTCATAAAAGCAATTAATTGATAATATTTCTTTCTTTCTTTTTTATGTTATTGATGACAACAAAATAAGAAAGTAATTAACATGTTTATTTACTAAAATATTGATTACCTTCCTATTTAACAAAGAAGTAAAGACATAATAGTTTTTTTCATTGCACAAGTAAAAATTATAAAAGAACAAATACTATTAAAGATGAAAAATATTTGACTTGATTTGCTTTTTTGTTGTATTTTATGTTTAAATTTTCAACCCGTAGCAAAGCACGGGCAAGATACTTGCAGCTATAGGAAAAATATTTACTTCATTCATAGGAGGAAAGGAGCACTTAAACAACTACAAAAATTCATTAAATTCAGTCATCCTCTGTTACAAGACCTGAGAGCTTTCGTATATTTTATACAACTGCAAACATTGTTTTTAATTCCATTGTTTATGTCGGCAAAAAGAGCCTCTGCTTGTTTCCAAGCAATGCTAGCACTTATTTTGAAAATTAAACCCATACAATTTTGCAGTACACCATATACATTAGTTATTTCCCAATTAAACGTGTAAAGATTTATTGATGAATTGAAGCTAACAATGGTTGATCTAGTAGTTGGGAATGCTCTTGACAAATGAACAATTAGGCATGCACATTGCACAGTAAGTATTTGAGCATGGATAATCAACAACAGCGTAGAAACAGCAGTGTAAAAAAGTTGATAATTTCCCACGGAAATATTACTTGGGCCAAAAGGAACTCTAATTGTTACATAATTCTAACAGAAGCCTAACATACACTATATATACACACTAAGAGTCAAACTGCACATGACTCGCATACACCACATATCCACTAATAGTCCAAAACGGATTTGAAGTTAAAAACATAAAAAATCAGCATAGCTTTAGTCATCAACAGCTTGAATTTCTTTCACCAATACAGCTGTACCCTCAAAAAGCATCACACCATGTTGCTCCTTCAGCATTTGTACCTGAACGAGTGGCAGACATGCACAAGGGTATTTATTATTTGAGAGAGAGAGAGAAGAGTAAAACATCACCAGTAGCTAGAGTGGGAAAAATGGTACGGCGGAGCCGGCTCCGTCACGGAACGGCACGATTACGGCACGGAACGACATGGCACGCGTGTCAGTTAGGTGCCGTGACTCGCGTGTCCCGTGCCGTGACCATTCATGTGTCGTGCCCATCTTTTGAAACTTTGGCACGGCACGACACGTAGTCACGCGAGTCACGTGCAATTAGAACTAGAGTGGGAAAAATGGCACGCCGGAGCCGGCTCCGTCACGGAACGGCACGGCACGCGTGTCATTCGCGTGCTGTGACTCGTGTCCCGTGCCGTGACCATTCGCGTGCCGTGCCCATCTTTTGAAACTTTGGCACGGCACGGCAAGTGAAAAATTTAGTCACGGCACGGCACGACACGTAGTCACGCGAGTCACGTGTAATTAGGACCATTAGATATTGATTTAATAGTGAATCTTGAATAAACTAACTTAAATTATGATTAAATGGTCACGCGGGTCACGGCACGTTTAGGCACGGCGTGACTCACGTGGCGTGACCATTCGCGTGCCGTGACCACGCCTTGACATTTTAGTCACGGCACGGCACGGCACGAGACCAAAGTCACGGCGTGTTAGTCACGGCACGTTTTTTCCACTCTAATTAGGACCATTAGATATTGATTTAATGGTGAATATTGAATAAACTAACCTAAATTATGATTAAATGGTCACGCGAGTCACGTATGGTCACGGCACGTTTAGGCACGGCGTGACTCACGTGGCGTAACCATTCGCGTGCCGTGACCACCCCTTGACATTTTGGTCACGGCACGGCACGGCACGTGAAAAATTAACTTAGTCACGGCACGGCACGGCACGAGACCAAAGTCACGGCACGTCACGTTTTTTCCACTCTACCAGTAGCTGCCAGTTTCTTTTTTTTTTTTTTAAAGAAGAGAGAAATAGAGATATTACTTTCTGGTCTGATGCTTTAACAAAGCCAAACTTGTCAGTCCAAATCGATTGCATTTTGTTGGGCACAGGAGATACAAGCAGCCTTACTTGCAACAGACGTAGTAGCTCTTCTATCAAATTGAGAAGCACCCGGAAGTAACCCTGCCCAAAATAAAATGATCCTTTTAGTATAATAATGGCATGCGATATACACAGTGCAGGCTCCCATAACATAATCAGCTATGAAACTGCCAACTTCATAATGACAAAATGATATCTTCAAGACAATATTAAGATAAAAAGGGAAACAAATCTACGGCGAGCCTTGATTCAGCCAAATCTCAATATATGCAAATGCATAACAGTCGGCCAGTCTTACCTGTTGCCGCCATACTTTAGATGTCGTTGCTAAAGGAAGCTCAGCAATGTATTTGCCAAACACTCGTAGAACCGCAATAGAGACAATCTCCCCACTGAATTGATGAAAATAATCACAGGATATATCAGAATCATTCAAGAAAGACCATAGAACCAAACTTATAGTGAATGAAGTAAAAATAATAATATCTAAATGGAGAAGCACATTACTCAAGCTTTATCACTATAAAATGCACTCCGCGAAAATCATGCCCGGTTCCTTCCACTTGTTTTCTGCATGAATCAAATTAGACCTTTACAAATAAAAAACAGACTCGACATAATTGAATTCATGTAACCAACAAAAATTGAACATATGTGCATCAGAAAGCACTACATACCCAAAAACCATTTGTCGTAACATTTCCTGCCTTCCTAGAAGAATTGATTTGAATACACTCTGCAACAAGAAAAGCTTTAGCCACTACTCCACATTTAATACTTTACAGATCATATAATTCCCCAACAAAATTATGTAACAATACTCAATTGGGTATGACATCCAATATGAACACGAAAAAGTAGTATTTCTCAAAAAGGCAATTTAAACTGATATCACGAGACAGTTTCTTTTGCTAAAAGCCCATCATTTATTTATATTTGCTGAAAGCATCTATGATTTTATTATTGTCTTCACAGAAAGACCAACAAAGCGAAAAGTCAATATAAATGAGCACTTCGTGTTTAATTTCATATACCCATAAAAGCCCAACTAACTAGTAAGCAGCATTTAACCTCCAAATTGATATTAAAGAGAAGAAATTTAGCAAATTTATCATCCAAAATTCTGCTTTCTTTTTCCCTTCTCCTTGTCTTAACCCTTTAAAGTTTCTTCTGGGTGGGGGGATGGGGGTGGAGGTCAAGGACAAGAACTACTCCAAAGTTCCAATGGAACTTGCTGTTGGATCATTCACTGTAATCTACAAATGACTCGTGTTTATGTATATAACAAACCTGGGCTGTTTCTTGCACAATAAGGCAAGATTTTGATTGACTGTTCGCAGAAAGTACGGAAACCTGAAAACGCACACATACACAACAACTTTTTCCAGAAATATAGCATGGCAGAAGGACTTACTTTTAAGAACTGTAGAGATTGAGAGAGCAACACTTGATCTTCAGTGTTACCTCCTCTAAAAATTTGCCAAGATAAATTGGCTAAATTATTCTCAGTGGTGTGAGGTTTCTTCAACAAATCGAAGAATGGAGTTGGCACGGACTTGGCACCAAGTGCACATATCTTTTTCAAGCTGTCACGAACCCAGGTGCAATCGGTGCAGCAAAACCAGTTGCCATTAAACACATCCTGTGAAGAGACTGGCATTAGAAAGGATTATAGCACAAAGTCTATCATCTCTGTCTTTTTTTGCTTTCAAATATAAAGCTCACCTCTATTTTTAAGAGTTCCTGATCCTCCATACAACCAATATGGTATGCTCGGTCACACTGAAAAAAATAAAAGAAAACGTACATCAAAAGCTCCTATTAGTTTTATTTAGAAGTTTCACACATATCACACACGATAGATAGATGGAGAGAGAGAGAGAGAGAGAGAGAGAGAGGGAGAGGGAGAGGGAGAGAGAGAGGAAGCATACTTGGTTACAGAAAATTACTAATTTTGGGTCTGCTTCATCTCCCAAAGTGGCACGCCTTTCCCTATTTAAACAGGGGGAAATATACATGTAAAAGTACTTCAAGTCTTCAACGACTAAGATGAAACCAACAATGTGAGCTATACTTACTTGCAGATAGTGCATTGAACAGAAACACCTTTTTGAGACTGTAATACGTATTTCAATCTACGGCTTGTTGGAAAATAATGGTCTGCAGAATCCAGTAGAAAAACACATTCATGAGTGTCAGCTATTAGAAAATTGATTTTGTTGCCTAATGAAGTGCCACCAAAGAACAAGCAAAAAAAGCCAGCATATATTTACTTTTATAATTAACCTTTATTTTAATCTATTATATTGTCTTAACTTGCAGTCTACGTTTTTCAATGATATATGTTGTATGATCTAGTGTACCTTTCTTACGTTGGACATGTATGATAGGCCTTGAATATGAAATTCCTGTTAAACATGAGAAGGATAGAAGAAGGTTAGTGTCAGGAGTGGATCTAGGTATAGCCCAGGGTGCTTAGCCACCCCCATGATTTCAAAAATTTTAATCACGTATATTGATATTTTAATTGAATTTTCATTTTTCTTAAAAAGTTTTATATAGTTCAACCCCCCTCATGAAATGCTAAATGTGTGCTTGTAGCCTAGTGGTTAGAACTTCATTTAGTGGTTGTGGAGAGACTTGGGTTCAAATCCCAATGACCGCACGTTATGTATTTTCACATATTATGCATTTGACGTTTTAGCCCCCCACCCCCAATCTAAATTTTATAGTTCCGCCCGTGTTATCCAAAGTTTTACTGCACAAGCTCAGCAGGAAAATACCAACATGGTAAGAAAATCATAACATCTCTAACTTTGAGGGTACCAACCTGAACTTGATCTTGGAACATCTGGAAGTTCAAGGGATAACTCATGAAGTGTCTTTCCATCAGAATTGTAAATATTTCGATACCTGAGATAATCAGAAAAATTATTAAATTCTGATAACTTCAGTAGAAACAGTATACCAGACAATAACAGAAAGTGTGATAGAAGCCATAGTAGCTCACGGTTGACGCCTCTGACCCATTCCAGCATGAGCTTCAAATTGTGATGGTGTAAACTGAGCATGTTAAAATGAATTACTGGAATCAATGTTTTCATTTATATATAAGGACATATTTTTTTAATAAAGAAACAGAATATAACACTATTTTGGAAGTTTGAATGATAGGACACATTTATTCCACTCTGGCTTTACTTTACCAAGAAATACAGCATCTTTTTCGAAGGTACTGATTCTTCATATCCGTGAAAAAAATTTACCTCAAAGTTGTGGCAAGCACATTTAATAACACTCCCTTGTTTGACACCAAAGAGTAGAACCTGTAAACAAGAATTAAACAACTTCAAATTAAAGTGCCCGTGGAGAAAAATTAAAAACTTAGAAGCTCAGATACTTGGAACTTCAAAACTTCACAACAAAAAAAGTACCTTATTATGATGTTGATAGGTTAACGCAGTTCCATCTGGGAGACCACCAACTTCAAAAATCCTTTTGTGCAAATGCACATCTCTGAAATTTTATTTTACAATTATAGTAGCAGGGCGGTTTGCACATTTAGTATTACTAATGGGAAACCATTAGTGTTTATAATATTAGGGTAGCAATACAACTAGCAATAGCATAAAGAAAATCACCATACCTCCTCTTCACAGTTACGCCAATCAAGGAAGTTTTTTCTTCATCTGTCAACCTAAAAAGGTGCAATTTTAAAACAGGTTTCAGGTAACATATCCTAACACAACTGCCTTAATTTAGAAATTGATTTCCAGGTGAAAGTCGCAAATAAGAGATTCAAAGTAACTCTTTCAGATTAAACTTCAAATAGAATAATTTTATATGTGAATCTACTTGCCGTTCTTTTGACCCACTCTCAAGGTGATTATAATCAGGATCTGCTTCTGTAGCATTGGAAGCTGTAGTAGACTCTCCACTAGAAATTGATTTAGAAATTTTAAAACGGGTTTCAGGGAACCTATCCCAACATAACTGCCTTAATTTAGAAATTGATTTCTAGGTAAAAGTCACAGATAAGAGAAATTCAAAGTAACTCTTTCAGATTAAACTTCAAATAGAATAATTTTAAATGTGAATCTACCTACCCTTCTTCTGACCCACTCACAAGGTGATTATAATCAGGATCTGCTGTGGCTGCTTCTGTAGCATCAGAAGCTGTCATAGACTCCACACTAGAAAATTCAAACTTAACCTTCTGCACAGTATTTCCGGTCAATGAACTAGGACCAGCATGGAAATTTTCGTCGCGCTTTATGAATTTGAAAATCCTCCGCGACCTGCTCTTTCTTGTAACACGATCCAAGGGCCATTCATCCCGACCAATATTTATGCCACCCTTACAAACAACACTTGTACCTTCTGAAATAGATGCACCAGGACTATAAAGACCACATGAACCAGGTGCAGTATTAAGTTTCACATTGAATGGTTCAGAGGTGTTCATTGGCACTGAAACTTTAGCAAGATCATTAATGCCTTCTGAGTGACTGTCTTTAATGGTTTCAGCTGGATCAGTAACAATAGTAGATTTAAAAACTGAACATTGTTGAGAGTTTGAGTTGGTGGATTCATTAGGTTGGTTCAAACATTGATCAGAGTTAAAGTCGAGCTTCTTCAGGCTATTATTGTCTCTCACATGGGAAGAATTTACCATCCGATCATTGTTTTTGGTTGCTTCTGAGATCGACGCCTGCACCCTTGAGTTACTGCTTTTGAAAATAATAGAGCCCAGGGTTTAGTAATAACATAATGCTGATGTATTTGTGTACCAATATCATTAATGGTTTCTGTCAACAACCGCACCTTTGTGGTTGTTGAGAACAATATTTTTGCCACTTGCAGAATTTTAGCATTTTCTAACAGCAAAAAATTATAGAACAACATTATACTGTCAATTAGATTTTACCATATATGGGATACCATCTAGCGTTAATTGCAGATCCCAAAGCCCACAAGCACCAATTAAAATAAAAAGAAAGAAGAGAAAAGGAAAACATACCTTTCAATGATGTTATTTGGAACTGAACCTTTAGCCAGATCATCGATGCCTTCTGGAACACTATCTGTAAAGGTTTCAGCTAAATTGCTAACAATAATAGGTTTTGAAACCGGGCAATGCTGAAAGTTTGAGTTGGTGGATTCGATAGGTTGGTTTAAGCATTGATCAGAGTTAGGGTCGAGGTTTTTCATGCTATAATCATCACCCACATGAGAAGCATTTGCAGTCCTATCAGTGTTTTTGGTTGCTTCGGAGACTGAGACCTCATCCCTTGATATACTGTGTCAGTAAAAAGAACATAATTCACAACTGAACCATAAAAATATTATTGATTTGCATATATGTAAAATTTCACTAGACTTTGTTTTGCAGATATGTCAAATAATCTACTATTCCCAGTGCCATTTAATAATTGCAAGTTGAATAACCCCACAAAGCACACTTGCATGGTATCCCAATGCAAGCAAGCACACAAATACACAATAAAAAGAAGGAAGAGAAGCAAATAGAAAGAGCATACCTCTGAACTGAAGAGTGCTTGCTATTAACTTGTGGTCGTCTTTCAGAGTCTGACCTGAAGTTTGGAGGGTCATCACCCATCTTAAAAGAACCTAGGAATTACGAAAAAAATATATATATATATATATATATATATATAAATCACTTGTGCAGCAGCAATAAAAGGATGACTAAAAAAAATGAATCAGAAGCCTTTAATGATAGAAGACGGTGGTTGTTTAGCTCTCTGGGAATAGTAATGCTTTATCTGAGGGAATTCCCCAGAAACCACTTCCTGATATACAGAATTAAATCGCAAACCAAATACTCTCCTCCAAATATGGAACAATAAAATTTACTAAAAACAAAATTTAGGATGACAGTCAACACAATCTAGAAAGAGGCTAAAAAGAGACATGTAGCAGAAGATAAAGCTGGTTCTGGGTCGGACATCGAAAGTTCCGCTGAATTTATAAAACAAACCACATTATATCTCACTGCTTAAAATTTGTGTACTCTCTTTTTCTCTCCTAATTTGCTCCCTGTAGGCACTCAAGGTACCTGACCTTATCAGTTAAATAGATCCCTTGGTTCTCGGTGTATTACTTACTGTTCAGTATTCAATCTTGTGGTCCTCTCTCAGATAAAGCCCAAATGGCCCAAATGTGGTTCCATCTGAAATGGACCTTGTGAGGAGGGAATCCAACAGTTTGGTAGCAGTACTGAACTATACTGAGTAAATACAGAGAACTTAAAAAAAAATAACGTCACCTTTCCAAATATCAAAGGAGTTATAATTGGGATGGCATTTGATTTTTTCTTGAAGAGAGTTGCCCAAATTATACAAAGGTATTCCTCTGAGTTCCTTCACTAGCTGGCAAAGTGTCATCCCATTTTCCAAATATATGTTCTCATTAGGGTTATCTGAAAACTCACTCGCATGTCTTTCAATTTCTCTTGCTGTTATAACCTACAATTGTGAGAAAGCTTAAGTTTAGCTCGTCATTTTATTATGACCATTTTGCTCTATTAGCTTAAATTTTACAAATGTGAACATGGATTCATCTTAAATTTGCTCTATTAGATTAAATTTCACAAACTTCCATTCTGAGGGCAGATACTACAAATTAATAAATATTACAAAATACTGGTTTATCAAGTATTAGGGCAGTAAGCTCTTTTCCAACCCAAACTAAAAGTATGGAAAGCAAAAAAGACAAGTCAAAATGTCGAATGCGAACAAAATCAAGCATACAGATTTTGTGTGCTCACTTTAGTATAATTACATGACGAGCAACCACATTCATATTTGGCACCTCGTATATATGCCGCCAGCTTTGCCTGTAAATTGTTAAAATCAACGAAAATAACAAGTTATGGCTTACAATGTATCTGTGCAATATCCTCTATACTCGTACAATTGATATAAGCTCTATTTATTTATTTATTCAATAAACTAATCCTAGTTTTAAAAATCAACTATATAGTTTTGTGCTATATTTATTTTTTCTTCCACAACAGTGCCTACTTGGGTCGTCAGCTATATTTCATTGAAACCATATAAATAGTATTAATATTACAACCACCACTTCAAATAAAACCACAAGAGAAAGAAAGCTAAAAGCACACAGTGCTAACTCTCCCCCTTAGCCACCGCGTCCGTACCCAATCCCCCAGCCCCCAAATTCTTCATACATACAACAAAACCCAAAGGACCAGAATAGGGGAATAGGGAAACAACAACATCAGACAGCAAAACTGGAGGTCAACACAAGGGCTCAAGGATAAGAAGAATAAATCTTATTTAAACCAGTACCTCACTCCTCATGTAAGTCACTCTGAAGCCTTCTAGAAGCCCAGTTGACAATAGACCTTGGACGTCCATCAGATGCCTCTCTGGAGTATACCTTTAAAAAGAAAATATGAATAAAAAATAAGAAATCCAGATAAGCAATTAAGGATGTCAGCATGTCAGCATCCATTGCTTGTCAGATGCAACACTGGAATACAAGAGATGTCAGCATGCTCTCAACACACATTTTGACAATGTCTCTGCAACGAAATGGAGAAAGGTAAATGAAAATCACTTTCTATCAAAAGGAGAGGAAACAAAAACACTTTGACTAAATCTTCAATAAATAAATAGATAAAACTTGAATGAAAGAAATGCTCACCTCCTGTAACATTTGAGAACTTGCCTTGAACCTTCAAATGACTTTTGCAAGTGGTTTGAACCTTCGGATGACTTGTCCTTCTCCAACTCGTCATTAGTATATTGTTTAACAAACTCCACTTCACTGATAAGTTTATTGAGTTTGTTCTTCAGAGCATTTCCATGGATGCCTTTCAGTTTCATGGCAACTTCAAAAATGCTAATCCCGTTACTAAAAAATACGCAATTGTTTGGGTTTGAATTTTTGCATTGGGCATGCTCCTTGAACTTCCGAGCTGATAAAGCCTGCAGGTAAACAATCTCAGTATTACAATAGATTATGTTACAGCCAAAGGAAAAGAAAAATGCACATGCACTGGTGTACCATCCTAAAAGTAATTTTTATAAGTTCTTTGAGAATATATGTTCACTCATGTTAATAGTCCAAAAGAACCACCAAACAAAAACAAGTTCACATCTATTGCAATGGCCAAATCAAATTCAGGTGGGTTCCCATCTGTAGCAACAACTAGATAGAAGTGGATTCACCTAATGTGTTAATCTACTTGTTCTGTAGGAAGTAAGTCAGTGAGTGTTGCAGAAGGATTTTTTATATAACAATGCCAAAGATAATTCCTCATTGAACTTTTCCTTTAGTTACAAGAGTTGCTCCCATAAATGTCAATTAGCAAGGGTAGCTAAATTAAGTAGGCGGTAGTATTCATTATGTTTCTAACGTTAGACCAGAGAGAAAAGATATAAGAAAAATGAAAAAGAGTGTCACCTCTCCAGTATAAGTACACATGAGACAACCGCAAACATAGCCAGTGCCTTTGATTATCCCAGGAAGCTTGACCTAGTAGTTCACCAATTATTGGTTAGGTACCCACCAGTAAAACTAAAAACAAAATTGTGCATAAAATAAGTAGATCAAATATACCTGTTTTTTCTCTGAAATATAGGTAATAGAAGCTCCTTCAAACAAGCCGGTCTTGAGAAGATCTTTCACACAAAAAATTTCTTCTACATTAAGTTCTTTATTAGTAACTGCATCTTCCGATCTTAATAATTTCCTTGATTTTTTTGACGTGTCATTTTCCACCGACGCAATCTATTACGGTTTAAACAAAAATAATTAAGGCTCTTTAATCTGGAAAAGGAAAAATAAAGCACTACGTAATGTATAATAAAGGGATTCTGAAAGTTAAAAAGGACTCTAAAAGTTAAAACGGACTGACTGATCTCTGAAATCTTGTTTCTCTTCTTTTCCTTTTACTCCTGCATAAAAAAAGCATGGGTAAAATATTGTATTTATTATTTAACAATTGAACATTGTTCATAGAATTCTTGATTAAAAGATCAAAGAAGTAATATAATTTTTTTCCAATGCATGTGATCCGATTTTCCATCTTTGTTGCCTTGTTAATATGATGTCAGTTGATGACCCTTGGTGTTCAGATTAGAGACTGCAAAGGCTCTAGACTTTTAATATAAAGCCCTCAGTATAAAAAAACAACGAAACCTTAATTCTAAAGTACCTTCTGGCAGTCACAATATTAGTAGGATCACATCGCAGTTCTTCAGACAAGTGCTCCTGCTTCAAATCACCCCTCAATTTCAAAATTTTAACAGATACATCCTCTTCTGGGATATTTCTGACGAGCTGAGATACTTTGTACAAGTTAAATCCATTACTAAAGAATATGTGATCAGCCTGGGTTTTGGTGTTGGCGCCAGCGTGCTTCTCAAACATTTTTGCTGACAAAACCTGTCATTATTGATTAATTACAAGATAAATATATGCAATTTACCAATATTGCTTTAATTTCTGAGGTTTAGTCGGTGCAAAAGAAATTCTAGAGTTACTGTCTCGTGAGTAACTTTTGCTACAATGAGAGCTTGACTTCCTAATTTCAGATGACATTAACCTTGGTGATAACTTCAATGCTGTTTTGGTTTCTTACCAAATTGCTGCAAACTTGCCTTCTTACAATTAATTTCGTAAAAAGAAAATTAGAATCAGAAGAATATTATTCAAAGATGGGTATAATCATACAACAAAAGGCAGGAAACTAGTAGGACAATGCCAATATGGGTGCATGTACTTATTAGCACTTCAATTTTTATTTCTGAAGGCTAACTAGACCGCATGAAAAGAGTAAATATTTTTCTTACTCCTTCAATTCACCTCGTTAAATTTGCATAATATGGACTAAAAGGACAAAATCAAATTAAATAGAAAGAAGAAAACGCCTACCTCGCCCTTGTAGTCGCACTGAGAACAGCCACACAAAAAGCCGCCGCCTTTAATAATACCCAGGAGATTGCCCTATCAGTGCCAAAACGCAAAAAAAAAAGAGTCCAAAAATAAAGAGACAAAATATAGACGGAAACAACCAAAATGCAAAAAAAGAGAATCCAAAAATAGGAGGTAGGGAGATTAAAATAAAAACCTGGCGATCCTTAGAATAACATGTAACTTGTACTCTATCAAAGAATCCAGTCTTCAAAAGGTCCTCTACGTTTGAGATTTTGCTAATATGCACCAATCCCCCGAAATTTTGTTTGGAGTTCTCACTAAAAGACGCAGCTTTCAGCCTGGGCGAACGCCGCAAGCTCTGAGTAGAGCTGTTCTTGCGGGATAAGTTCTGAAGCCTGAAGGATCTCCTTGGAATCTCCTTGTGAACTCTCTTCGCCCTCCTTGTGTACACGATCTCCTTGTGTACTCTCTTCGCCCTCCTTGTGTACACTATAAGTCGGGTTATTCTCCTCAGACCTCTGATCGAGTTAGTCGCCATGGATTTAATCGGAGCGCGTTGTCGAGTAGAGAGAGAAGAGAAGCCAGGGTTTAGTGGGAAGGGTTTTTGTTTGGTTTGTCGAAAATCTAAAGAGCAGCACTGTACGCGTGTGGAAGTCGTGAGCGGAGTGGGACTGGAAGTGGGTAGTTTGGCACGGTTGCGTAAGGGTGGGGCCCAGCGACAGCGGGGCTTAGCGCGCCTGATTCCGTTCTCTACTCTCTAGTCTCTACTTTTTTTTTTTTTTTTAAGGAAAAACCCGTAGGTGCTACTCTTTAACCACCGACATTTTTATTAATATCCAAAGTTTAATACAAATTAATAAATATACCCACAATCCGGCCCAATATCGATATATACCCAAGCCGGCCATTTTCTGGCCGGCTATGTTCCCTCCCTAAGCCGGCCAGAAAATGGCCGGCTATGTTTCTTTTTTTTTTCTTTTTTTTTAACCGCATTATTTTTGTTTTAGGTGATTTCTATTAAAGTCAAATATTTCATTTCTAAGTTTCGTATAAAATAATAAAGTACACACAAATTGCAAATAGAGTCCACACATTTTTTACAACATGCATACAAATCACCTATTATTGCTACGTCTAAAAGGTAATCCCCGAAGTAAATCACTTGCGAAAGATGCCCTACGAGGTGGTCTAACAGATGGCTCTGGTTGCTCACTAGATGGACCGGCCTGGGCTCCAGATGGCGCTGCTTGGCTTGTAGATGGGCCGGCCTGGGCTCCAGATGGCCCTACTTGGCTTGTAGATGCCCTTGTTGTGCGTCTAGTAGTGGACCTCCTCGGTTGGGCAGATGGCTCCCCTTGCACCCCAACCGCCTCTCCTCCTATGGCAACCGCCTCTCCCATTGCTTCGGCATACATAGCAGCTGCATCTAAACGGCTCGTAGCTGTGCTACGCCGTGACCCTCCGGACCCACTTCCCGACGCCATTACTCGCTCATTTTCTGCCGTATTTGCTGCATTTTCTTGCCTCTGCATTTGCATGTGTTACTTAGTAAGTTGGTATAAATTGAAAAGAAAAATAATTTTAGATGAATGTTACATACCTCTTCGTTGCCTATCGGAAGTAGAACGGCGAGGCTGATGCCCCATTCGTCTACCTTCCATTTCATCCATCGTCATTACAAGACGGGTGTGTTTTCGCCTCCCCTTCCTAATCCAACCACTACTCGGAAGGATTCTGTCTCTGTAACGCCTCTAAATACTGGTATGGTTAAATTTCTTCAGAATCCAATTTAGAAAATAATAAAATGAATTAAATCAGAGATCAGCAATTTATAGGAATAAATATATAGTAGACGGTAAAAATTTAGGAGAAATAACGCTTCAATTTAACCAAATTATATTAATAGATGTCATAACCTGTTAAGCAAACTCAAATTAGAAGAGCCCAAATCTAAATTAAGCCCAATTTTCACCCATTTAATCTACCCCCCTCCTCTCTCTTTCCACAGCCAACTCTTTCCTCCTCTTACTGTAAGTTTTCTTTCTCTCTTTCTCTTTTTCTCTCTTTCTTCTTTTTCCGCCCCCCCTTCTCTCTTTGGCTGCCGCCGGCCACAAGCCAACCACCACCCACCCGACAGCCCCCTCCTCCCTTGACCGCCGCTGCCCTCTCTCTCTATACCCCGCTCTCTCTCTCTACCCCGCCCTCTCCCTTGGCCGAACCAACCCCTGCCCCCTCTCTACCCCGCCTTCTTCCTTGACCGAACCACCCCCTACTATCTCTCTCTAACCCGCTCTCTTCCTCTTCTTTCTCCTTGGCTGGCCGAACCCCTCTCCCTTCCCTTGGCCGAAACCCTAACCCTAACCCGAAACCCATTAATCCATTAACCCTAACCCGAAACCCATTAACCCTAACCCTAGACCCGAAACCCATTAACCCATTAACCTAGAACCCAAATACCAAACCGAAATCCTATGAACCATTAACCCATTAACCCGAAATCCTATGAACCATTAACCCATTAACCCGAAATCCTATGAACCAAAACCTAAACCCAATAACCCAATAACCAAACCGAATCCCTGCACTCTTAAATTCGATCTAATCAGTACAATAATCAAGGTTATTACCCAATTTAGTTGTACCAAATTTAATTAGTAGGAAGAATTGAGGGTTATAAGTATGGTGAATTATATATTGGAATCGATGTGAATTAAATACTCGTGCTTGACATTTAGATGACAATTGACTTAAATACAAATAGAAATAAGGACCTAATCAAGCGTTTATAAACTTAGGAGCAAATCGCGAGGTTCTAGGAGACGCTGAGAATACGCGAGATCCCGACACACGCTCACACGAAGTCACTGAGAATACAGGTGCGGGTTCCTGGTCTTTTTACAAATAATACAAAAATGCATGGATTGAGGTAAGTAACCCTTTTTCAAATCTGGTAGATAAACTGCATGTTGTGGATATCGAACGTTCGTTTGATTTTGTTTAGAATTGCATGATAGGAGTTCTTGATGCATGGAATTGAATTGACAGGAATTGTGATTGTGAATTGGGAATGGGGAATGTGAATGAATTGTTTTCTTTAAATTAGGGCCGTCCGTGCGAGGCGGCTCGGCATGTGTTTTGAAAATCAGGCTGTCCGTGTGTGGCAGACCCCAAAGTGTGAGGTGTGAATGGAACGGGTCGTCCTTGTGTGGCGGTTCGCCGGATGGGTCCCCGCAATGACCCATCTAGAGTGTGATTGAACGGGTCGTCCTTGTGTGGCGATTCGCCGGATTTCCATGTACGGGCATGGATTTCCAGAGTGTGGAATTTAAAAACCTTAAATGTGAATTTAAAAAGGGGCGGGAATGAAAGTTGTATTTAAATGATTGCATATCCGAATTGATAGGAATTTGGGGGAAATTTTTGAAAACTTTACTTTTATGTTATTTGGGATATTAAATGCATTGATTTGTAAAAACACCGGGCTGGAACTAAATCCCGCACTGAGAGATAGTTCGACCTCTCACCGTACCACCTTTTATGTGAGTTCCAGGAAATGAAGAAGGAGACATGGAGGAAGGCCGCGAGTGAGGAAATTAGCGGAAGTTATTAAAGTAGCCACTATTTGTTTTTAATTTACATTTGTATGAACAATATATTGTGTAGACATGGCGGTAACTGTTTGACTAGCCATGTCTGACATATTTTCCCTTTCTATGTGTTTGTGGACTCCTTTTATTTTAATATAGTGGCTTGTTGGTTGTGTTATTGATAATGTATGTGATGTGCTTAACGCCTTGCGCCTAAATGCGCGGCGGGTTGTCCGGGGGTGTGACAGTCTCCAACATTAGGAGGCCAGTCTCCCATATTGCCAATTGGATTGAACACATGGCTCCAAGTACTCACAAGATAGGGTGTTTTATACCAGTCTGCAACAAAGTCGTCCTCTTGCCAGTTTCGGTCACGGCAAACAGCTAAGACATGAGCGCACGGAATATAAGTTAATTGGATACCTCTGCAAGTGCATTACATTTGTCTGTCGGGACCGCGCGTCACAATATACATGAACTCCCTGTGAGTGGGTTCCATGTTGCCCATGTCGCTACGGGTGCAAGGAACGTACTCATTTGGGGATGAAACTTGGTACTGACCTTGGCCCTGCGTGTAACGCACCAACCGCATTTTTCCAGCTTTCTCCCAACGTTTTCTGATCTTCTGCAAAACCCGGTCAGACAGAACCTGTCCCTTGTCTTGTAATTCCATTGCTCGCTGACGCCGCTGAACAAACCATCTGCTGCATGTGTAGAATGTATCCTCCACTATGGCACAAACAGGCAATCTACGACTCGTTCGGAAGACATTGTTGAAATAAAGGCCATGGTAAACAAACTACATTTTAGAAAATGGTAAACAATTGTCAGGTTACTAAATGGTAAATAATTGTCAAGTAACTAAATAATAAACAATTGACTGGTAAACAATTAAGTAAATAGTAAACAATTAAGTAAATAGTAAGCAATTAAGTAAATAGTAAACAATTAAGTAAATAGTAAGCAATTAACTAAATAGTAACCAATTAAGTAAATGGTAAGCAATTAAGTAAATAGTAAGCAATTAAGTAAATGATAAGCAATTAAGTAAATATTAGAATATTAGAATGATAAGCAATTAAGTAAATGGTAAGCAATTAAGTAAATGGTAAGCAATTAAGTAAATGGTAAACAATTAAGTAAATGGTAAACAATTAACTAAATAGTAAACAATTAACTAAATAGTAAACAATTAAGTAAATAATAAACAATTAACTAAATAGTAAACAATTAACTAAATAGTAAACAATTAACTAATCTATAAAATAAAACATAATAATAATAAAATAATAATAAATTAAAAATTAAAAAAAATTAAAAAAATAATAATAAAATAAAAAAAAATTATTACCTCAACAGTAGCAATTAAGTAAATGGTAAGCAATTAAGTAAATGGTAAGCAATTAAGTAAATAGTAAACAATTAAGTAAATGGTAAACAATTAAGTAAATGGTAAACAATTAACTAAATGGTAAACAATTAAGTAAATGGTAAACAATTAAGTAAATGGTAAACAATTAAGCAAATAGTAAACAATTAACTAAATAGTAAACAATTAACTAAATAGTAAACAATTAAGTAAATAGTAAACAATTAACTAAATAGTAAACAATTAACTAAATAGTAAACAATTAACTAATCTATAAAATAAAACATAATAATAATAAAATAATAAAAAAAAAATTATTACCTCAACAGTAGCGAGCTGCCTCGGGTTGTGTGAAGATCTGAAGGGGGAGGGGGTGCTCTTTTATAGAGTTTTTGGGGTTTTAAAAAAAAAAAAGGAACATAGCCGGCCAGAAAATGGCCGGCTTGGGTATATATCGATATTGGGCCGGATTCTGGGTATATTTATTAATTTGTATTAAACTTTGGATATTAATAAAAATGTCGGCTTTAACCACGTTAACGACGATCAACGACCGCTGCTATCCTGGAATTTTTTAGAAACCATAAATAATTTTTTTTTATCAAATTAACTTGATCGGTTTCATTTTTAAAAAAATCATAACAACTGAAATTGCGTTTCGGTTCGAAGATTTTTTTTTTACGTTTGTGAAACTATCACAGGCTGGTAATTTGGTACAGAAAAAAAAATTCAGATTGAAATGTCATTTCGGTTCTTATGATTTTTGTAAAAACGAAAATAATCAAGTTGGTTTGGTAAATTCTTTTTTTATTTATGATTTCTAAAAATTTCGCTGTCCTAACCACACATTTTTTTTGACTCCGCGCCCAAGCCGAACACCACGCACGCACCCCAGCTGGCGCACCAAAAAGTTTGGTGTGCATCCTGGAGGAAGCGCGCCAATTTTTTTTTTAGTTTTGTTATGTTCTTTTCTGTTTTGTTATGCGTATAATCTGTAGTATAAAACGTTGATCAGATTGTGCGTATAATTTGTCGTAATTTGCACATCAACTTACTTAGTACAAAACGCTACTTAGATTGTGTTTATAATTTGTTATAGTAATGTGTAGTTCAAATTAGTACAAAATTTTATTTGTTAAATAAGTGTGTTTTGTTTTCTACAATTTCACTGTCAAGTTTGATGTATACATATAATTCGAAACACCACAGAACAAAATAGAATAGAACAGAAAAACAAATTATTCCAAAAATTTCAAACATAACATAACATAACTAAAAAAAAATAGTGCGTACCCTAAAAAAAAAAATTTGGTACCCATCCCCAGCTAGCGCACTAAAAAGTTTGATACGCGTTCTGGGGATACGTGGCGGTAAGAATTGAAATTTGGAGATACGAGGTTGTTTAATTTTAAATAATTGAGGTGGTAACTAAAAAAATTTCGGGCGCCTAAGGGAACTCATTTTTTTTATTTCTTTAATTTTGCCCGTGCCTAATTTGTTGGATCCGTCTCCCCTCAGGTACCTGAGACGTTTAATGAGTAAAGAACGATCTGGATTTAATCTCAGCCGGACTGAAAGATATAGGGTCCGTTTTGAAACGTGTCAGGTTAAAGAACAGTCCCGATTTTGTAATTGTACCCTCAGGTACCTGAGGGATCCGAATTCCAATTTGCCAGTTACCGCTTGCCTTTTCCCATTTGTTTCCCTTTTTTTATTTCTGCTTTAGATGTTTCCTAATACTCTTCAAGATTTATTAACATAAATTTGCCAGAATTCGCACATTTATCGTAGACCATGTCCACGTGATACTGTATGGCAGGTTAACAATTGTCAATTGCGATAATAAAATAAATTTTAGGAAAATTTTGTGTATGTATTATATTAATTCGTGTAAAATCTCTTAAAAGAACCAAGTTAATCCGAATGGTTTTGTTTACAACAATCAGTCCTTTAATTTTTTAAATAAACTTAGTTATTTAATTTCTTTAAATAATCAAATTTAGTGGTTCTATTGATAGTTGTCAAAAGAACCAAATTAGTTCCTTCTTAAAAACTCAAGGATTAACTTAGGACAGATATTTCATTACTCTCTGTTTTTCGTTTTATAATTTTATTTGTTATTTTATTTTTTTTAGTTTAGAATGATTATGAATCTGTTTAAATAACTTTTGCAATCTATGTTTCTTTTCGAAACTTAAACTTTATAATAATCGGTATCAATACAGCAAATAAGGACTAGATTTTTATTTTTAGTCAAAAAAAAAAACTCAACAGATACAATTTTAGGACCAACAATATTTTGTTTTAAAAGTTCGAAGACCGACTTAATTTATTTTCAATGGTTCAAACATCAATTGAGGTTAAAAGTTTAAGAACTAAATTTACCCTTTTAGTAAAGTTGATAGAATATAAATATTTTTTCCTAAATTAATTTAATAATATTAAGAGTTCATTATTTAACTAAAAAGGGTAAATGACTATGTTATATTATCAAACGTCGTACTTAATATAGCAACGTGATAATATCTATACAAAATTGTTATTTATACCTGCTGAATAATATATTAATATCAATCATTTGAATTATTTTTTTTTGAGAAACAATCATTTGAATTATTTACATCTAGCCAAGGGTTATTTAAAAAATAATAATAATTGATGTGCAGGACAGTTTTTTAATACCTACATATTCAATATTTATACCTATTATTCAGAATATTTATATTTATTAAATAGTAACTATAAAACCTTTATAAATAACGTGGAAAGTAAAGTTTAGCGCGTGATGAATATTTATATCCGTGTAGTGAATATTTACGGCTATTAGAAAATCATTACCTTCGAAGCCTTGAGTTGTTTCGGCTCGTCTAGTTCGTTACTTTAGTACTATATATTGTAATAATCAAGAAACAAACGCGTTATATATTTAACGTGACTCGGAGTATGATAAAAAAAAAAATCGTCTTTAAGTCGTTAAGTAACTGCATTATGGCAATTAGAGCTCTAAGACATGTGCTTAAAATACTATTAATAAATTTTAGCTAGAATCATATGTATATTGTTCTGATTGGGACATCCAATCAATATAAAAAAGCGGACAGCAATTATTTTCTATCGCAGTATTTTAAGTAAAACATTGAATATATATTGTTTTTTCCCGCATATTTGATCGGCATGAGATAAACAAACTGTTTTCTTTATATATATTTAACCATTTAAAAAAAATAATCACGTGATGAGAAAGTTTGTAACGATCAATATTTTGCATAATATATAATAAATAAGATAACAATATATGTGGTATTAAAACAAAGCAAAATATTTATTTTCTATCATCAAACTATTTTTATTTTACAAAAGGACTCCGGTACATCCCAACATATTTTTGAATGTTATTCAAGTGAATTGAACTTGTGTCTTTCCGAAAAGAGACGAGAGTCCATATCACCGCATTAAGCAAACGGTTCTTTTATTATACAAACTATTAATGCACAAAAAAAATTCACCCCACATTATGTAAAATTTGAGGAAAGCTATGTAAAAGTAATTTTTTTTCTTAAAAACTCAATTTATTGAGAAAAGTACATATCGTTTTACAACCAAGTAATAAAATGAGATATATTCTAAAAAAATGTGTTATCTTCACTGGTGGAGGCATATCTGAATAAATTTATTGGTGAATAAATACATGCCTCAAGGGACATCTATTTGAATGGGTTAATGAAGGACTAGAGCTCCTTTTATGGAAGCAAAGGTTGTACATAAGGTTAGATGTGGTTCACGGAGTAGGCTATTTCCCCAAGTTGGTTCTGGAAAGTTTCATTCATAGAGATTGAAAACCTTCTAATATTCTGTTGGGGGATAACATGAGGATCAAAGTGTCCGATTTTAGTCTTGTGAAGATGGCTCCAGACAGTCAATCTTCATTTGATACAAAATTTACTGGTACATTGAATAATATTGTGTCCCGTAACTCAAGAGTTCGATAAATATAAGATAAATTAGTTTTATAAAAATCAAAACCTTACATTGGTTTTTTCATAATACTTTTTAGCATTCTCAACACCAAATGTACATCTTATTGTTTTAATTGAACTTAAGTTTGACGATTTCAAAAATATACCATATGATACTACTAATTACAAGTTAGGTTATTATTTTAATAATGACCCCACACCCAAACACTTAATATGCAAGAAAATGGAAACTTAAAGAGACACATGTTAATGAAAATAAAAGCAAGATTAAATGTATTTTGTATTTGTTATATCACTTCAGTTTGATAGATTCAAAACTAGATAACAAAACACCGAATTAAAAAGTTCAAAAACACAGTTAAAATTCAACTTGTAAGGACAAATTGATATGACGACTTGCCTTAAGAAAAATTAACGTTGCTGACGGCTAGGCAAAAATCACAGGTTAGTTATGTAATTGATTCATTAAAATGGCCGACGAATTGGTTATTACGTTAAATTTAAAAAAATGTATTTTTTTGCGCCAACGGTTCTATTAAGTGGATAACATTTGTATTAAATTGTTCAACGTTTTAGTCTCCGAAACTTATAGCTGGCAACGATTTGTCCAATGTAAATTAAACCGTTCCAACAATATGTTAAATTGTTTACAAAGCAAGGAATTAGACATCTCCCTTGCTTCTTTATTAATAGTTCAAAATCTTGCTAGATTATCTTTTTCAGAGTTCATTGCATTTTAATAGACATCATCTTAATTCTTATTTTAACTTCAAATTTACATTATCATCAAGTGATTTGACCTGTAGCGGTTACAGACCAGGGGCGGACTCATGATTTTTGCCAGAGAGTAGAAATCGGGTTCAAACTCATTAGCTAATCGGGTACTAAAATATTGACTTTAGCAACAAGATACTAAAATGCTATTTTCAAATTTTCCATGTTATATCAATGTTGTAGCTAATAAATACACATGACTACTCTGTACTGCTGTCATTAAGGTCTTGATACAGTATATTGCTGCCAGGGGCAAATTAAGGCTAAATTAGAATAGTAATTAGTTTAATAGTAATTTTGATCAAAGGGGCGTGCGGAGTATTTTTGTTTTGATTTTACAGAGCGAAAGGGAGAGAGCGACAGACTCAGCGATAACGAAATTAGAAAATGTGTTTTCTTTCTCAGCCAGCGACGCGTTTTCGAGGCCCAACGACGCGTTTTCAAGGCCCAGCACGAATTTTAATTTATTTTTTTCAGGCCCGTTCTTTCTATTTCTTCATGGTTGGGTTTATTGGGTCTAGGGAGGGACAATTTCATTTCCAGGAGGGGCAGAAACCAACGGGGTTTATTTTTACGAGGAAATTCTGAAATCCAGGGGGCCCCCTGGGACGTCCGCCGACAGCATTGAGAGCTTAGATCTTGTATATAGATCTATTGAGCGATACCTTTCATTCTATAAGATAAGTAGTTGCCCATTAACTTAGTGTAGGGAGTAGGGACAATCGATTTAGAAGTTGGGATTTTTTATGTTGTAAAAATACAAAGGCGCATCTGGTCCGGAGGTGCGAAACATCCAGAGATGTAAAGGTATAGGCTTACAACATGATCACAAGTCTAATGATATCATTGTTACGATTCCTCTATAACCTAAAAAGAGGCATTTAAATATTTATACAAAAACCTGCCAGTGTGGTATTCAGTTTCTTTACTTAATTTTCTCCAACTCCTGCAGTAGGCACATAAAAATTCCAAAGCACTCAGACCTTTGAAATAACTCACAAGAAATGATATCATTGTTACAATTCCTACTATATCATAGAAAAGAAAGGAGCCGAATACTAATTCTCAAAAAATACATTATTGAATTACCAAAAAACAATCAGAACTGAGGGCAAAACCGGCATGCTAGAATACAAAATTCTTTGACCACTTAGCCCCTACTAGTGTATTGACAAAACCCGCACGGTCCAACCCGACCCGCGCAAACCCGTGACCCGGATCCGACTCAGAACCCGACCCGACCCGTCCTAGAGTGATGGGTCGGGTCTAAAACGGGTCGGATCCGGTTTTCTGGGCGAAACCCGACCTTCCCCTCGCCGAGTCAACCCGTCCACCCGGACCCGACCCGGACCGACCTAAAACCGACCCGAACCGGCCTAACCCGACCCAAAACCCGGCTGAACCCCCCAAACCCGGCCTAACCCGGGTGAACCCGATCTACCCCGACCCTAACCCGACCTAACCCGCGTGAAACCGGGTCAGACCCGACCTAACCCCCCGAAACCCGGGTCTAACCCGGCGGGACCCGAGTCAACCCGAGCCAACCCGCGTGAAACCCGAAATTCAATTTTTTTTACTGTTTCCAACGGCAAATTCCCCCCCCCCCCAAACACACCCTTAAATATACCCCCATTCTTCATAAATTTTCACATCTCAATCTCATACTCATTATTCTCAATCTCTCATTTTCTCAATCTCATATTCTCATACTCTCAATATTTTTATTATTCTCAAATTTTATTTTTATTGTTTAAAAAAAAAGAGTTGCAATTTATTTCATTCTACAAAATACAAATACGCAAAGGAATACGAAAGACGAAAATAGAGGAATTACGAATGATTTTTTTCATTCTACCTCCCGCAAGATTTTTCCGCGAGATTAAAATGTTAGATTTATTTTTAGTAATAATTAGAATTAGTTTAAATAGGTTAATTTAGTAATTGTTATGAATTGTTAGATAATTTTTAGTAATTGTTAGTAATGTTTAGAAATTTGTAGTAATTTTGAGTAATTGTTATTTGTTAGTAATTGTTAGTATTTGGGGACCACCGAAATTGAAGGAGTTGACTTCATGGATTGGTGGAGGAGGAATGCAACTGCCTATCCAACACTGGCGATGATGGCCCGCGACATATTTGCCGTGCCCGTGTCAACCGTCCCTTCCGAATCCTGTTTTAGCTCGGCGAACAGGATCCTCACCGATAAACGAAGTAAGCTGGGTGCACATGTTTTCGAGAGGCTTGTGTGCTTGAAAGACTGGATTGATGCTGAAAATCGCACGCAACATGGCATGAGATTGGAAGCGTCATCATCCGGTGTCGACACTCAAGAAAGCGGTACCGAGGGACCTGAGCCTAACGAAGATTCGGACGGTGAGCAAGAGAGCGACCTATGGTATATGCACAACAACTACTAGATAGGTAGTGTCGGTATAAAATTCTATCCTCTTTTAATTTTTATTTACATTTTTTTAAATTATAATTTCTAAATATTTCAATTGTTTTATTTTAAAGAATAATTACTAACAAAAAAAAAGTTAGAACTCCGCCTATGTTATTTTACATAGCCGGTCCCAAGCCCGGAATAAAGGAGGAGGGTAACTTTTGTTTTTAAATCTATTGTTTTAAAATAATTCGATTTTAAAGATAAAAAATAATTCGGTTTTAAACTAATTCGATCTCGGTTTTAGAATAATTTGATTTTAACAAAATTCGGTTTTAACTTAATTTGATTTTGTTATAAGTTATAACAAAAAATATATTGAGTTAAAATAAAATAAAAAGAAAAAAAAATGCAAAAAAAAAAAAAAATCTGCCGCTGGCCCTCTGTCTGCCCCTCTCTGCCTCTCTGGAAACAGAAAAAAAAAACAGAAAACGAAAAAAAAAAAAAAAACCAAACCGGACCGGACCAACCCGGACCGGACCGACCCCCGACCCGATCTAACCCGCCCCGTCCTAACCCGCCGGGTTTAGACCGGGTTAGGTTCGGCCGAGTCAGACCCCAACCCGCCCCCCCTACCCGACTCAACCCGTTGACCCGGGCTAACCCGTGCCCGAGTCAACCCGGGGACCGGGCGGGTTTGGACCCGGACCGAACCGGACCCTTTTCAAGCCACTAGCCCCTACAAATAGATTCGTTCACTAAAAAAAAAAAAAAAATAGATTCGTTCAAAGAGTGTCACGGTGGTCGTTGTTTGGCTGATATATACTCATTACCTTTCCTGATAAAAGTGGTCGTCCCTGTAGTCCTGTACTCTCGCTGGACCACGAGCCTTCCAATCGAAATAATGACGATGATCACCATCAAGGAATAAATAGCTAGATTTCTTTATCGACTATGGGAATCTCTTTCCTTGTCATTACACTAAACTACTAAAGCAATGGCAAATGGGTACTAACCTGCAATATAATGCTAGTTGGATGCATAGTAACATAATTCACGTATAATTCGTTATTTTGATGTTTCCGAACCGAACACCGAATAAAACGCAAAAAAAACATGTTATACGTTTTATTCGCGAATAAAACGTGAATAACAAATTATTCGCGAATAAAATGCAAATTTTTTATTTTTTATTTATTTTGGGGTTTTTTTTTTTGCTTGTGGTATCGAATCATTCTCGAATTATACCTGAATTATTCCCGAATCACGAAATTTTGACCATGCCGAACCGAACCTGAACTATTCATTTGTCACTATGGTTGGATGTACGGCATGCAATTCCTTTTAATATTTTTAGGCGAGCAGGTCTGATTTGCCTTTTAATTATATTTAGTATTTAGATTACGTTTGATAAGAGAATAAAAAGTAAAAATTAAAAGACTATTTATCCTTGTATAAAAGATAGTCTCAACTAGTTGAATCAACTCGGCATTACATTTACCAGTGTCAATGCTTCGGATAAAGTTTAGCCATTCCATGTTTTCTGTATGATCCCGTGTACTTCAATTGTAAATGTTAGCATGACAATGATAACATGTATTGTAAAGATATAATCAATGCTGTTGACATTGACGCACCAGCAAATTGTAATTGGTTCATGAGAATATTGCTAGGATGTCGAAAGAAAATAAATTAAAATATATTAAATAAGTTATATAAATTGAAATTAGAGATGGATGATGAGCATATGATAATTGGATCTTTCTTAAGAAATAATTATTAAAATTGTAGATATGACAAAATAGACAAATAACTTGTAATTGTAGGTCCTGCTTCTATATAACCTTAGTAATATGGACCCCACATCTCTAAGAACCAATTGCATTTGACCATTGGTCAATAAAAGTTGGTGATGAACTGTTCGTAACCCTCTCTAACTTTGCATTGCGTTGGCTCCGCCTACCACCTAATTCCCAACCAATTTTTCCAAGGAAGAGGGGGGTGTCCCTTCAGACGGCTCCGACTAGATAAAGATCGCACGAATCTCCAAGTGGATCAGACAGCTCCGACTAGACATCGAACCGAATTTGGCCCAATGCCCCTTCAGACGCCCCCCAGTTCCTCTTTCCAAATGCTTCGCTACTCTATTTTAGCAAAAGAAGTTTCAACGGTCCATAATGAGTGCCAATTGTTTTATTTAAACACAACTATTCACATTGACGATCGAGTGCCATTGTTTTCAAGTCATACTTGATGGTTCAATCATAATTCACCCCTCAGATAAACAACTGTTTGTAAACATTAGGCAGTGAAAAGGGAAACCTTGCAAGATGCTAAACATAAGTTACCAAACAGAGCAAAGTGGGGCAAAAAAAAAAAAACAGGGTCAATATCCATTACATTCGCCATATTAACTAACAATCCATAATGTTGACCCGGTGGCCAGACTTACAGATTTGCATACAAGCAGTTCACAAAGACAGCAAAACAAAGCAAGTTTCAAAATAGAAAGTTATTCTTAAAAGCCCAATAACAACCTAGGGCACAGAAACAACAAGCCCGAGCGCAACATTACAATTGCCAAATCACCGACACGCTTAAAACTATAAACATATTCATTCACCAAGTACCTCTTCACTGCAGATACCTAGTTGTAGCAATAATAGTAGTAAAGCCATTTAATTGGCGCGGCTTCGGATTACATCAAGGTCCATCTCAGTAGGATCAGTTGCTTGCAACTCAACTTGGATGCCATCCAGCTCCCTCTTAAACCTGTCCTTGGAGCTTGCGTAAAGCATCTTGCTCCTCACTCTTGCTGTGTCAGGGGACCTTCTCACGGAAGAGAAAATAAGTAAGACATCTTACTAGTGTCCACCTAGTGCTAATAGATCCACCAGCTAGATAACATCATTATAAGATGATTTATACCAATTATAATAGAGAGTCCTAAGTTCCAGCGTTATGCTAAGGGCAACCCCAAGTGAAACACTAACCAAAAACAAACAGAAGAGCACAAAACCTAGCCAGAAAAAGAGCACTGCAATTATGTTGTCTCCAATACCAGATAATAAAATGTAGATCTCGAGTTCCAATAGTGCCAGACCAATCAGACACATAACACCTCGGGCCTCTACCAAACTAAAAGAGAGAATTAACCAAGAAGATAAGAGGTACCACGCAATGAAGAAGATCTTGCTCTTCTGGCAGTTCTCGGCAGTCACAAAGTCATAGTCATAGATGGCGTAGCGGCACTCATCGGCGGGGAGGTTGACAGTGAAGTCCTCATAACTCTGGGAGGGTTCACCAACCTTCTCCACCATGACCTGCTTCAGCTTCTCATCTATCTTGTACACTATGAATCGGTACGTCCTCTTTGCCTTCAGCTCAAGGAACTTCAGCTTGCATTCGTCATTGACCGCCATCCCTGACGCTGCGTTCGCCTACAAGCACCACAGAAAAACATACAGTACTTTAGGTAGCTCCTTTTTAAATAAGCTAGCTCAAAATGGTAAGGCTTTATAAGGGGTAAGAGTCCAGTCCAGTAAGACTGGTACCGTATTAAGCTACACTGCTGAGGATCCAATAACATGCAAAATGAAAGTCGGCAGCTCAGACTCAGAGCATCTTATATAAGCAACTATACTTCGTTTGTAAATCTATCAGACGTAGCTCGCTTCTTTTTTGGTGACGAATATGCTAGGCTAATTCGAGAATTACAGATCTAATTCAAACACAGTAGATCCGAATCGCCTAGTTTCCATCCAGATTTCTCAAATCAGGTACTTTATCATAGATCCCTCACTGAATATTCACTAATCGAAGTGGAAATATAGAAAAAGAACAAAAATCTAAAATAGAGTAAGAAACCCTAGCTATAATTGGGCAAACGAAAAATAAAAAGAAAAGAGTATACCATTTTGGGAGAAAGCGATCCGGGAGACGAGAAAAAAAAACGGCGATGTGATCGGAGGAGGAAATCTAAAAGCGAGGCGAGGAGGGAGAGAGAGAGGGAGAGGGAGAGAGAGCGGTTGGATTTGAGAATACAGAGGCGATTGGGTCGGTGAAGCAGCGGGAGAAGAGTTGCGTGTGTGGTGTGCTGAACTAGGAGCACTGGTGGTTTCCTTTTCTCGATAGATATTAGAATTTAGTATTTGCTATTTAGTGTTGGAATCTCGGTCCTTTGTATCTGATCTCTGAAATATATCATATTATAAGTTCCTGAATTACGGGCCCCGCAGTATTGCATTTGAGCGGGTCCCATATTTCAGATCCTTGTGACGTCGATATGAGACGGAAAATATGTAACAGAATCTATTTGCTAGTAGCGTAATACCGGAGCGTAGCCAGCGAGGTCAGAGTTTGGATCATTTGTTTCATATTTTTAGTGGTCTTTTTTGTGGCTGGGATGTATTGTTTGTTTCGTGGTTTCGTGCCCCAAAAATTCATTCAGTATTATATCTTTTTAAAAACAAATAAAAAATATCGGGTGACTATGTGTGGGATTGATGCTAGGTTCGATGTAAAAAGAATTGACAATTTGAAAACAATTTGATACAGCTTAGAAGGGAATGAATAAGTTTCTGCGACAATTTGAAAACAATTTGATATTGTATGCATATCCTGCAGTTCTGGCACATATAATAAATGAATTCAGTGTATCCATGATTGATATTTAGATGCGTAGAAATTAAGATAAAGACCGGGATAACACCGACATTTTTATTAACGTCCAAAGTTAAATAGAAATTAATAAATATATCCAGCTCCTCTATAAAAATATCCCTACCGGTCATTAAATGGCCGGTTTGAAATTTTTTACCTACCAGCCATTTAATAGTCGGTACCCTCAATTTTTTTTACAAACACTATGAAGAGCAAAATGTTAAAATCTAACACTAAAAATTCAAATTTTTGTGTAAATTATTTGTTAGATTACTTCTTTTGATGTATAATTAACATATTTATACTAAAATACGCTAAATTACTTGAAATTATGTTAAATTACGCTGAATTACAATAACTTCACTAATTATACTGAAATGAGCTAAATTACGCTAAATTAGACCGATTTTGTGCCATCTTTCATAAATCATAAAAAATAGTAAAAAAATTCAAAAAATAGTAAAAATTGGTATTCTACAAGTTCATTATGTAACTAATTTACTGAGCTACTTAGATTGAATAATAGAAATGAAAATCTTAATCGGAAACTTCAACTCAAGTTTTGAGGCTCTTCCCTTTGTTTTTTGGCAATTCTGAATTTTAAAAAACAGCAAAGCCATTATTAATGCATGCGTATTTTCGCAAGCTTTCCGAAAAGTTGTCATTTGTTGAAATCGGACACTCGAGCGCCGTTTTATGGCCGTTTGAAGTTTCGTCGTCGTTTTTCGCCTTCTCAGTAAAGATATCGTCCCTATTCATATGTAATTTAGCGTAATTTACCTTATTTTAGAGTAATTTAATATAATTTAGCGTAATTTAATATAATTTAGCGTAATTTAATGTAATTTAGTGTAATTCAGTGTAATTTAGTGTAATTCAGTGTAATTTAACATAATTTTTAGTAATTTAGCGTATTTTAGTATAAATATGATAATTATAAATCAAAAGAGTAATCTAACAAAAAATTCAAATTTTTAGTGTTAGATTTCATCATCTTGCTCTTCATGGTGTCTAAAAAAAAATTGAGGGTATCGGCTATTAAATGGCCGGTAGCCAAAAATATTTTAAACCAGTCATTTAATGGCCGGTACGGATATTTTTATCGAAACTCAGAGGAGGTGGATATATTTATTAATTTCTATTTAACTTTGGATATTAACTAGATGCTTTGTTGCGGCGTTGCCGCAACTGTTTTCGGATGCATGTTGGTGCAAACGGGGGGTAATTTGTTTTTCACTTTTGTTCAGTTTGTTGGAGCATATATTGTCCTTGGATCATATTCGGAGTTGTGTAGAAATATAACGGTGAGCGAATCTCGGAATCAAGGTGACAATAGAGATGGATATATCCTTCTCGGATGTTTCTGCAGGGGAAAACAGACATTTATATACAAGCCTAAATATAATGCGGTAAACATATGAACCTATTAGGAAGTGTTTCAAATTATGTTGAAATGTGTAAACCTATTCTACAAATGCATACAGTAGAGAGTGCAAGATTAATGGAAAATGTAGTTATTTTAGATAAGGATAACATTAAAATTGAAGAAGCCAAAGTACTTTACACCATTCTATAAACTAATTCAATAATCAATTAACATTCACAATACAGTTTATATTTGGTCAACAGTGCAGCTTTTTCTCAAAAGCAATTCAGCATCAATCATGCAATTTTGTTTTGGTCAGCATTGATATTTTTGTCCGTGTTGAAATAGTGACTATTGGGTGTAGACGGTAGAGATACATTTATATTTCCTCGCCTCTTCCCTTTGATCTGAAATAGGAGAAGAGAAATGTTGATTTTTTTTCCACACGTATAGAAATATGAACTATGGTTGAAATATATGCCGACTGTATCATTCAATAGGATAACAATTCAAAAATTGTCGAGGTTGACATATTAGGTATTCTGAACTGCCTTCTGTCAACGTCGTTCAAATTCGGAAGACTATAATTACAGATTTGTCAATGGTTCTATCTGTAGAGTAAATTATATGGAACGTAAATTAGATATAGGAATGTTTGGAGTGGGGCATGTTTTTCCATTTTCACCCACAAATATTTGTTGTTCTTGTAAGGGTGAAAAAAAGTCAGAACTCACTACAGTGTCAGATTGCAGGCCGCAATGGGCAGATTTTGCTTGCGCCTGTACAATTGCATCCAGTTGCCTATTTGTACCCCTTCAAGTTCAGCAGCATGAAAAACAGTTATCTAAGTCGATCGGTAAATGAACAGTTATTTGTACTCCATTTCAGCTGAACAAAAACCTTACCGCCAACAAACATATCATATTGAGGATTGATGGTATTCTTTTTTCATTAATCCCAGTTTTGCCCTCGGTAAATGATAGGTTGGATATTACTATGTTTGATGGGTTGCCTTGTATGTTTGAAAAATATATGTTATTTTCCGTGGCCTTTCAAATGATAAACATGAGTAAGTGTAAAATTAGAATTTGACCTTACTTTCAATGAGTAGTACATTACTAAAAGTGAAGTAGAAAACTATTAAGATTGGTAAAATGAATTGATTAACAATACATTGTGGCTATGTAAATATCCTCTGAATAAACACTTAAATCAAAGTTCAAGTATACTAAATACATGTAAGTATAGTTTTTAGCAACAATATACTGATGAGGTCTGCAACAACATAGTCAAGAATTGATGTGCCAGTAAACACACAATAAAGGTACAAATTGACGGCCATTATAGAAGACGTGTATGTGTCAGTAACCGCGCAATTAAACCACAAAAGACTACTTGAACGTTGAGATCAGAAAAATATGAAGGACATATATGCAAATAATTGCACTAACCTGTCATGTATGACTATATATGTAGATGATGATCAGCTTGCCTTCCCAATTCTTTTGATATATAAACAAAACCAGAGGTTGGCAAGTAGCCTAAATTGCTTGATTAATAATTATATAAACAAAAATTAACTAACACACTGTAATATGGAAAAATTGATCTTCAAGCCCTGCAATTAATAAGATAAATAAGAGTAATTTTTTTCCAAAAAAGACCCTATTAACTTTCTGTCAATTGTATGTAATCTCTATCCTTCCAAAAGTATGAGGAGGCTAGTAAAATCATTAAAAAAATCTAAAAAATAGTCTTAATAAGCAGGACTAAACTAAGTTGAATAGATATACCAGCATTGTTATCATTGGCCTTTTGTGGCGTTTAGAATTTGAAACTAAAGATTAGTCCTTCGTTTTTTTTGTGAATTATACCATTATGCCAAGGTAACTACCCAACCAGGGAGTACTGGTACACCATACCAGGCACAAAGATGAAACTGATGTAAACAATGAAAAAGGAGAGGTCTTTCTACACATTGCCAAGAGAATAGCAAGAGCAAAGGGAAATACTTGTGAAGAATTCCAAGGGCTACTGTAAATTGCTCATTTAATCGACAAGCACGTGCAAAACTCTTTTTGTGTCAGCTAATTGCAATTTCCTGCAACAAATTATTGGTGTCAACACATTAAAGTAGTGATTTTCTACTTAATTAAAAAAATAGTAAAAAGAAAATAACAAATTTAAAAGTCTGCAAGTACATATTCATATGGTTTGGACTTTGAAAATGGAGATCCATAGTACGGACCAATCCGCGCTATGCATAGTACCATAGTCTCATTCGAAAAACATACGTTTATTTGGTTATTTACCAAATGATTTATTTTTCCCGTGTATTAGCCCACTTATGTATAAAACATGGATACCAAATTGTGCTGCAAGGGACTAAAAAATTATGGAAATTGTAATCTCATTTATGCCCCTGAAATTTACCATACAGTGCAGTGTAGAATAAGACATGGTTGATAGATTTTCTTATGAAATTCCAGAGGAGTACAGTACCATGCCTCTTTTGAAAGATAACCCCAATTACAACAGACAGTTTTCTACATTGTCCTTGATGAGTATAATGCACCAATTACTGCCGGTAATTTCTTGGATGGTATTTTTGTTTCTTTTTACTTATGTTTTTATTGTAATTTGTCTAATTTATTTGACCGTGTGAATTTCATTTGTTTCTAGGCATCCATCATTCTTTGTATTCTAATTCTATGAATGCTTCTATTTCTGTCAATACATTTTTTTTAAGTTTTGTTAAGTTTTTTTGTTAGCATAGTGTACAAGAACCAAACTGGACAAATAATAATGCCTTCTAATTTAAATTATCAAACTATTTTGGTTTAGGATGCATCAAACACACAACAAAATAAATGAAAGTAATGAAATAAGAAAAAGACCACCAAGTAGAATGCAACCTGAGGAAGCACAATCAGGCATCCATTTTCTTTGCAGACGGTGTCCCACTTTTTCCCTGCTTAAATCAACAATTTTACATCAATCATTTTTCAGCTTTTGAAATATTTACGGATAAATATGTTTTCAGGAAGCGGGTAAATAGTTTTTCAACTGATTACATAACAAAGAGATTATACACACTGGTAAAAAAGAAGAAAAATAGGGAGTAGAAAAAATTGTGCGTGTGTGTATAATTGAGATGAACAATTTCTGTGTTAAAAGCCACACAATCATGGGAATAGCCACAGATTTAGTACATTACTGGTTATGTATCAGTTGAATTTTGGTTAAGTTTTACACCACACCTGCCACTAATTCAAGGGAGAAATGTACCTCAATAATGATCACTCAAAAGAGAGCAATGTTTCTTTTAATATTTATAAACTCGGAAATGCTATCGGTTCAGACTGCAAGCGCACAATCCTATCGAGTAGCATATTTGAGGTCGATCCACAAGGAATATTGGTTCAGAGTTTTGAGCGATCGAATCACAATTTTTCGAAAGGCTAGACAAAATCTGAAAATTGAGAGATGTTGTTTTGATCAATGTAAATTAGGAAGCAATTAAAAGTAATTAAAACAAAGATAGAGATGAGTATTCCTAGGGTTTCGGCACACCATTGCTACTCAATCTGCCTTGATAATATATTCATGTTGCGTCTAATTTCCTGTTGTTGTTTTATAAAAAACACCACATAGGTCACTGCGATTTATGTTACGCAAGAATGACAGATCTTTCATTGATATTCTACATATGACACTGCGAGTTTTCTTACGCAAATGACTGATCTCTTAAATACCCAAGTTACTACACAGATCACTGCGAGTTTCCTTACGCAAGTGATGGAACTTGGTTCGCGTTTTGTTGTTCTGGTTTATGGTTTTCCCGCTAAGGTTTTCTTCACATAAACCTAATAGATCTCAACGAGGCTAATTCATACAAATAGTTTCCCTTACCATTAAAGCACTGTCACTACCCTAATGGACTTAAACTAGATCATTGAAGTTAGATGAAGAGATAGTAAATCACAAAAGCATTTCGATTCAACAACAAGAAATCATAATCAACAGAAAATATATATATCAAAACATCAAGAGTAACAAGGTTTACTGCCTAGCCCTAAGAAAAGGAACTTAGCCGCGGAACGACATTGTTACAAGCACTCCTCTCTTCTCTCTTTAGTCAAATCTAACCCTAATTAGAAAGATAAGTTATTCTTCTGCACAGGAGCCTTATATAGGAGTGGAGGGACGTCTGGAGATTGAGTAGGGGCTAAGGAACTGATCTGGATACAGCTGTCGGCAGTTATTTCCCAAGGGGCGCCTTCGGTTACGGTTCGTATCAGGTGATACGGTCCATATTAGGACCTTGTCGCTGAGGGTTTTAGTGCTTCTCATGCTATCTCCTGGTCTGTGCTAGGCTTGGTCCATATTAGGTAATACAGACCGTAACAGAGACTTCGTCGATAAGCGTTGCTGATTCGAATCACCCGATTCTAGCTCTATTTGGTGTAAAATAGTCCCAAAACCTATTTTCTGTAATAAAACATAAAGAAGGGTGACAATAGCCTTTTTCTCTAATAAATTAAATATAAGTGTGAGAAAATATGCAAAACCTAAGCCAAAACCCTACGTAAATCATCATTATTTTGACTCTGATCAAATAACAATGAAAAATATGACCTGGCTTGTAAAACTGAAAGGTAGGTTCCAATGACAGTAATAAGTAATTTTTTTAATAAATGAGTACTTGTTTGGTACCAGTATGAACAACTGTATTTGGTTGGGTGGACTGTTTCGATCCATTTTGGCATTCAGTTTGGCCTTTGTCGGACTGTTTCAATAAATTCAGCAGTAAGATATCGGTTCTTGTAAGTAGAATCAATGTGAATATATGATTGTAGGTAGTTAAGGATGTTACTTGTTAGCAGTACAACCAAATCATGCATTATTTTGCGATAAAGTCAGGTAACTTGAGTTCAAATGACTAATTAACTTTGGGGATAAATCTCGAGAGGTAGTTGTGTTTTACTATGAAAAAATTGTTGCAAATTTGTAAAGTTGTTCATTATGTTATGTATTTCTCATACGCGACAGTGGTTTAGTAATACAATTTTGCTAGTCATTAATATCTGAAATATTTTTCTGCTTATTAATTGTTCTAATTTGGATATGGAAAACAACAATGCAGGTGAATTTATCCGTAATGTGTTAAGTGAAACATCAAGATCGTTTAATTGGGAAGTGTAAGTACTAGTTAGATATATGTTAGGTAACAGTTAAGAGTACAATATGATGTGTCAGTGAAGTTGTAGGAAGTGATTTTGTGCTAATGTTTTAGTGATGCAAGTTGGCAAGTCATTAATCTGCCATATTTTTCAGCTTGGTGTAAGCCGAGTATGGGAAATAAACATGTCGATCAATTCATATGTAGTGTGTTTAGAAGAACAGGATGATGATTTAATTGTAAATTGTAATGGCTAGTTAGGTACGTCATGTAATAGTTAGAATGCAATAAAGTGTAACAGTGAAATTGCAAAAAGTGATTTATATTGATTTCCCACCAGATAGTTGTGTAATTTACAAATATTGTTACAAAAGTGGTGGGGACAGTTCATAAGACAAGGAAGATGCAGATGGAGGTTTTATAGGGGAGGCTACTGCCATGTGTAACACTTCATATCTCAGTAAGGTTGGCGTGGGTTAGCGAAAATGGGCGACCATTTCTGTCTTCATTACCATGGAGCGTTCCATGCACACTGTTAGTGGAGGTTGATGTCTCATTTGGCCTGGTGAGTTGTAGGAGGTTATGGTGGTTTGTGCACAACATCACATTGATATTCGCCAAGTAGTGGAGACGATTTTCGAGCACAGCAATTTGGCATCGTTGGTTTGCTGTTTCGTCGGCCAGTTCTCTCAGATTAGCATTATTCTTAAGAGTCTCGAACATTTGGGAGTGCCTGACTCTGTCAGATAAGATGTTGTAGTCGAGTTTGGACTGGTAGAGCTTGTCGTGAAGGTGGCGTATGGTGTCTCTTGTGACGTCCAGCTGCTGTGCGAGACGGTCGGCCACCATTTGCCATGCTTTCTTTGTTCGACCGAAGATGTGAGTGCTGAAGTATGTTGAGACATGGTCGTCTCCAGTGTAGTAGGCATGGATGAAATACAAGGCCATGCGTGATGCTAGGTCTTCAGCAATTATTATGTTATCCTCATACGTAGAGGAAAAAGTTTTCTCCAACGGTTCGACATTCGGACGTCGAACGGAAACTGTCACTATAACCGCTGTGAGGCCACGCATGTCAGTATGATGTTTGTATGTGGGGTTTTGGACATAACACCAACATGGCACTAATCCCTCTCCAAGCCCGTCAGTTACTGACAAGACTTACCAGTGATTTGTGCCTATTTATAATAAAAATGTCGGAGGATAAAATTAAGACTTGTTCCTATAAAAATGTATGACGTTTTTTTTTCCTTGTTTGATTATGTAACAACTAAAAATATAACTGTCAGTTGTTACACGAAAATGTACACCTGTAAGAAAAATATCACATCGTGGCATTGTATGTTTTAATAACCAAATGTGGCCTCTTTCAAGCTTTCATCGTCATATATTCACATGAATCTTTATCTTTCGTAAATATAAGACGAGACTCGCAGTCACTCGCTTGAATCTTTCTTTTTCTTAAATATGAGATTATATCGTAATTTTCTAATGTTAAATCAGATTCAAAACTCACCCATAATTTGATACGGGAACAAAAGTGTTATTGACGATAAGAAGATTGAATATTTAAAATTATACGGGTAAATCACATAAGAATATCCTTCCGGGTTAGGAGTCGCAAAAAAGCTAGTAGCTCGTGGCTCAATCGTGACTCGTGACTTGTTCGCTAGCAGCTCGTTCGTTACTAGACCGAGCTGTTAACGAATCAGCTCGCCACTAGCTCGGTCTAGAATTAATGAGTTCAAGCTAGGGCCTAGCTTGCTCGCCGGCTAGGCATCAATTTGTGAATTTGTATGATTTTGTGTGCATTTTATACTGTCTAGCTCGGTCCAGCTTGGTTCAGCTCGATCCAAAAACTTTGTAGAATTTATTTTCTTCTTAAAACAAGATCCAACCAAATCTAGCGAGCCAGCTCGTCCTCGGGCTGGCTTGTCACGATTTCAAGCTGAGGTTTTAGCTCGGATGTCCTAGGCCCAGCTCGCTCAGCTGTAGCTCAGTCCAGAATTAACAAGCTAAGTTAGGACCTAGCTCAGATCGAGCCAGCTCGTTGCCACCCCTATTCTGGGTGAACTGAAGAACTAAAATTCACAAGGCAGCAACCAACTTTAAAAGATCTAAAGTGAAATTAACATAAATTTTGAAGTATTTTAAGAGTTTATGTTTTTCGTGGAGTGGTAATTGTTACAACGAAAAATATTATTGTTGTTATCATCATTATCATTGTTACTGAATAATTTGACTAGTCAGTGTTTATTTTACTAGCTAACATTATGAGCAATGTCTTTCTATTTTTGCATAATCTTTGGTGAACTTCCGGTGGTGGTCCAATAAACTTGTCAAGAACATTTTTTTTTTAAAACTAACAGTGGCTATTGATCAAGTTCATTTTGATAGTGAATTACGTAAGATTTTGACTTAGATTTTATCTTATTTTCTCACCTTTATGTTCAATTAATCCATGAAAAAAGGTTATTGCTGTCCTACTTTGTGTTTTAGTACATGAAATATATTTTGGGGCTATTTTACATTATTTGGAGCAAAAATCGGGTCAATCGAAAAAGCGCAGCTCATCGACTAAGGCTCTGGTACGGACCGTATTAGCCAATACGGACCAGAGCCTCAGTACAGACCAAAGATGGCCGAATACGCATTAACTCCCTCAGCGACACAGTGGGAGTATGGACTGTACCCGAGACGCTCTTTGGTGAATAACTGCGCCAGCTATATCCAAATCAGATAACTTGGACTCCACTCATCTCCAGGCGCCCGTTCACTCCTATTTAAGTCCTCTAGACTGAACAGAAAATCATCTTTGTATCTTTGGTGTTTATATTTTCTTAAGTAAGAAGAGAGGAGTGTATAGAGATTAAGTATGAGGGTACTTCGTGTATGGTTGTATCTTTCTCTTATCTCTTTGTAAACATGTCGTTTAGCGGCTAAGTTTAGATTCTTAGGTGACAGTAAACCTTGTTACTCATGATACTTTGATATATACTTTTATTTGATCATTATTTAGTCTTTTGTTGTTCGATTGTTTTTGCACTTTATGTTCTATCTTACTTGATTTTGCTTGTTAGTCTAGACCGTCATGTGAGGGCCACACATGGAAGTTAGTCATTTTTGGACTAATTGAATTGGGATAAGAGAGAATAAAAATACTAGATTAGTGGTGAAAATCTTAACCGGAGATACCATTAATTGGATCAACAAAAGTACATATGGGAGTCTAGACATTCGCAGACGAATGTCGCGTTGTCGTGCCTTACCATGGGGACACCCAACATGACCAATATAATAGGGCGACGTACCTAACAATAAAGTTTGAATTCTTTTAGGCTAGTCACAGATCTCCTTACACTAGTCAAGACAAGCATTAACGTGATCTCTTGATTAGTAGGGTGGTTGCTAGGCGAAAGCGGTAATAACTAAATTGGATTAGAAACTCTTATACAACAACTGAAAACTAACATCAAATAAAGTAAGAATCAAAGTGGATTGAAGTAACAACGGTGTGCCAAAACTCTAAGAATTCACATCTCTATCTTTATTTTACTTACTTTTAATTTCGCCAAATACATTGATCAAAACCAACAACTCTTTGATTTCGAATTTTGTCTAGCCTTTCGAAAGATTGTGATTTAATCGCTCAAGACGTTAAATCTTATTCCCTGCTGATCGATACTCGTTTATACTACTCGATAGGGTTATGCACTTGTAATCTGACTCGATAACAAACCGGAGTATAAATTTTATTAGCCCCATCACGCATTTTGCGCCATCTGCTGTCAGTGAAAACTTGTCAAGAACATCAATGAATTTTTATGGTAGTATTTGGCTTATCTATCTTAATATATGATTTTATTTATCTTAATTATCTTAATACTCAGTATTTGGCTTAATTATCTCTGTCTTGAGACTTAAGATAGGATCCAAGGTTTGGGTTAAATTACTATTTTATAATTCAATTTATTAATATTAATATTCAATTTTGGTTTAAATATTTTCGGTCGGAACTACTTCAAAAGTTCATAAAAGCAGATACGGAGGCTGTGTGGGTTAGAGAGGTGTGTTATTTAAATATCGACTAATCAAAAGAAAATATTAAGCGGTCAACATAGTTGATAGTGACACAATGGCTCCTTTTTGCCAATGTTTTTTTTATAGGACTGGAGCATGCTTACCTGTTTTATGAAAACATTTTTTTCATTTTTTTTCCCTTTTTTTCAAAGGTAAACGATAGTTTAGTTCTTGTATGTCTCTGTTATTCAAATAGACTGAAGCTACTCTTTATTTTAAACTGTCCAAAACTGTAGACGTTTTGTTTGCTCGAGTTTTTTTTTTGCCAAATATATATATTTTTTATTCCAAGATAGAGTAAGACGGTAATTAACGGTTCTTTGCTAATGCAAATGGGCATCTTTGCCCTTTATCCAAAAAATATGAGTAAGACGTAAAAATTTGAGAAATTTTATTTGGGCTCTTTTGTTTGTTTTGAATATAGAGAGAAGTAGAGAACTGTGTATTTGTATGTATATCTTTCAAAAATCTTGAAATTATCTTTTCTAAAATTTATAATATCATACTCACCTCTCTAAATTTTAAAAACTCATAAATTTACAAGGATGGTTCAAATACCTTCATTTTTTTGTACCTCCACCATGCCTTCATTTTTAAAACGTTAATAACTCAAAATTTATATCATAAACTTCATAATAAAACCGTTAGATGTGATCTATGTTATTTTCTCTATGTGCTCATAAAAGATTATCACGTTTTAGTATTGTTTTTATGTGAATCAATAAGTTGAAAAATCAACGTCTAGAAATTATCCAAATTAGTACGTTTTTAATCTCTTAATGACAACCAAAACAAAGTTGCTGCCGTTGTTGTCGTTTGTGCCGTTTTTGGAGTTGTTGTCGTTTTTGTTGTTTTTGCCGTTTTTGTCGTTCTTACCATTGGTGTCGTTTTTGTTGTTGCTACCATTTTTACCGTTGTTGTCGTTTTTGCCGTTGTTGTCGTTGCTGCCGTTTTTTATGCCGTTGTTGCTGCTGGTTTTGCCCTTGTTGTTTTTGTCGTTTTTACCGTTGTTGCTGCTATTGTTGCCATTATTGCTGCTGTTGCTGCTGTTTTTGTCGTTTTTGCCGTTGCTGCCATTTTTGCCGTTCTTAACGTTGTTATCGTTGTTGTCGTTCTTGCCGTTGCTGCTGTTTTTGTCGTTTCTATCGTTGTTGCCGTTTTTGTCGTTTTTTCCGTTGTTTATGTTGTTGATGTTTTTGTCGTTTTTGTCATTTTTGTCGTTTTTGTCGTTTTTGTCGTTTTTGCCGTTTTTGTTGTTTTTGTCTTGTTGATGTTTTTGCCGTTGTTGTATGTGTGAAATGAATGAGTTTTGATGTTCTATTTATAAATATAATAAAATTAATTATTATAACAATATCTCCATTCCATTATTAAGCACGTTGATGTCCTGATCCGCCAATGGCTACGATTGAAAGATGAAATTTCGGATTTAATATCAGCCCTCCAATCACATAATCTGTCATCTTTTGATTAAATGCATCTTTTTTATGTGTAGAAGTCTCAAATTAGTTAGAGATGTACTCGCCACACATATTGTCACAAGTAATGCCAAGAATTGAGAAAATGGAATTAGCATTAAATTTTTGTTACCATATCCCTCTCCAGATTTGATTGGCGCATACAAAGATTAATTTCCGATTTTGATAGCATGTCTCATTTCCGAATTGCCTACCTCTTATTCATTTTTGGAAGAGAACAAAAAAGGCATATTATTGTTTATTCCCTAGCAGCTTTCCACATTTAATTTAATTGAATTATAACACAAAAATTGTGTATGCACTGACATGTAAAGAATGTTGTTGTATTAAAACAGTCATTTGTTGTTGTTTTTATTATTATTATTTATTATTTGCATCTCTATTCAATCTTAATGTTAAATCTTATAATATATGTTCCGTTGCAACGCACGGGTACGATACTAGTTATTCGTTATTCACCTACTACCATTTCGTTAGTCGATAATTTTAACTCGTAACAATATAATATAATATAGTAAAATCAATTTTTAATGGATAAAAATAGAGTATGAGTCACCCTAACCGTATCGTTCCCATTGACACCATAAACGAACCTAATGTATTGACCAAATATAACCTGACAATAAATTTTCTAGCCTCCACTAGGCAGGACGGTAGAAACAATCTTCGAATTTTTCTTTTGGATCTGAAAACAATCGCATACTCACTTCGCCTCGTATATGTTTCAATTGAGTGATTATAGCAGCAGCTTCCATAAAATTGTTCCGAATCAATTGTTACTGTGTCACTTGTCACACTGTCCGAAAAGTTGTTCGAGGCAATATGTGTTTAGCACAATTATGCATTCTTAAATAGATAAAGGCAAGAACTATATCTTCGAACTACTCCTAAAGTAGGTCAAAGACTAATGTAACGGCCTTCTCACAACTGAACCAAAGACTCTTTGAGGAGTTGTTCTCAACTGATGCTCTATCTCGTACTAATCCTTCACAATTAGTTTAAAAACAAAAAAGATGACGTTCTCTCTAATTAACGCCTATTAGTTATAAACCCTTACTGTCTCCTCATCCATACCAAGTCAATGGCAATACCCATCCTCTCCCGGATCACAGCTCTCTTTAACAACAACCCATTTTTCATTTATGCCGTCACATGGACCACCATTGTCACTCTAACTGTAGCTGTCGCGGCATTTGCGCCTGAGATAGCATTTGTTTGGGCAGTATCACCTCCCGCTCCCTTGACACGTGCCTGCTGGGACCACACGGTTGGTTTGCCGATGGATGGGCCTGCGTGGGAGAAGGTCTGCTTGCCAGCGAAAAATTTCAGCCAGTCTAAGGCAGATGTATTCATCCCTCCGGTTTTCGCGGTTATGGTGGTTGTGGGTTCAATTAGCGTCATGAAGGCCATTGGATTGTGGGAAGGAGAAGAGGAAGAAGATTATTATTTATGAGCTAACCAAAAAATAGTTCTCTCATTGACCGCATCGACTTTTAATTTTTCCTTTTATTTTGTTTTCACTAAATTATGTGATGAAGCACAATCGATGGAGGCCAATTCTTCTTTTTTGTTCGTAACAATATAGTTATTTTAGGTACAGCCACTTGAGCTAGCTTTGGAAGATGTCATTATTAGCATTAGGTATAGCGTTATACAGTGGGCTGGTTCATTGATTGTTACCGAGTCATGACAACCTGGGGAAGCTTTCTAGTAATGCATGTCGGTTATGATATGTACCAGTAACCTACTGGAATAGAACCTAAAATCCTCGACAACCTAGTTCGTGATGATGACCACGTGAAAATCATGCTACGAATACACAGAATAGACGTGGTGCCAAATTATCACTAACAATCATACTGTATCAAAAGATAAAGAGTTTTCTCCAAAAGTTTGTACACAAGCTTGTCAAAAAAAAAAAAAAAATTCATACTCAGAAAATTTCGGACCCAACAATAGATCCTGAGGGCACCAGGTTTCTTAAATAGAGAGCGATTTATATATATAGAATCCCCTTCTTCCAATCACCTTAAAAAAGGACAATAGTTGCCAACCTCTAAAATCATGGCGACTCTTTGCATTGTAGGATATACAATCTACATTCAAACACTAACCATATAGGAAAAAATTGAAGTCCGCAGGATTATCACTACCCAATCTTCTCCAGCAACTTGACTAGTAATTCCCCTGATGGCATAAATAAAAACAAAATTACAATTACAGGTCATGAAAAATATATTAGTAAATAATACATAAATAAAAAAAGGAAAGTACAGTACCTATTGAGGCGGCAACAACACCTTAGTTTGCCAAGAGATATCGTGCCGTGGTAAAGCCCTCGTATTTTTCACATAATTGTCCAAGGTATGTGCAGTTTCGTCAATAATTTCATTGCCGGTTGTGTCCTCGGCCAACTTCACAGCAGCCTTTTGACTCAGCTCAAAATTATCCACACAATTTTGCACCTGACGGGCAATTTCGTCTTTTCCCAAGGATATCAGAACCACAACCAAAGACTTGATTTCGCGCTGAGCTTCAGCAGTCAGAGCCATTCCTCTGAGGTGCTCCACTAGAGCCAATTCCTCTCCAGGGCTGTAAAATTATTCTTTTGTTAGACATCAAGAAGCAGGATAAAGAAAAAGAGTTTAGTGCAATAAAAGAACATTAGAATTAACCTTCCAGCACGTATCTTTCCTCCCTTTCTCTGACGGCGGGCCCCTCTTGCTTTGCTGGCAGTACTGGAGATGACTGAAGACCCTGAATCCCTCAATGACCTATTATTGTTAGATGAATAAAATCACCGTTGAGCATTTATGATTTGTCAGAAGGAAAATGTAGATCAAGGAATTCCTTTTATTAAACCTATGCTACCCTGATACTCCATATAGGCAATCGTATCTATATCCGAAACATATTCGACATTGACACCTGTGTAATACTTGTACAATAATTACCGGAAGTGTCTCCCAGTTATTTAAATAATTCGACTCACAAATACGATCACTGACGCACATATTTCCAAGTATCCATATACGAAAGACTTAAAATTGCATGTACTTTTAGTAGTTCTTCTAACTTCTAATTGTGCGCACACAAAATAAAACTTTAGATATGCGTATATATGTTTTATCTTGTGCAGTCTTATCTATAATAGGAGAAAAATGAATATTATTATATTATTAAAATAAAATATATTATTAATATGGATAAAAGTATATTGAAAGACTTATCTATAGTAGATTTTTCAAAAATTATATACTGCCATATCATAGGTTTTTTCGGGAAAAAAAAGACCATATCTTTATCTGTGCAATATAGATGGAAAAAACAAATAGTACCTTGTAGTGTATGCACTCATCTCACTAAAAGTAGTGCTAATATATGATGCTGTGTCATCATCTCCAGCATTAACCACCCCTTCCTCCTCTAATCGAATCTTGGTTGCAAGAACCAGCCTTCTCTGACGAACTGCCAAGTACCTCGCGACATACTTCCCCAACTTAACTGAACCCTCCTCATACTCTGACACCAAAGAGGACCCACATTCGAGAGCTGCTTCTCTCACCTCGCCCACCAATTCCTCTCTCCCATGCAAGTATGCAACCCTAAGTGCTTCCTCCCATTCTCTTGCCATTATAAAATAGCCAACCCCTTTCTCCACATCATTGCAATATTCTAATGAAACCTTAGCTGCCTCTCCAGGCTTTCCCATGGCTTGGAACTCCTCGCAAAGTTCACTAGCAAGTGAAACCACCTGTGGCTTCTGCAATTGCATTAACCCTGCTACAGTGAATACCCCTCTCCAATCACCACATTCCCTATAAGCCTTCATTGATTTATTATACAATTTACAACATAGATAAGTGGTGGCGGCGTCTTCAAATGATTTCTCTTCGTACAGATGATCACCCCATGCTTCAAGAACCTCCCCTCTTTTATCAGGGCCAGTAACCAATTGAAGGCCCAGTGGAAAGAGCGATGGGTTAGCGTTTAATAATTTCATGAAATTATCCCAGTACGTATCACCGGCTGAGAAAATATTTTTCAGGGCACTTTCATTTCTATGTAGCCTTAGGTCGATTGTGTACCTCATAACAGCAGGAGACAGCTGTTCAAGTCCTTTAAGATAGGGCACAAACTCTTTGGGGTCTTTCTGAGAATTAAGAGCTACTATAGCTGCAAGGTTTAGGTCATATAATCCTAAAGCAGCATTAAATACTGATTCAGGGTCAGTCAACCACAAGAGATGCTTCAATGACTCCTCAGCAGAAGGGTAAGTTTGGTTTTTTGCATCATCAACCCCGGCAAGTTCTAATTCACGAACGGCTTTAATTCTTTTAAGCGCTTCTTCCAACAAAGGTGGCTCGCTTCGTGCTAGAGTGGTCAAAATACACAATTCTCTTGAAGGGCTTTCAGGTAATTCCTCTAAGGCTTTTCTTACTGCAGTTAGCACAGATGTTACCTTGTTTTTTGTGCTCTCATCTCCACTAGAGAAGGAGATGTATGCCTTGTAAAGTTTATCTATGACATTTTCCTTGTTGACCGAGCATACAAACTCAGTTATATGACCCAGATTGTTTACCTGGGTGACAAAATCTGATGCTGATTTAACAAAAGATTTCAACCCACAATAGTCAACTATGATGTTGAAATCTATACGATGCCTTCTGACCATGGTGAGAGCATCTCTAAAGCGCTTCTGGGATAAGGCACTAACAATTGAAGAGAGAACAAGTTTTCTTGGATAAATGCACTCCAGGTTGCCCCGGTTGGTTTGCAAAATAGCACCCGCCTCGTCCCCATGCAGAACACCAATCAGCTTAGCACCTCTCTCCCACACAGTCACGTGGTCTCTGCTCTCCTTTCCTTTGTAACTGTTAGTGTTGCAGCTTTCTAATTTTTCTAGGTCGACATTTAAAATTTCCTTTATGTCTACTACGAACAAAATATCCTGCTTTGTCGTGAAGAGGACGTGTGTGGCTGCTTGATCAGAGAAGTTCCCACGGTAGAATGAGAAACTGGTACAGTTTGTGCAAATAATTTTTTTGCCACAGTACAACCGGCCAGTCTCATCTAGCCCTAGAAGCAAAACCCTGAAACTTCCATTTTCGTGGCAAAGTGCTGATCTCATCCAAGGGCATATGGATGGAAGAGCAAAAGAATCCATGCTTCTGTTTAAGTTATTAGAAGGGTACTCTAAAACTGTACCTCTGTTAATCTGAAGAAATGCCAAACCTACCTTTGCTGGGTTAAGTACCACAGACACAACAGGAGTTTCTATTGATGTTTTCTTGGTCAATTTTGCATGCCATCCTGACGAGCAGACCCCGCCAGGGAGCAAATTCTCAGAGCATGCCACCTCAATCTCTTGAAGGGTGGTATTTGATACACCAAGAAGGGTATGGGTATCCAACCAAGAAAGGTGCAAAAGGTTATCTGGTTTCAAATCAAGTGAACAGTTTTCAACTCCAATTTCATTTCCTTCCAAATTGTCCCAGTTGTCAGCCTCAGGCAGCTCAACCACACACAAACTTCCATCACAAAGGTATACCGCCAAGAGGTTCTTCAAGTTGTTAGACAAAAAGGAGAGATCTCTGACAGAAGCACGGAATTTAAAGATAAAGAGAGACATTGGAGGGGGCATGAGAGAAATGGCAAGTGGAGTTACTAGAACTGTAGATCCATTGACAACTAATGCAGTTGTGGTCGCAGTTACTGCACTAAACCAAGCAAATTTGTAAGCTACTACTCTGCCACTAACTGTCCAGCAAAGGAAACTGAGTGGCTTTGTTGGATCCCATTGAAACCTGACACCATCCTCCTTTGGGAAGCGTATCTCCTGTTTCAAATACCAATGATTGTTGCTAAAATACCAGATTTTGACTGCATCATACTCAGAACAAGCCATACAAACAGCTAAGAGCTCAGAATTACAGTTCCATTTAACCGTTTCTACTGTGGCTTCAACTGGTCCATCCAGAGTAAATGAGTTCCTTTCTAGACCATTTCTTTCAAAGAAGACAACTAGAGGAGGTTTCCCTTCAGCTTTGCGGTCACATGCAGTGGCTATCTTTGCACCACTAGGCATCCAATCTATGGAGCCTTGCATGAATGCCTTTGGCTGTGAGAAAGAATGTAAAGTCCCAGAGTCACGCTCCCATACCATCAGCTTTTGCATGCATGATGAGTTGCAGGTTACTCCAAGGGTCGCAAAGTACTTCCCATCGCCTCTCCATGTTATTGGATATGCCTGAGTTTGACTTTCGGTAAAACCGACGTCACTTGGCACATCATTCTGCAAGAAAGATATTCTGTCAAGATTTTATTTTCACAAGAATCGTCAAGTTGGAATAACTTCTGTCTGTCTTTCCCAATAATTGCAAACTTTTTGTTCATTCAAAACTTTAACAAAATTGCATGACAAGTCTGATGTGGTTACTTCTGAGTTCCATTTAACCATTAATACCCAATATAAATTCAACCAAAGACATTCCAGGAATAAGTAAACTGGACTGAAATTTTAATCCTGTTTCCAATCATGCTCAGTCAGTTATTCCACAGAGAAAACAGCTAGACAATTAAGAAAATACAAGTTGCATGTACCTCAGAAACTGGTTGATCGAGAGAATTCTCATACAACACCTCCCAATCATGAGTCATTACAAGTAGCTGCCCTAATCCAGTTGTAACAGACAGAAGAGCTCCGTCCGGACTGGAGGCAATGCTTTTCACACCCCCCTCCACCCTTCCAACTGTTTCAACATTTTTGTCATCCACATTATACAGTAACAAACAGCCATACGCTGAACCGATTATTAAAGCTTCCTTCTCCATGAGGTAATCCATAGCAACAATGCAGTCGCCCAGTTCTAGGTCTACCAGCTCGGCTTCTGACATTGCTAGACTCTGGTTCCATTCGGTTCCCTGCTGAAACAAATCATGAGGACAGTCATTGCCTTACAGAATTTATGGTACCAGTATTACCATTTGGGGGGCTATTTCATACTGGTTTGTCTCTCTCAGGTATTAATGCTGGAAACGGACTTTTGACACAAAACAAGTACAGATTTGTAATTTACAGTTGGATAGATGAAAAGAAACAGTTGAACAACCAATTAGCCATGAGAAGATGTCAGTGTCTCGGTATATGAATATAGTAATGTGAAAGGTGACACTAGCTGGATAAACTGTGCACGCACGCACGTAAAAACAAGTGTCGATAAAAAGAGAGGGGGGAGGAAGAGAGAGAGAGAGAGAGAGAGTTGCTCACTTGAGAAGAAAGGAGGGGAATAGTGTAGATTAGGTTGGAGGAAGAGGCGAAGAAGATACGATTGCGCTCGATATCGTAGGAAGAGAGCAGGAGTCTCTCGCCCTGTGACAGCAGGTCGAGTTGAAGCGAGAGTTCTGTTGTAAGCTTGAGATTCTTCATTTTCCCAGCCTTTCGTCACGAGCACCGGGGAAATGGCCGTCTTCTTTGTTTGGTGGCGCACAGCCGTCAGCCGTGTAGGGTTTTAGCCTTCAAGGAGTTGGAACTGGCCGCGAATCCGAATTCAGATCCAGTGCAATACCCAATGAGTACAATGAGATCTGAATCGTTAGTTTTAACTTGGCACGAATCTCAAAATAAACCCCTATATCTAAAAATACTTCCATTTTTTTACATTCATCATGTCACTATTTAAAAAAAAAATTAATAACTCAAAATTTAATTCATCATGTCAGAGATTTTTAAAAATTTATAACTCAAAATTTAAATTATAAATGTTAAAATAAAACTATTAGATGTAAATTTAGGGCTGCAAACGAACTGAACCGAATCGAACTTACCTCCGGTTTGAGTTTGGTTTGAATTAATTTCGAACGAACTCAATTTCGAACGAACTCAATTTTGAACGAACTCAAATTCAAATCGAATTTTTTACGAACTCAATTTCGAACTTTTACGAACTTTGTTACGACTTACGAGTTATGACTTATGGCTGGGCCATAGTTCGAAATTACAACACTTCAATAAAAACTCAGGCATTCTGAATTCTAATTACACAGTACCCAAAGTTTATATCAAAGTTCATTACAAATACCAAAATTTATATCAAACACCAAAGTTTAGTACAGTCAATCAAAGTTCAGTACAATCACAGAATCCAAAGTTTTCCAAATAGCCAACAAGAGCAACATCACCAAAGTTTTCAAATATCCAAAGTATTCAAAGTACAATTTAAATATCAATAGAAGTACAGAACAATCACCAAAGTCTTAAAATTATTACAAACCCAAATATTATCCTAAATAAAACATTAAAGTTAATTATCAGCGGAAATTAACGGTTCACGTTTGAGTTTATTTCGAACTAAGGTTGGTTTGCGAACCTATTTCGAACGAACTAGGTCCAGTTTGAGTTTGGTTTGAATTAATTTCGAACTAAGTTTGATTTGAATTAATTTCGAACGAACTCAATTTCAAATCGAATTTTTTACGAACTTTTTCGAATCAAACTCGAATCGAATTACGAACTACAAATTTTTTGTGCAGCTCTAGATGTAATCTATGTTATTTTCTGTGTGTACTCATAAAAAATTATCACATTTCAATTTTATTTTTATGTGAATAAATAAGTTGAAAAATCAACGTTTAAAAATTATCCACATTAGTATATTTTTTACAAACTTTTAATGACAAATAAAATAAAATTGAAATGTCATAATTTTTATATGTGCGTAGATAAAATGATGTAAATCATATCTAATGGTTTATTTAACTTTTAAATTTTAGATTTTGAGTTATTAAAGTTTTTTTTAAATGGTGACATGATTAAGCCGACATTTTTATTAATATCCAAAGTTTAATAGAAATTAATAAATATACCCAGATCTGCTGGGAAGTTATAAAAATACCCATACCGGCCATTTTCTAGTCGGTACCCAAAAAAAAAAATTTAGAGACTATGAGAGCAAGATGCGGAAATCTAACATTAAAAATTCAAAAAAAAAATTATTTGTTAGATTAGTTCTTTTGATATATAATTAGCATATTTAAACTAAAATACGCTAAATTACTTGAAATTATGTTAAATTACGCTAAATTACACTAAATTACGTTAAATTATACTAAATACGCAAAATTACAATAATTACAAAATAAAAGATACTCAATTTTAGGATGCTGGTTATTGTCAAATTAAATTCACTAGCCGCATGCGAACACTAAACTACGTTTTTTTTAGATACTAACTTTTAACAATTTCACTATGTTGCATAGGACACTGTCACTAGCCGCATACGGGTCGTTGTGTGTCTACCGATTATAAAAAACTTTAACTCAATTTTGAGGCACTAAACGATATTTTTTTGCAATTCTGATTCCGTCGGCCCTTTAGAGGTGATCCGTAGGGAGCCATTGCCCCTGTCTCGTCCCAAGCTTTCCGAATTGGGGTCATACTCACAAATCCAATTTAAAAAAAATGATGCTTTCGTGCAAAAACATCGATGACGCACCGATGCTTTATGCACGGCCTAACGACGGTAGAAGTGCATCGATGTTTCATTGCAAAAACATCAGCGACGCATCGATGTTTTTTTAGCACAACCCTGCTTAATTGTCAATGCTAAGTATAATAAAACAACGATGTTTCATTACAAAAATATCAGCGACACGCCGATGTTTTTTTAGCACTATCCCGCTAATAAAACATCGATGTTTCATTGCAAAAATATCGATGATGCACCGATACATGCAACCGATGTAACACACGCATCCAACCAAATGCATTTGTCTGATCTTAGCCAAACCGAGTGTAAACTTCAATCCGAGTTTCCTACGACTTTTTCTTCTAGCCAACTATGTTATGCCCATCCTAAAAAAAAAAAAAAATTTGAGTACCGGCCATTAACCGTATTAAAAAAAATTTGGGTACCGGTCATTTTCTGGCCGGTAATGAATTAAATTGAGTACCGGCCAGAAAATGACCAGTATGGGTATTTTTATAACTTTTCAGCGAATCTGAGTATATTAATTAATTTCTATTAAACTTTGAATATTAATAAAAATGTCGGTGATTAAGTCACAAAAAATGCCTTAGGCATGGCATGACACCAAATTCATCTTCGTCCGGCTGAAAGTGCTGTAGTGAGTCAGGTACCTCAGGGAATACGGACTGTCGGACTCTGCGAATCTGCGATCCTGAATACCTTATTGTAGAACTAATTTTTTAGTTCTGCCCTCCGAAAGAAAATTGATTACTAATTCCTCCGAATTTAATTTATCAAAGTTGATTGTGTATGAAATAGTTTTTTATAAACTTTAAAGCGTATCAAGTGAAATATGAAATATAAAACTTCAAACTTGATGTTTTTCAATTAATTGTTCGGTTTTCTATTGTTTTGAAAAATAGTTGGTTTTTGCTATTGTCGGAAATCATGTTCAACTTTTGAATATTTATAATAAAAGTGAGAATTGGTGAATTATTTTTATATGTCTAGAGTTTTCAACGTTGGTATTATTATCTTCACTGTTGAATGTTTGACAGATATATTTTTGAATGCAAATTACACTTCACTCGTGTATACAAAACAGTTCCCTAAAAAAAAATGCAGAGCCTACGGGTAGTTTCCTTGGAAAAAAAAAAACAGCTGAAAAAATGTTATAGTTTTTCTTTACCAGATACAAGACAAAAGAACTATCGGATCCAACCAAATACATATGTTCAGATTGAACAGTGGACAAATAACACATGAGTTTAGTCAAAACCACTAAACAATCAGAAAAGTCTAGTAAAATAATTAAGAACTGGAAGAGAAAATAATATCCAGAATGACGGCCATATTGTGGCCCCCTCAGAATTCCACTGAAAAAATGTGTAAAGTAAAAATCAACCTCGGATAACTTTAATTTATCGTTTATATTGGATCCGAAGTATTGCGTTGCTTGAATGCATGTAGTTTATCAGCACGCAACTGTATACTTTTTAAAATTCAAATAGGAAAATGTAGTATAAACTTCTTTGTAGATGGAAAAGTGTACGAATTTAAAAAAAAACAACTTTGCTCGGAGAATAGAACAATTTGTGTATTACCATTTTTTTTTAATAAACTAATCAAATCTTTATCGAACATTCATTATCAAGGGAAACAATTACATACGTATTATACTTTGAATGGACCATTCGATTAACATGAATAAATAGACAACATTTCTTTTTCTATCATTTTTTTTTACTAAAATCGTCACGCACGCTTCATGTATTTCACGCTTTATCAATGAGAAACAAAAAAATAGTTATATGTTCGAATTTGTTTATTCATGATTCGAATCAAACAATAAAATCTTCTTAATGCATTTATTAATGAATTTATATGCCATATTACTGTGGAAATCACATTTTTTTTAAAGAAACGCACATAACGGAATTTTTTTATAATCCGAACACAGTAAGATAATAACATCCACGATCTGAAAAATTATAAAATGACGTATGTACTCCATTCTACAAACTTCAAACGAAAAAAATATCATTCTTCGTTTGAGAATCTACAAACCTTGAAGTATAACAAATAGTAAAAAAAAAAAAATTCAAGGAATTTAATATTCAGAAAAAACAGAGGAATGTCCTTCGCTGAGAAACCGACATTTTTACTAATATCCAAAGTTTGATAGAAATTAATTAATATACCAATATCTGCCGGGAAGTTATAAAAATATCTGTATCGGCTATTTTCTGACCGGTACTCAATTTAATTCAGTACCGGCCGAAAAATGACTGGTATCTAATTTTTTTTTTACTACAGTACTTAAATTTTCTGGCCGGTACTTAAATTTTTTTTTTTTTGTTTAAGGATGGGCATAGCATATTTGGCTAGAAGAAAATGTCGTAGGAAACTCGGATTGAAGTACCGATGTTTTTTTTGACAGTGTCGTATGACACTAAAGTTTAGTGTTCACATGCGGCTAGTGAATTTTATTTGACAATAACCAACATTCTAAAATTGAGTACCAATACTTTATGCACGGCCAAACGACTGCAGAAGTGCATCGATGTTTCATTGCAAAAACATCAGCGACGCACCGATTTTTTTTAGCACTACCCGGCTAATAAAACATCGATGTTTCATTGCAAAAACATCGATGATGCACCGATACATGCAACCGATGTAACACACGCATCCAACCAAATGTAGTTGTTTGATTTTAGCCAAACCGAGTGTAAACTTCAATCCAAGTTTCCTACGACTTTTTCTTCTAGCCAAATATGCTATGCCCATCCTTAAAAAAAAAAATTAAGTACCGTCCATTTTCTGGCCGATACTTTAGTAAAAAAAATTTAGGTACCGGTTATTTTTTTACCGGTATTGAATTAAATTGAGTACCGGTCAGAAAATGGCCGGTATGAATATTTTTATAACTTCCCAGCGGATATGGGTATATTAATTAATTTCTATTAAACTTTGGATATTAGTAAAAATGTCGGCTGAGAAACGACCAACGTTGTCATGCAAATTCATCGAATTTTTTATGTCCAAATAAAAGGGAAGCACAAAGTTTATGAAGACGAATAGAATATACTTAATACTGAATTAATTATTCTTGTACGAATTAAGCAAAACATTGTACACAAAATATAACCAAAAAGAAAGAAGTTTGCCGAAAAAGTTATGCACATTTTAAAATTAGGAACTATCCCTTATCTAACCGACATTTTTATTAATATCCAAAGTTAATTACAAATTAATAAATATACCTAGAATCTCTGAAATTTTCGAAAAATATCCAAACCGGCCATTCTCCTCTCCAGAAACTGGCTAGAAAATGGCCGGTTTCTTCCTTTCATTTTTTTATTTAGAGACACTATGAAGAGCAAGATAATGAAATCTAACACTAAAAATTCAAATTTTTTGTTTAAATTATTTGTTAAATTACTTCTTTTGATTTTAAGTAATTAGCATATTTATACTAAAATACACTATATTACTTGAAATTATGTTGAATTACACTATATTACATTAAATTACGCTAAATTATGTTCAATTACGCTAAATTACACTAATTTCGCTAATTATAATGAAATACTGTAAATTACGCTAAATTAGGCCGATTTTGTGCCATCTTTCATAAATCATAAAAAATAGTAAACAAATTCCAAAAATAGTAAAAATTAGTATTCTACAAGTTCATTGTATAACTAATTTACTGAGCTACGTAGATTGAATAATAGAAATGAAAATCTTAATCGGAAACTTCAACTCAAGTTTTGAGGCTCTTCCCGTAGTTTTTTTGAAAATTCTGAATTTTGAAATCCGGCATCGCGGGCACTGACGCATGCGTATTTTTGCAAGTTTTCCGAAAAGTGGTCATTTCCTGAAATTGGACACTCGAGCGCCGTTTTATGACCGTTTGAAGTTTCATCGTCGTTTTTCGTCTTCTCAGTAAAGATATCATCCATATTCATATGTAATTTACTGGAATTTACCGTATTTTAGCGTAATTTAACATAATTTCAAGTATTTAGCTTATTTTAGTATAAATATGCTAATTATACATCAAAAGAAGTAATCTAACAAATAATTTAAACAAAAAATTCGAATTTTCAGTGTTAAATTTCATTATCTTGCTCTTCATAGTGTCTCTTAAAAAAAAATAGTTTCTAATTATAAATCACTATGAAGATAAAAGAGAAACAAAAAATAGTTTCTAATTAGTAATTATACATCACTATGAAGACACACAGTAATTTATCGGAATTTACCGTATTTTAGCGTAATTGAACATAATTTAGCATAATTTAATGTAATATAGTGTAATTCAACGTAATTTCAAGTAATATAGTGTATTTTAGTATAAATATGCTAATTATAAATCAAAAGAAGTAATCTTACAATTAATTTAAACAAAAAATTCGAATTTTCAGTGTTAGATTTCATTATCTTGCTCTTTATAGTGTCTCTAAAAAAAAAAAAAAACGGGTCATTTCTTGGCCGGTTTATGGAGAGGAGGAACCGACCAGAAAATGGCCGGTTTGGACATTTTTCGAAAATCTCAGAGATTCTGAACATATTTATTAATTTGTAATTAACTTTGGATATTAATAAAAATGTCGGCTTATATAATGGTATTTTGAATTATGAAACCTCTCCGGGGATCGCATAAAAAAAGAGTAGACTAACTAATTCTGCAAAATAGTTGGAAGAAAACTGTAACTGTTCGTGTATGAGACTAAGATAATTATTTTTTCTCTTCTACTCGCTTGGTACAGAAGTTATGCCGTAACTAGGGCTGGTCATGAGCCAAGTTGAGTCTGAGTTGAGGACAACTTGAATTCAACTCGCGAACTCATGAGCGAGTTGAGTCCGAGTTGCTAATCCAGTTCCGAGTCAGAAACTCTAATTTGGAATCTACTCGCGAGCAACTCGAGTCAAAGCGAGTCGACTCATGACTCATAATATAGTACGTGGTGAGACAATCTAATTTAATTCTAACAAAAAAAATATTACATAGTTTACCAAAATAATACACAATTAAAGACAGTACATAATGAGACAATGACCAATACATAATTAAAAATTATGAAAATACTAAAATAGTACATAATTAAAAATTACCAAACAGATAAAGTCTAACAAAACAATACAGAGTCTAATAAATTAACAAAACAAAAGAAATTTGCATAATTTATCAAATTACCAAATATTATGAAAAACATGTATAAGGTTTTGGGACGCAAAAATTAGGAATATATGGATTAGGGTTTGGTGTGAGTCTAACCGAGTTGATTCCGAACTGAGTTGGAGGTAACTTGAATTCGATTTATAAATCAACCGAGTCAGTTAACTCGAGTCAGTTTTGATTTGAATCAGTTTCAACTCAAGTTATTAGTGAGTTGAATCCGAATTGATTCCGAACTGAATTTCGAGTCATGAGCTTTGTGCACCCTAACCGTAACAGATCACGTGCGTAAAAATGGCAGTGGACTTCGTGCTGTCATTGACCAGATGCTGCTGTGGGAACTGGGAACTCGTGTCGTGGAAGTCAAATTGCGACACCATGCTACTTCAGAATTTGATCGGATCATTCTTTATATTTACAGCAGCTTCTGCTCTAAATGAAGAGGAAATGAAAAAAGTTTAATCAGACCGATCATATAAGTGCACGAAAGAATAAACTTACGTTTCACTCTTTATACGAGTGGTTGGAGTTTGGAGGAATTAGAAATAGAGATTACGATACTGTGTAAAAGGTCAATATTCTGTTTAAGATTAAAATATTTCTATGGTTAGTTAAGAAAAAAAAATGTACTTATTATAGTGAATTTAAGTAAAAGAGAATGGCAAGGGGATGTGTCTTGTGTGTTTTGTAGCGGAGCTGAAACTGTAGATCATTTATTTGTGCAATATCATTTTATTTGAAGTATTTGAAATTGGACAGCTGAGTTTAATAATTTTCCTTTTGATTATACAACTATTGATGAATTGTGGTTTATTGACAAAGATATTTCTTTGAATGATAGGTTATTGGTATAATTACTTCGAGGGGCTGTGTTGTGGTCCGTATGAAACAAAATAAATGAAAAAAGAAATAAGTTGTGTTTCCAAGGGGTTAAAACGAATTCCAAGTCAGTATGGGCTTAAATTATAGCTTTGGTGCATTTCTGGGTGAAGAACAAATGCTCTAGTTCATTGTTGAAGTTATATTTATTGCTTCCTACTGATATTGATCGTATTGTGGTATATTATGTGAATATATTATTGCAGGAGGGACATAATGGTTAGGAAGGGGGTAATCAGGGGGCTGCTGCCTATAAGTGGATCCGACCCAAACATGCACTAAAATGAAGCAACAGAAGATTTAGTGTAGGGCTCAGTTGGTTTTGTGTATTTAGTTTTTGGTTTTCAGGGGCTGTTTTGAAATATCATAGTTTTTTTTTTGTGTTTAGGTTGGAGGTCTTTGTTTATTTTTTGATAGTTGTTACGATGCATGTTTAATTTCTTTGCTTTAGATGTTTGTAGTAAGTAGTAAGGAGAGATGCTGTATGCTTTATATTTCTATTTTATTCTTAAAGGGTCTGGTATCAGAGGTTTGGTACCGATTCCTATGATATTGTAAGTTTCTTTTATAAGAAATCGGTATTTATCCACTTTTATAAAAAAAAAATGTGCATCAAAGACAAATATACAACACGAACGACAAACTTGCTTGACCCTCAATTTTAGACCATCAATTCAACGAATTTAAATGTCAATTTTCACGACTGTGAAGTAAATTAGCTAACAAGTGTCAGCGTGCCCCTTTACATTCAACAAACATTGTGCATTTTCTTAGTAATTTACGACACTAATGCTAAACATCTAGAAAAGATAAAAATTTGCTAGAATCTCCTCTGTGTAGATTATTGTACATCTTTATTTTCGATTTCAATGTTCCACATACGATATGAACCACTCAACGTGATATGCATATTATAATGTGCTTGGAGACTAAATTTTATAGTATTTGGAAATTTTTACAATTTTTTAAGATAGATACAAAATCACTGTTTTATATGGTCCAAAATTGTCTGAAAACAATGATTTTGTATTTACCTTAACAATAGTAAAAAAAATTCAAAAATTTAAAAATTTAATCTCCAAGTACATTTTTAATGTGGATATCACGTTGAGCGGTTCAGATCTTCTGTTTGGACATTGAAATTAGAGATAAATATGTGGCGTATGATTGGGAAATGAAAGCAATGAGGGTATTTGAGTCCTCTTATCAAAAGCTTTTTTTGGGATCATCTTTTTGTAGAAAAATCAAATCTAATAGTGCGTTTAGGAGTGCAGTGGCCGGTGTCAGAAGTAATTGCATTCTTAGCCTCTCTTGATGTTCAAATTATATCTCCATTATTATATTAATGATGTAGATATTCTGATTTGTCATTAAAATATAAAATTTCGGATTGAATACCAGCCTCCGATATATTATGATTCTATGCATTTTTTTATGTGTAGAAGTTTAAATTTTGTAAAGAGACAGATAGAGAAGAAGAATCTTTTATTTCATTCTTTGTTAATTGAATTACAAGGTGATTACATCTCTATATAAAGGCTAATCACCTAACTACATTGCAGCCACTAACTAATCATCAACTAACTAACTGATTTAGTTATTGTCTAATCCTCATATTACAGTAATGCCACCTCTAACTACCCTTCTTAACAGAATTCGGTTACTGTTCTATTACTCCCCCCTCAATCCGATGTACAGTAAGTTTGGCAGAGAGGGTAGAGAATCTAGGAGAAGCAAAGGGCTTGGTAAAGACGTCTGCGATCTGATCTTTAGAAGAGAGGAAACGAATCAGAAGAGACTTGTTAGCAACCCTTTCGCGGACGAAGTGATAATCAACCTCTACATGCTTAGTCCGAGCATTAATCATCGGATTGGAGGCTAAGAATGAGGCACCGATGTTGTCACACCATAGCACAGGAATAGAAGTAAGAGGTACATGTAGCTCAGCAAGAATAAATTGAAGCCACATAACTTCGGAGCTAGTAACCGCAAGGGCCTTGTACTCAGCCTCAGTGCTAGACCGAGCCACAGTGGGCTGCTTCTTGGAACCCCATGAAATGAGGTTAGGACCAAGGTAAACGCAAAATCCAGTAGTGGACTTACGATCGTCGAGCGAACCGGCCCAATCCGCATCGCTATAAGCGTGGAGAGTGAAGGTGGAAGCCGGTTTGAGAGTAATGCCATGAGAGAGGGTGCCTTGAAGATATCGAAGTATCCTTTTAACCGCTGCCCAATGAGTCGTTGAAGGCGATTGCATGAATTGCGACACCTTGTTGACCGAAAAGGCAATATCAGGGCGAGTGAGAGTAGCATATTGAAGAGCCCCAACAATGGACCGGTATAGGTGAGGATCATCAAAGGGATCGCCATCGAAGCGAGAGAGATTTGTGTTAGGAACCATGGGGGAGGGAAGAGAGTTGGCATGACTCATATTCGCTCGGGATAACACATATTTAATGTACTTGGATTGAGAGAGATGCAAACCACTAGAAGATCGGTTGACTTCAATTCCAAGGAAATAATGGAGCGGGCCAAGGTCTTTGAGAGCAAACTCTTATTGGAGAGAGTTGACAAGGGTTTGAATTTGGGTAGGACTCGAGCCGGTCACTATAATATCGTCAACATAGATGAGAATGATAAGAGTAGTGCCACGAGAAGAGAGGATAAAGAGGGAAGGATCATATCGAGAGGCCCGAAATCCTTGATGAAGAAGGGCCTTGCTTAGAACATGAAACCATGCACGTGGACTTTGCTTCAAACCATATATTGCTTTCAAAAGGCGACACACATGATCAGGTTTGGCTAAGTCAACGAAGCCCGGCGGTTGTTGCATGAAAACGGTTTCTTCAAGATCACCATGGAGAAAGGCGTTTTGCACATCAAGTTGTCGAATAGCCCAACCATAAGAAATGACAATCGAAAGAACAAGACGGATGGTGGTAGGGCGCACAACGGGACTAAATGTTTCAAAATAGTCGACACCGTCCTCTTGATGAAATTCTTTGGCCACGAGTCACGCCTTGTACCGTTCGAGAGACCCATCCGCACGTCTTTTGATCTTAAAGACCCACTTGCAACCAACGACATTTTGTTCGGGAGAAGAAAGAACAAGTTGCCAAGTGTGATTGGCAAGAAGAGCGGCGTGTTCCTTTTGCATAGCTTCGACCCAATGTGAATGGTTTTTGGTTTGATTGTAGGTCCTTGGTTCGGTATCGACAAAGGTTTCGGCCAAAAGAGAAATAGGTGGCCGAGTACGGCTGCGTGTAACCATAGGATGAGTAGAAGAAGAAGTTGGATGTGAAGAAGAAGGTGGAACAGGAGGTTTTGGCAAAATAGGGTGCTCTCGGGTGGAACAGAAGTTCCTGCGGTTTGTAATATGTGGCTCGGGTGGATCCGGTGCAGAGAGGGTAGGACCAGCAAGCTTGGGGCGCCGCTGATAGGTGAGGAGGGGAGCAGCATGATCCGGTCCAATCCCAGTAGGACCCGAAATTGGAATAGAGCCAATAAGAATAGGTTACGTAGGAGTGGCTAAGTTGGCCGGATCTGGTGCAATGGAAGAGGGATCCGAAAAATGTTGAGAGGGGCTGGATGAAGCCAGAGGAGAAAAGGACGGCCCAGATGAGGGATTCTCATGTGAAGAGGTAGGCACAGGATCAGCTGCGGCAAGGTTAGTGTGACCATGGTGCTGCAAATCGCCAGGAGTAGCAGGTGTAGCCAACAGAGGCAGCCAGGAATGTAATGTAGGTGCCGAATAAGGGTCCAGAGCAGCTCCAGCAAGAGAGTCTTTGAAGGGAAACTGCTTTTCATCAAAAATAACGTGTTTAGACACAAAAAATTTATTAGTCTCAATGTGAAAACACTTGTAACCTTTTTGAAACAACGAATAGCCAAGGAAAACACAAGGTTTTGAACGAAGTTAAAGCTTGTGATCATTGTAAGGTCGGGTATATGGGAAACATAAGCAACCCAAAACCCGCAAAAAGAGAAAATCGGGAGGTTTGTGAAAAAGCTTAAAGAAAGGGGAGGAAGAACCATTTGATGGAGGTTGTCGGTTTATAAGGTACACTACACTTGCAAAGATATCATCCCAAAATCGTTCGGGAATACAAGCATGAGCCATGTTGGCAAGAGCAAGTTCGACCACATGTCGATGTTTTCGTTCGGAAACCCCGTTTTGTTGAGGGGTGTATGGGCATGTTTTTTGATGAATGATGGATGGGAAAGATCGTGTGATTGGCAAGTATTCCGTTCCCCCATCCGTTCGTAGGATTTTAATGGTGTGGTGAAGTAAGTTCTCAACTTGACTTTTGAACGATGTGAACACTTGTAAGACCTCATCCTTTGAATGCAAAAAATAGATCCAAGAATAGCGAGAAAAATCATCAATGAACACAACATAATAACGAAAACTGTTTCGCGATTTTATTGGTGCGGGTCCCCATACATCCGAATATACAATCTCAAGTGGACAAGAGGATATAGAAGTATTAGAAACAAAAGGCAAACGATGAGCTTTAGCCACTAAACAATCATGACAAAGCGACATCTTATTTGTAAAAGGTAAAGCATGGGAATTTAAAATTTTGTGTGTGGTAGAAGAAGAGGGATGGCCCAATCTTGCATGCCAAATGTCGATAGAAGCTCGTTCACCAAAAAGAGCAAAGGGTTTGATAGGAGAAGATATAGTGTAGAGACCTCGATCAAGCTTGACTTGAAGAAGAACCTTCATAGTGTGGAGGTCCTTAATTACACAAACATGAGAGCAAAACTCAATGAGAATCGAATTATCTTGTAAGAGTTTAGAAATGCTCAAAAGGTTTTTAATAAAGGAAGGCACAAAGAGAACATCATGTAATGAGATTGTATAATTCGAAAAGTATAAGGAAGAAGAACCAATATGAGTAATTTGCATACCCTCGCCATTGCCAATGTGAAGTTTGTCGAGTCCTTCATAAGGCAAAAAAGAGGATAAATTGTTCACATCATTAGTGACATGATGAGTCGCTCCCGAGTCAAGATACCATTCGGGACCCGATGTGTGAGAATCAGGTTGCGCAGTGTGAGCCTGGAAATGATGAGCCAAATTAGCCTGAAAAGGGGAATGAGTCACTTCTGGATACTTTGCCAAATCAGCCCTGTACCAGCAATTACGGGCCTGATGCCCTCTTTTATCACAGATTTGACACAGTATGTCTTTATCTGGATTGGGCCTAGAAGTTCTCGGCCCACTATTAGGTCTTGCAGCGGAAGTAGAGGAAGAATTAGGCTGAGAAGCATTTCGGTTCTGCTGATACCCTCCTCGTGGGCGAGAGTTGCCCCTAACGGGTCTGGAACCCGATTTAGCATTGTAAAGGGCAATCGGAGTTTGGGCTGAAGGAAGTGACTCCATTGATGGCTGAACTTGAGTTCAGGAAAGTAAGAGAGCTTCATGGCTGAAGAGAAGAGAGGTGAGATCCCCGATTGACCTCGGAGCTGAGGTTTGGATAGCAACCACGAACGGATCAAACTCCGATCCGAGACCTTGGAGTATATACATCTGAAGATCTTCATCAGAAACCAGCTCTCCAATGAAAGCAAGTTCGTCGGCTATCGATCGGACCCGTTGTACGTACTCCAAGCAGGAAGAACTTCCTTTGGTACAGTTTTGAAGCCTGCGACGCAGCTCTGACAACCGCGCTCTAGAGGTGGCGGAAAAAGATCGTTGAAGAGATTGCCACAGATCAGCAGAGGTTTTAGAGGAGACTACCTGGGCAAGGATTTCGCGGGTCAGAGAGGAGCGAAGCCATCCGAGCAGCATTTGGTCTTGCTTGTACCATGGAAGGAAAACATGATTAGCTTGAGTCGAACCAGTGGAGGTCTCGATCAGCGGAGAAGGAGAGGAGCTTGCTTCAAGAAAACGATACAACCCGTAGGCATGAAGAAGAGGGATAATTTGTGACTGCCATGAAAGGTAATTCTCACGATCTAGTTTGGTAGAGATAGGAAGTGTTAGCATAACAAGAGGGGTTTCTTGATTGCCATTAGAGACAGGGGGAATGGTGGAGTTATTGGTGGAGGTATTGTGATCGGTTTCCATGGTGCTCTGATACCCTGTAAATAGACAGATAGAGAAGAAGAATCTTTTATTTCATTCTTTGTTAATTGAATTACAAGGGTGATTACATCTCTATATAAAGACTAATCACCTAACTACATTGCAGCCACTAACTAATCGGCAACTAACTAACTGATTTAGTTATTGTCTAATCCTCATATTACAGTAATGCCATCTCTAACTACCCTTCTTAACAGAATTCGGTTACTGTTCTATTAAATTTATATATATACATACTCGTCACACGTGCTCTCCACATGCAAATTGAATCATTTGTCTGGTTGGTCTTGATTTTTTTTTTTAAATGTCATTTAAGAAATTTTTGAATTAATTATAATTGATTGGTGATGTCTTCGTTTTTTTATTTGTTTATATCATTTAAAAAATGTTGTTTGTCATTTACTATAACAATTTTGTTTGTGATTTTTTTATAAAAATACACCTAAAAGATAAAAAAAATATATGTTATTTAATATATCATTTAGAAAATATTATTTACGTGTAAATGTCATTAAATATGTTATTTAAAAATTGTCATTTATCATTTAATATTTTATTATTATTTAATCTAATTTTTTTAAAAATATATAATTTTGTATGAGATTTTTCTTTTTTCTTAACGGTGAATACTAATATTACATTTATTTGTTTCTTTTATTCTAATTTTTGAGTTCCATCCTTAAATATATATAAGCCCTGTCTCCAACTTTATCGTAACAGTGAAACACCGCACATCCCAGCTAATTCATGTTAAAATCCAGCAAGCGAAGGGAATACGATAATAAACGGCAAGAAGCCGAAAATGTCCTCAAATCCAGGTTCGGTCTCCTAAGCAAGCAAAAATCTTCTCGTCCATAACTCAGGGACAGATTTGTCAACTTACTTAATATGACACACCTTCCTGTAGTCATCATCCGTTCCGATCGCACTATCGCTCTTTTCTCCCACCCGCCTCCTCCCCTTCCTCTCTCTCCCTCGAGCCACCGACAGCACGCAAAATAAAAAGGATTACTGAAATCCAAACGCAGAAAAACAGAGAGAGGAGAGAGAGAGAACCCAAGTCCATCGTTGGCCTTCCCTCCAGATCTCGATCTCCATCTCGAGAAGACTTTCCATGGCTGCGGCGGCGCGTCGATTGAGAGATCTGCAAGCGCAAGTTGGCAACAAGACCTGCGTCGACTGCGCGCAGAAGAACCCGCAATGGGCTTCGGTGTCGTATGGCATCTTCATGTGCCTGGAGTGCTCGGGCAAGCACCGTGGCCTCGGTGTACACATCAGCTTCGTCCGATCCGTCACCATGGACTCTTGGTCCGAGATCCAGCTCAAGAAGATGGAAGCCGGCGGGAACGACCGCCTCAACTCCTTCCTATCCCAGTACGGCGTTTCCAAGGAGACTGACATCGTCACCAAGTACAACACCAAGGCCGCTTCCGTCTACCGCGACCGCATCCAAGCGTTGGCCGAGGGCAGATCCTGGCAGGACCCGCCCGTCGTCAGGGAAAACCTGTCCTCAAGGAAGCCCCCTCTCGGATCTGGATCCAGGAGCAGCAATAACGGCACCAGTTATAACAATTCCGGGTGGGATAGCTGGGATGGGGATGATGTTAAGTCCAATCATTCTGACATGAGGAGGAATCAGTCGGCTGGTGAATTTGGAAATAGCGGAGGGACTAGACAGCCACCCAGATCGAGATCTACTGAGGATATATACACTAGGTCCCAGCTCGAGGCATCGGCCGCAAATAAAGAGAGTTATTTTGCCAGAAAGATGGCTGAGAATGAGTCGAAACCCGAAGGACTTCCCCCTTCTCAGGGCGGCAAGTTTGTTGGGTTCGGGTCGAGCCCAGGACCGTCAGTTCAGAGGAACACTGGGCCGGCTTCTCAGGGGGATATGTTTAACGTGGTTTCTCAGGTAGGACCTTAAAAGCTGCTGTTGTCTTTGTATGTTGCATGTATTTCTTAGATTTTACCGGTCCAAAATGGTAATTATGTCGTGCTTGGCTTCTTATTCCAATAGCGAATTCTCTTATTCATTTGAGATTGGATTAATTAAGAGTCATAGAATTGGTAGATATTGATAGATTTCTTGAAATGTTCATTATTCACATTTATATCTTGTCGTTCAATTGTTAAAATAAATTTTGCCTGGCCTAAAATTGAATACGAATGAAATCAAAAGACTGGTCGATATGTTCCGTCATAAGTCCTAACTGATTTACTTGCCTATGTAACACCCAGATGCAACAGCTGGTGTAAGGTGCTATCTAATCATTCAGGGCAATTGCATTGATGCATTGACAGATCTTACTTGATTGGGTTGGGTCATTTAGAAATTTTATAGGTTCTGCAGCCTGTGCCTTGGCTATTCATTATAATACTGTGCCTGTGAATAGTCTAAATAATCCAACAAAGATAAAGTTTACAAGCAAAATCTAGAAAGGTTTCTTGACCTGCTGAATCCACAGTACAAAAGTAACATTTCTTTTGTTGCCAGGGACTTGGCCGTCTGTCAGTTGTTGCTACTTCTGCCGCTCAGTCAGCTGCAACCGTTGTCCAGGTTGGAACCAAGGAACTTCAATCCAAGGTACCATTTAATGTCTCATGCCTTTTAATATTATTATTACTATTTTATGGATGAGTTTCCAACTGTCCTGGAAGAGCTTGTCTTGTATGCTATTTTTATTTAACTTGCTTCACTTTGTCATTGTCGTCTACTTGTGTGCTGTATTGTCGTTGGGTTTTGGTCAGTTGAAGTTAAATAAACTGGTTAAGACTTATCATTAACTTTTTTTTTTTGATCAAACAAGGGAAAAAAGCACACCCCTCCTACGGCATAGCCATCAGAGGAGTACACCTCCCATTTTATTAAACATAATTAAATCATTAACTTTTTTGGTGCAAATTGTATCATTAACTTTTTAAATCAACCAAATAAGGTTTATTTATGAGCTTACCTTTTTTATTTTGAGGGTTTGCCCATCCAAATTTAAGGATGATTTATATTGACTTATTGGAATTACTAGCCTTGTATGATATTTCCTTGCAATACTTGCCTCTTGTTATGAATGATGTAATTTGTTGCTGCGTTGTTAACTGCTTTCGGTTTCTAAAGAATTTAAGTTTGTTATGCATTATTCATTAATGTTGTAAAGTAATGTGTGCGGGATCTTTATTGGGGAATATTTTTATACATCCTCTGAATATATGGTCTATATAATAATTAAGGATTAAGCTTACCATAACACTCGTGTTTCCATTTCGATACTTCTTTCTGTTATTGTAATCTTACTTTTTCGTGTTGCTGTTTTCTTACACAATTTAGGGTTGGAGCATAAAGTTATGCAAACATAGCTTCTTATGTGAACTTATGCCACCATAAGTTTCTTATGTCAACTCATGTCAATCATATGTAGGTTGTCCTCTGATTTTAGATGTCTTGATAAGAAGTAAACAGAATTGTTGACCCAATTATTAAGGCATATTATTGCATATAATACCTTTGTGGGTGTTCGGCAAGAGGAGATTAAGCCTCCTTTGACTTCCTTAGTCGTTTAATCCTCTTGAACACTGGATCCTTAGCGAGGATTAAGATCACCTTTTAGCCTCCTTTTGCCCGAACCTTAATCCCTTGCCCGGGTCTTAAGGCACCTCTACCCGTGGATTGAGAAATCAACAGTCAAACCGGTTGACCCACCGGTCCAACCAGTGAACCGTTAACCCGAAGGTTTATCTGGTCTATGTCCTGTTCGGTTTTGAACAATCAGTCATCATTTGTTATAGCTATCCATTTGCTACTCCAAGGATTTAACTGCCTTCATGCTGCAATTTGTGACTATTATTCTTTCTTATTTGCCTGACTCTGTCCCTGTAGTGGGATCAATATTGTCCCATTCAGGATTGACTTTTCTGCCTAATTGATTTTGAAAATTTCCTTCTTTGAAACGATTCTGTTCAGTATAGAACACTGACATATTCTGCACTCTTTGTTATATCTATTTAAATTTTAAATCAGCAAATTGTGATCATATCATCCTAAATTTTATTTCCATTTGGAAAAACCCAAGTCACGGTTCAAGAACTGAGGTACTGGCAAATATTTAGTCGGGTTTATTTCACATATGAATTGCAACTCTTAACTTCCTGCTTGATGACAGATGAAAGATGGTGGCTATGATCAGAAGGTGAACGAAACAGTGAATGTGGTGGCAACCAAAACCGCCGAGATTGGCTCCAGAACATGGGGCATTATGAGAGGAGTCATGGCCATTGCCTCCCAAAAAGTCGAAGAGTTCTCAAAAGAAGGGACCATCAGCTGGAAAGCAGACGACTGGCCTCGTTCAGAGAATGAACAGAACGGCCACTATGAACAATTTAACAGAGACACTAATGGAGGAGGGTACTCCAGCGAAGGTCACTCAACCAAGAATTATACCTCTGCGGGTTCTTCATGGGATGATTGGGGCGATGATAATAAGGAGACTAAAGTTGCTGATGTCCGTGATGCAAGGGGCAGTCGGGCAAGCAATGATGACTGGGCAGGATGGGATGATGCCAAGGATGACAGTTATGATAGTTATAGTCATGCTCCTACAGCAACTAAAGGAAGCAGTGTCGGTGGCAAGTCAGAGTGGACTGAAGGTGGGTTTCTCTGACCAGAGAGGCTTCATTGCGAACTAAATATGCTGTCCTTTTATTTTTGTTTGTTATATTTTACATATTGGAGGGTATGGGATTGTGTTGGGTTATATATTGTTACATAAAGTTGTTATTGAAAAATGTTATTAGACCGGAGTCACGTCGTCTGTGTTTCGTCACGTGTTATTTTTTGAGACCAAGTAGCTGTATAATTTGTCGAGGCAATATTCTGAATTGGGATATGTCTCTTTATTACTGAAATTTTTTACTTTGATTAATTCCATGATGACTGTGTTTATGTGCTGGTCTGGTCTCTCGAGTCTGGGTTGAGTAGCAAACCACCAGCCTGAAGCAAACTGGCTGATGCCGAATGGTATTGCACGGTGGAATCCATATCTTCTGAGGTAACAGAATATTTCTGTTTGGATCACAGCTGTTCGATCGGCATCCGGGCCAATTCGGTTCGAGGTGGAACGAACGGCCCCTTTAATAGTTTATTTGCGATCCTTTTCACTTCTTTTGTATACACCACTCTAGAATTTGTGTGGTTTACTACTAGTCGGAATACATGTTAAACGGGCGAACTTTTTATTTTTAAAGCAGCATTAATTAGATAGAACCCAATTTTATTATACTTGTGTTTTACAGTTTAACTTCGACAGGGCATTCAGAATAATAAAAATAAATACACATCATACTATAAAAGACAACCGGATCACACGACTAAACTCGCGCATTTAGATCATAACATGTAACGATCTTGTTCAAGATACGGATTTGAGAAATGAGAATATATAGTTATTTGAAGCCAGGTCAGGTGTGATTGAAATACTCCGCTTCAGGCTCCAGCGCTCTCTGTAGGATCCTGAAGTTTCAATACATGGTCAACACCTGTGGAATTTATTGGAAACCCTTGCACTTTTCTGCATGTTTATACTGACGTAGCCTGTTGCATCGTAGGGGTCCTTGGCATCAAACTGGGGATAGAGTACACGGTTTCAGTGTAGAAAAGCAAGAAAGAAAAACAAGGAATGGGCTCTAATAAAAAAAAAAGGAGAGCCCTATTTTGAACGCAAGAATTGTATGATCGAGAGCTGAGATTTTTTTTTTTTTCTCTTTTATACTAAGGATCTCCCAGATAAGTATGCTTTTCTTCTCCAAAAAAAGAGAGAAACCAATCTGTACTGAGCTGTGAACTTGTTTTCCGAACCATCCACTTACACTGATGGTCTTTATGAAGTTTTTCCAATCCTCGAGGTTCTCGAATGGATATGAACCCACTAACTTGACATATAAGGTAACACCACATGACCAAACAACTGCTATCTGGCCAAATTCCAAAGTTCTGAACTGAAGGGTGCTTTCCTTAGTAAATCAGTAAATGATAAAAACATTTGAGACTTTTTTAAAAAAAAAAAAGGCTATTTGCCCATTTCATTGCTGAAATTTTAAATACACTTGAGTAGTTAGTCAGCAAAGCTGATCCAAAAACCTCTTAGTCGAGGTAACCAGAAAATAAAGCAACATTTTAATCCACACATCAAGCATATAAACCAAGCTTGTGAGATATCTAAACTCCAAAAGAAATCTAAGTTTGCACTAACTAAGCCGCATTGTAAAGGGCTAGGGAAGTTAACTAAGTACAAAAAGGGATAAGTCTTCAGCTTCATTCTGGTCCTGGAATCTCTGGAGGCTGGTATACTGCAAGCTCCTGCGGCATGTACTGTGCCAAAGGCACTGCATCTTCTATCACAGGAAGCCATTCTTCAACATCCGGCCTAACCTTTTTCTTCTTGTTACCTGCCCAATATAATGCCATTGATTTAATTAGAAGTATTAAAGTTCTGGCTGATTGGATATTGCAGTTCTCAAAACATATTGTATTTCTGTGTTTCCAAACTACCCAGCATAAGGCACTGAATACAATTAAAAATCCAGTTCTGTTGAAAGTAGGGAGCTGTATAGCAAAGTCCACTATATCAGAAAATGAATGCCATTGATGCATAAACTCTTGTGTTTTACCTAACCAAAACCAGATCTGTTGCAATAAAGGACAGGTCAGAAACATATGTGTAACAGATTCATTGTCAGTACAAAAAACACAAGTAGAAGATCCAGTCCAACCTTTGATAGAAAGATTATATTTTGTAAGAATTTTATTATTTTGAGTCAACCACATAAAAATTCTAATTTTTGGGGGTACAGGTAGTGTCCACCACATCAGGGGTAAAACTGGGAAATCCCATCTACAATTTAGAAATTTATAAAGGGAGTGAGTTGTGAACTTCCCTGATGTTTCCCATCGCCAGTTCAGTTTGTCATGGGTATGTGTGAATGATGTAATACTTAGAATGTGAAGTAGTTCCCCCCAATCCTTTTGGTTAGCCCCTTCTAAGGTCATTCTAAATGACAAGGAGGCCCCTTGGGAGTGAATGACCTCTGTTAACAATATTAGTTTTGTACTACATAGTTGATATAGTGCAGGAAACCTAGTGGCTAAGGAACAATCTAAAAACCAAATAACAGTCCAAAATTTAATAGTAGAGTTATGACCTGGTTCATAGGTAATACTAATGTCACCCAATGATTCTAATTGTAGGATATGAGACCAGAAAGGGGAAAGTGGCATTGGGGTACCAGTATAATATTTATAAATAATTATGTTTTTCCACAACCCTTGAAATTCTGGATTTTTATACTTCCACCACCATTTCATCAGTAATGCCATATTCATATGATTAAGATCTATAACTCCTAAACATTCAAATTGTTTGGCAATACAAATAGTTTCCCAATTCATGAGAGCATATTTAAATTTCTTATCTGACCCCTGCCATAAAAATCTTCTTCTAATCTTATCTATTTGTTTCAAAACAGTTACTGGTACTCTAAAAACTGACAAAGCATACAATGGAATGGAGCTAAGAACTGAGTTTAATAATGTAGCTCTACCTCCTATAGAGAGGAGTTGACTTTGCCAGCTAGGTAATCTACTTTCTAATTTATCTAGCAAGAATGTCCAATCTGCCACTAGTAATTTTTTATTATGTAAAGGTAAACCTAAGTATTTGATAGGAAATTGTCCAAGTTGACATCTAAATACTTGATGAAGTCCTACATTATCAGCTACATTAAGGGTATACATTTCTGTTTTCTCATAGTTCATTCTAATACCAGACAAGGCTTCAAAAGCCATCATGATCCACCATGCAGCCTCCACATTATTGTCCTGGGCAGCCAGGAACAAAATTGTGTCATCTGCATAGTGGCAGTTAGTGACAGCCTGCTGTTCCAGACATGCAGGGCCTATTCCTTGTATTACATGAGCTTTCCTACCCTTATTAAATATCTTACTAAGTGTATCTGCAGCTAGGATATATAAAAAAGGTGACAGTGGATCTCCTTGTCTGACCCCTCTTTTACAGTAAAAAATATTCTGTCAGTTCCCCATTAATACTAAGACATGATTGGGAGCTATAGAGCCAGAGGGTAATCCATTTAATCCACCTAGTCCCAAAATTCCTACTAACTAAAACTTCTAATAGATAGTCCCAGTGTATTTTATCATATGCTTTTTCAAAATCTACCTTAATAACAACTCCAGATTGTTTGGTCACCTGACAGGAATGTATAAGTTCTTGACTAAGTATCATATTATCTAAGATATATCTATTCTTCAGAAAGGTTGACTGACTTGGATCTATTAATCTAGGCATAACTGATTCCATTCTCATTGTAAGTAGTTTGGAAATTATTTTAAAGCTACAATTAACTAAACTTATTGGTCTAAATTTTTTAATAAGAGTAGCATCTTTTTCTTTAGGGATTAGACAAATGCAAGATTTATTTATCTTATGTAAATCTAAGTTATGATCATAGAAATAGTGAAGAAGGAGCATCAAATCAGATTTAATTAATAGCCAAAAGAATTGATAAAAATGGAAACTGAAACCATCAGGGCCAGGGGCCCCATTTGGTTCAGATGCAAAAACATCATCATGTAATTCTTGTTCAGTAAAGGGTCTCTCTAGGTCCCATTGTTCTATATTAAGTAACCTATCTTCTGTCTCCCAAAAGTCATTTTCTAAATGGCCATATTTAAAGCCCTCTGTACCTAAGAGGTTTTTATAATAATCTAGTACATGAGTTTTGATAAGGGGTATATTATTGGTTAGATGTCCATCTATTTCTAAAATATTAATCCTATTTTTTCTAGACCTATGTGTAGCTATAGTGTGAAAGTATTTAGTATTAACATCTCCTTCTTATAACCATTTTTGCTTGGATCTTATTTTCCAATGTTGTTCCTCTTGCCTATATATGTCTTCTAATCTAGTTTTCAATGTAATCCATTGATCCATTTCCTGTGTTGTGAGTTCTCTGGTTTCTTTAATAAGTTCAAGGTCATGAAATAGTGAATGAATTTGGGATTTTTCTCTTTTCTGTTGACCATAAAAATTCTTGGACCAGCCTCTAATTCTTTTCCTAACATGTTTAAGTTTTCTAGACCAGCTTTTAGCTATGTCAGGTAATCTAAGTGGGAACTCATTCCACCATTTATGCATGAGGTGAACAAACTCTTCTTGTTCTGTCCATACTGGGTCAAACTTAAAAGGAGCTACAGTATGAGGAGTGTCTGGATTAGTGTGTAGGAGAAGGGGACAGTGATCAGAGGAATGGCAACTAAGGTCTACTAGGGAGCTAGAACTATATTTATTATCCCAAGCTATTGAAGTAAAAATCCTATCTAACAATGCAAAATTTCTACCATTTGACCATGTATACTTCCTAGATTGAAGTTTATGTTCTATCAGATGATGACTATTGATAAAAGAATTGAAGTTTCTACTAAGTGCAAAATCAAAGTTATGCCCTGATTTTTCTGTTTTTTTTTCTAATAGCATTAAAATCTCCACAAATAAGCCACATATCCTTATCTTTGTTTTGATCTCTAACTTGGTTTAACTCTGTCCATAATTCTTGTTTTAAATGTCTTAGTACTGGACCATATACTATAGTGAATTGCCAAATTGTAGTGTCACACTTATTTTCTAAAATAATATCCAAACAGAATTTGTGTAGAGTATGATGAATGATCCTAATTTTACTACTATCACTCCCAAACAGAATACCTCCTGAGTTTCCTACAGATGGAAGCCATAACCAATTATCTATTTTGAAAGAAAATTGCCTAAGGCATCTATTAGTAAATTTCTCTTTTTTGGTTTCTTGTAGTGCAATGATATCTAGATGGTTATCAGTGATAATCTCTTTAACTATTTGTTTTTTCCTAGTAGAGTTTAATCCCCTACAGTTCCAATTTAAGAAGTTGAGATTCATATATCACCTATGCAATCACTCTGAATGATAGGTAGAGAGCTACTACTAGAAGTGTTATCTACTAAACTACATTGTCTATCTAGCTCCTCTATAGTTAAACTAATCATCTGAGTATCTGTTGGAGACTTACTAAGAAGTTGCTTAACTACCTTTTCGAATTGAGCTCGATCTAAATGTTGTATTCTATCTATAATAGTTCTGTTATCTATTTCAGTATTACCTAATCGAATTTGGTACACTTGAAATAAGGCTACAATTTGATCTAAAGTAAGCCTAGAATAAGGAAATTTATGAATAATACTCATACCTGAAGATCCACTGCTATCAGTTTTTTTCCTTTTCTGTGCCTTACTCATTGCAGAATTGGGGTCTCCTTGCACAGTCAGTCTAAGACTCTTTCTGGGAGCAGCAGCAGCTTGTGAAGTAAGGTCTGGTACCTCTGGTGTAGGTACATGTTCAGAATCAGAGAGGCAGATGGCAGCCTCAGGAGAAACACCCAGGCCCGAAGTGGAGCGTAGTCTTCTGCCAATACCTCTGGCCTTGCTGTTAGGTCCAGAAGTTTTGGCAGGAGATGGTCCAAGGGATGGGCTGGTGGCAGTGGTTTTGTGTGCAGATTTGGATTTGGACTTGGGAAGTTTGACAGTCAGGGGTTTTTTCTTCCTCCCCCAGGTAAATTTTTTCTTGGGAGTGGGAGTACGGTGGCTGGAATTGTTTGGGTCACAGACCCACTTCTTTGCTTTTGGAGGAGGTGGAACACTGGACTGTCCTTGTTGTGGAGGTTGTGGAGGTTTTTTCAGCTTTTGTATCATAGCAAGAATGGTTTCAGATTCTGTTTCACTATCTATCTGAGGGGCAGGAGGAGTAGCAATATCTTTTTTCTCAGCATCAGCAGCATGGGTTTGTTCTCTGTCTGGTAGATTACCAGTAGGAACAGTAACAGTCTGAGCAATCTCAGCAGCTCCATAAAAAATGGCAGACTTAACAATACAAATGGCAGATTTTATGTATTTATGGAAGCCATAAAAAAGGAATTCTATAATTTTGACTTTTACCCATATAATAATGATTACAATATAAATCAAGTTACTTTATCTTAAAGATTAATATAATAGCATTAAAATACAATAAATGATCTCCACAAAATGGAATTATCTATTTGAATTCACAAATAAAATACTTAAAAAAATACGAAACGTTTATTAACTTTTAAAGATTAGTCAATGACTCCTCAATAAGGTTCCAAAATTTAACATGTTATATTTTTTTCAAAATTTTAATTGCACATATTGGAACTAACAAATTTGACTAATCTCAATTAATTGCCCATATTGGATCAAATATAGAAGAATTTATTCTACCATTATTGTTTGACTAATCTCAATTAATTATCTCATCAATTAATTACTTAGAAAATTTATTTTGAGATTGTTCTAAATGTGAATCAATATGGAGTTGTACATGTATAATTTTGTTTTTTATTCCACTCAATAGAATGAGCAACTCTGTTAGGCAGGAATTAATAATAGTAATTATTTAAACAAAAAATTTCATACCCAAGTAGGCATGAATTCCCATTCCATAATTGATAGGAGGAATTAATTAGGAGCAAAATAACCAAATAAGTAAGTATTTATTAAGTAGCAAAATTAGATTACAGACAAAAAAGTTCTCTCAGCACTCAAAAATAAAATTCACGCGTTTAAAATAGCACTCTCCATAAAAAAAACATACATTCGAACCGGGAAGAAGTCTAAAATGAAAAGCTACCATAGAATTTTATGATGTTAAGCCACTGGTAACAGCTATATTAAACATTTTCTATGGTTAGCACTTTCGGGACACTAAAAACTACATCCTTAAATTAAAGAATAATTATTTTGGTACCCGCAGTTGAGTACCCGCAGTTGATTCCTTTCCCAATTAACTTCCATAACGGTATAACTAACTTTGTCAATCATAAAACTACCTTGAAAAACGTGTAAAAGATGAGTCCAGTTTTTTTCTTTAAATACTTGATATCTTAAGTATAAATACTTGATGAAGCTGATATGAATATTTGATATCTTAGGTATGAATACTTTCTATTTTGTATGAATATTTTTCATATTTGATATTTTGAAAAACGTGTAAAAGTATGTCATCATGGATCTCATTTGAAAGAGAAAATTGTGTAGAACACGTTTGTGGTTTTAAATTTGTAAAATTCCTCATAGATCGTCCCAAAAATTGGTTAGATTGAACGGAGAAAAAAAAACCACCTTGAAAAACGTGTAAAAGATGAGTAGGTATTGTGTCCAATTTTTTTTAAATACTTGATATCTTAGGTATGAATACTTGATGAATTATATATGAATACTTGACAATTTAGGTATAAATACTTTCCATTTTGTATGTGAATTAATTTAAACCATGAATGTAGCACCGGTGGTGTGATCCACGTGACTTTTTGGTTGTGGTCCTCAATGCAGTCTGACAGTTATAAAAATGTGCGGGTACGGTATAAATACTTTTTGGTTTTGGTCGTGGTCCCAATTCATATATCATATATGTAGTTCATTGTATAGATATAAATACTTGTCTTGTATAGGTATAAATACTTCACAATGTTACTATTAATACTTGTAAAACAAAATTACAGTTTTATAAATACTCAACGGTTGCGGTTCCCAAAAACAGTTATGATAGTTTATGTACGGATACTCAACTGCGGGTACTCATATCAGCTTCCTAAATTAAACCTTTGCTATATTTCGGCACTGCATAATAAAATACCAATAAAGGATAATTTATATAAAAAGGGTGTGAAGCGCGATGTGCAACCATTAATTACTTGCATGAAAGAAATTGCTGTTTCTCCGTACTTACGCAGACCCTAATTAAGTCAGAAAAACCCAATTCACCAATCTAATTCAGAAACTCTTTTTATTTTTTTGCTGCTCTTTACATTTGGATCGTCAAAAAAAATATAAAATAAAATAAACTCGTGTTATTTAAATTTATGTATACATCTATTGAAAAATAGTAATTTAAATAGTGTGAAAAACAGTAATTTAATATCATTCGAAATAACATAAATATTATTTAAACTAGTATTGTGTCGTGCGTTGCAACGGGAACTTATTATAAGAGAATAATAATCTTATACAAAATGACATATTTTCATAAAAAAAATTAAACTAAATGATAACATTTCTTAAATAATATATTAAATAATATTTACAAATAAATAACATTACTTAAATGACATATATTTTTTTGATTTTTTTGACATATTTTCATAAACAAATCTCAAACAAAATGACATATTAAATGACAAATAACATTTCTTAAATGATATAAAAAATAGAAAGAAATGAAGACATGACCAATCAATTAAAAAAATATTTAAATGACATTTAAAAAATATAAAAAAATAAGGACCAATCAGATAAATTTGCATGTGAACAAAATGTGTGACAAATACTTGTCTAAATAAATTTAGACTTTTACATTTAAAAAAAATAAAAAAAATACATAGAATCATAATATTTTTTCAGAGAACTGATATTCAATCCGAAATTTCATCTTTTAATTAAAGCCGTTAGCAGTTCAGAAGATCTCCTAGCTTAATATAAGAATGGAGATTATATGATTCGAAATTATTAATCTGAAACGTACTAACTTTACTACTATAAAATATTAAATTAATTAGTATTATTTAAAAAAAATACATTTAAGTTATATCAAAATAAAAATAACATCATCATTATTTTTTAAGTTTACACTATTTTCAGGGATACAGATTAATATGATGCATTCGCTAACAAGTAACAATAAGAGAGAGCTTCCCAATTATTAGCCGCCTTCGTGGGGTCCACGTGCAGGGATCCATTACGCAACTTCCACGCGGTAAGGCGGTGACAGCTAAGGATCTTATTTCATTTCGTCGCTCGTCCCATTTAATATTTTGTTCCCAAAATAGACCCTTCGCTTGCTTTTTATATCCTCCACGCGTCTTACATTTCTCTCCTCATCCTTTTCTTCGTCGAGAAGTCGAAACCCTAACTTCCCCTACTTCCCCTCTTTCCTTTTTTCCTCAAGAAACCCTAGATCGATCGACCTAACTTTTCAGAGAAACAGACATGGCGAGCGCGCTGGATATGACACTAGACGATATCATCAAGACCAACAAGAAGAAGCCCTCATCCAACAGTGGCGGCGCGGGTCCCAAGCGCCGTGACCGACCCACCGCTGCAGCTGGTGGCCCCGCACGCCGGAGCTTCAAGCGGGCCGGGAAGCGTGCCCCTCCAATCTCGAAGGTATAGCTTCAATTCTCGCCGATGCGCTCTCTTCAGATTACCGTGTTGGATTCATCCTTCAATGCGAGATCTCTCGTTGTCGATCAGATCTGTTGGATGATCTAGAATTATGTCTCGATCCGACAATTCTCGCAGATGGATCCGTCTTTTAGTATCAATCAGATCTTCTAATGAACGATCTTGGGTTTCCTAACTATTTTCGAATCGATCCAGTTACCACCATGTCTCAGACAATATTTCTCTTGGACAATCAATCGAATCTAGCAATTTATCCTATTCTGTGATAATCGGGTCGGATTTGAAACGAATTGATGCAAAAAAAAAGATGTTATGGATGTCTGTTGAATATACTAGTCGGTGGTCGTCTAAGGTTATCTTCTCACTTGATGTGCGATTCAGGCACCAGATGCGGCATGGGAGCACGACATGTTCACTGAAGAACGCCCTGCAAAGATGGGTAGGATTTCTTCGATCGAGACCGGAACAAAGCTGTACATCTCTAACCTGGAGTACGGTGTCTCAAACGATGACATCAAGGTATTTTTTGCTTGCTTTTCATTTAAAAAAATACCATTTTGTACTTATATTTTGGGCGGCACGGTTTGAAGTAGTTTAAGTAGAAGTTTGTTGATCTTTTGATTGTAGTCCTTGTCATTTACTTTGGATGCATCCCTTTATGAGATTTTCCCTGCTGTTTGGTTGGAATTTCCAAAGATTATTTTTTATCTGTGAAGAAGTTAAATTTGATTTTGGGGGTGAGAACAAAAACTGTCTAGCGTACCAGGATAGAACTTGTTAGGGTTCCACACCCTAACTATTTGGCAGGGAACTTGGGATTTTAACTTTTCTAATTACTTGTATGCAGGAGTTGTTCTCAGAGCTTGGAGATTTGAAGAGGTTCTCGGTCCATTACGACAGGAGTGGCAGATCGAAGGTAACTAATTTTCTCATTTTCTCAGAATTTTGTTTTTGGATTTTGTTTGGGACCTGTATAATGTTGTGGTGAACCCTGGTTTGTTCAGGGAACAGCTGAAGTAGTGTACTCAAGACGGGCTGATGCTATTGCGGCGGTGAAAAGGTACAACAATGTGCAGCTCGATGGCAAGCCAATGAAGATTGAGATCATAGGAACAAATGTCTCTGCACCAGCTGGTCCTGCTGCTCCAGCTAAAACTGCTGGCTTTGGTGGTGCTCCAAGGAGGTGTGTTTATTGTCTAATTTTTACATAATGTCTCTTTGAATCTATTGTGATATATAAACTGAGATAGCAGACGCGCTTGGTATTAATGTCATAAAATTTTGTAATTTGTATTCCAACAGTGGACAAAGAAGAGGTGCACCGGCATCAAGGCGTATTGGTGGTGGTGGTGGTCGTGGAGGCATGAGAGGCCGTGGCCAAGGCAAGCGCACAGGCCCACCAAAGAAGGCCATCTCAGCAGATGATCTCGACAAAGACTTGGACAAGTACCACACTGAAGCGATGCAAACCAACTAGTCAAGACTCAAGATTATGTAGTTGCTCTGTGGTTGTGTTAGTGTGGTTGAATGCCGTTATCAATGGCTTATTTATTTTCATAGCTGTGATGCTACTGTGTTGAAGGAGGTGCTCTCTTGTTTGTGGGGCTTGGCTTGCTCTTTATGGGTGTTTTTACTGTTTGCTCCATAGTATATTTCTAGTTCTAGACTTGTAGTAGAATTTCTCTGGTGACTTTTTAGAACATTTAAAGACTTTTAGTTGTCGATGTGCTCTCCTTTCATTTTTTTTTGAAGGCTATCTGAAGGTTTGAAAGACTTCCACTTATTTGGCTTGAATGATAACTACTGTGGCTCGACTTGAGGCTGTTATACATTTTCAGGTATGCTATGTTTACTTTATTTGAGAATATTTAAATACATATTCCCATCTTGGGGGTTTGTTTTTAAATTTTGTTTGATCTGTTGTTCTTGCAGGTAAGCTAGGTCGTGCTTCCATGTATGTTGAGAGTTTTTATTTGAAATTACCAAGGCTACTCAGGTGTAAATACTGCGATCTTGGTGTCATGTGTTGGATTATAAGCAGCCTTTCATATCCGTTAGATCTCCAACTCGTCTATAATTCCATATTAAAATTAAGGTAGAATTTGTTAATCATTGAGCAGGTTCTGACATGGCATCCTGTAAGCAAGAATCAGTAAGATCAAGAAAAAAACAATTAGGTGTATGAGATGTCAAATAATTTGGTGGGGTATGACATAGGTAATTAATTTTTTATAATTTAAATGCTTTTCTTATGGATCTACATATTGGTTCTCTAACGCTCGCGAGGGTGGGGGTGTTAGGGGAATAACTCTCTCAATTCACATTTATTAGTTGTTATCGTGGTATTTTATTTTTGGTAGTTATGTAATTTAGGCAAGGTTTATTTTATTGTTAGCTATAATACAATTCTTTTGTGCGTTTGTACAATGGATCATTATTTTATTGTTAAATAAAATGCAATTAGAAATTGTTGCTGTCTTGACCTCTCTGTAGCTCTTGAGATCCATTTTGTTGTGTTATTGCTACGAGGCCAATACGATTTTGTTCGTGTCGCAATTTTAGTTCATCTGTTTGTAAAAAAATGAATAAAAGGCCTTGAGTAACATCTGTTTGATGGGGTCAGTATATCTTTTCTGCCTATTTTGATTGTTTAACACGATGTAACCTGTACTCAGGAAGTATGGGCATGTAAACATGGTGTATCGCCAGTCTTTACCTACAACTTGGGAAGATCAGGGTTCTATATAATCAATCAAATTAAGGTTTTGATACTTCGTGCCAATACGTTTTCTTTATGTGTTTCGTGTACTGTGGCAGTGCTTAGTGCATAGTGCAACAAAATTAAATTCTTTTACTAGCGGCTCGTTTTTCTCTACTAAACAGCACACGGCTCCTGGTTGCAAAATAGAGAGAGAGAGAGACTTGGGAAACCGTAAGAAATTTTACGCACAATTTTGAACTTCAAGATGAATGTTTCATCGGTGGTGGTATACTTCTAAAATGGGGCTAATGTTCTGGATTGAGCATAGTTACCCTTTAGGCTGTTAATACAATGCTTAATCACAGAGCAACAATTATGTGGATTGATATTCAATGCTGGATTGATATTCAATGCTTAATCACAGAGCAACAATTATCTGGATTGATATTCAATGCTTAATCACAGAGCAACAATTATTTAATCACAGAGCAACAATTATCTGGATTGATATTCAATGCTTATGGAGCTAACTCTTTTGACATCGGATTTCTTATTTTGAAATACTTGGCAGGGGATTGAGACCGGATCAATAAGAAATGAGTCCCATGCAGCCATCCCTAACCAACTCCACTCACCTCAGCCACCTCGGCCACCCCGGCAGCTCCAGCCACCCCAGCCACCCCGGCCACCAAAGCCAGGCCACCCACCCCAACCATGCAGCCCACCCTAGCCACCCTAGTCACCCCATCTGCCCAGCTAACCACCCTCAGCAGCAGGCTACTGGAGAATGGCAAGAAGTTCGTCGGCGCCGCCGCTTCCCGCCTAACTGGCGAACCGCTACTGATAACACACCGCTGGTCCGTCCCTACCACCCATACACTGACAAACCGTCCTATGCTAGTGTGGTGCGCCGTGGCCCTAGCATTACCACCCCCGCGACCCCCCCGCAATCGCCCATCACTATACCGTCTTCTTCATACTACGTGTCCCCTCATAGCCCGTCCCAGCTATGCTTCCCCCCCTCCACTCGCTTCCCGGAGTGGCGGGGTCGCTGCTTTCGGTGTTGTAGGAGAGGACATACCCTAGCCATGTGCCGTAACCCCAAAAGGTGCGGCAAGTGCTGGAAATACGGGCATGTGGGCCTTCAATGTAAGCAACGAGTGTCACGGCCTGCCAACACTACTGCCATCGCTCCGACAGTTGTCAGTCAAGGAGGGAAAGGAGAACCGGGTTTCGATGAGCTATTGACGGATGGCTACCCCTATGCTACACCGGCCATGCCGGATGGCCGGGTACACACCGTCCATTGTTTTATTGACCGAGATGATGAGTACTTTATGGAGGTAGATAAGTTACAACGCAGGGGAGTAGTGCTCCTAGCTGAACATGGCATGCCGTATGAGCTAAGTTGTGACAATGTGGCAGACCTCGCCATGAAGACTAACTTGCTGACTCGCGAAGAGATCCGAGTCAGTTCCCTACCGGACTCTAAGTTTCTTATCACCTTGCCGGAAGGTCTGGCTCCGGAAACCTTCATACATGCCACCCCGGTGGACGCGTGGGAAGAGGGTTTAAGCTTTCAGCAGTGGTCGCCTCACTATGGTGCTTCCATCTCTATCCCTGAGTACAAGGTTCTCATCAGCCTTCATGGTATCCCGCCACATCTCATGCGTGAAAAGGAGGTCATTAAAATGGTGAGTAAATTCGGGGTCTTTCTTGGTACAGTGGGACAGGAGAACCCTGCAAATCTATCGGCCTGGTGGGCGGTGGCAGGGGTAGACGACCTTCGTTATGTCCCTCAGCATGTCACTGTACACGATGGAGGCATGATCCGCCAGGTATGGGTGCAACCACTCAAATGGATGAAGCTCCGTTTGTACACCGCTGAGGACCTCCCACCAACCCCTCCAACATATACTGGCCCCCAGTCTCCGGTGCAATCCCCGACGCCATCGCCTCCAGACTCGGATGAAGAACATGAACTTGGTGCCGATGCTGAAATATTCCCTTTAACCCGTAAGACGATCCGGGACATCTGTCGCGGCCAGGACCCTCGGTCGTTACCGGAGGAGGTTCGTCACATAGCTGGGATAGAGGATCCCCCGACCAGGGCGGCAGATAGCCTCCATACCACACAAACCGGGGGCCGGGAGGAGCTGGCATCACGAGATCCGGAGGGCACTGTAGTGCAACAGACGCCGTATGGATCTACTGCCGCAAACAATCCGCGGATGGGGGGGCCCGCGAATCCTACAAAAAGTTCTTCAGTTTTTCGTAGCCAGGATACATCTTCAACCCGGAGGATTAACCCTATCTTCGTGGGACCGGTTGTTGGTCGGGCGGGTCAGACGCTTCACAAAGAAGCACCCCATATAACTCAGTCCGAGGGGAATGCCATAGGAAATCAAGGACGTGTAAGACTTTTGAAAAGGGGGAGCCAACTGCCAAAGGCCACGCCTCCTCTTACACAATCCCAACAGTCGGATGCTCAGGTACGGAATGATACTGAGATACACGCAACAGTGCAAGGGTCAATTCATCATGCGTTGGAAACCACAGAAGCACGTGTAGGCTCCCAAGAAGGGAATGTTCTGCGGCAGGGTTTACATAGTACAGTTCCAGTCTGCGCACAAGACACAAGAGACGTGAGGGAAATGACAGCTGTTGCTAGCCCAACCGGATCAGCCGGTAGCAGAGGTTCTTCAGATCCATTCACCTCACTAGCGGACCTCAGAAAAGCCGTGCGGATCAAGAGAAGGAAAAGGGCCCAAAGTTCGGGTTCTGCGGGGCCCTCAAAGAAGCAGTCTACAAAGGTCCGAAGCCCAATCCGAAAAAACCAAGTTGCTGGGCTGTCAGCACAAAGGAATATCCTACCGGCCCAAAATAAAACATCAGCCCAAACCAGAGCTTTAGCCCAAGGACTGCCAACTCGGACCAGCTGTGACATGGACCCTTCCGGCTTCTTCCAAGTCCGGATGTCTTACGGTCTTTGCACTGATATTGCGCGGCTTGTGGGTGTTAGCACTGATGAGGTGCTTCTCACGGTGGATGAAGACAACGAAGAAAGAATTAGACAGCCCCCAGTGCAACCCGAACCAGAGGTACTAGTGGAGTCGGAAGAGGAGGGGGATGAAGACTGAGAGCCTGGCTCTAAGACCACATAGTGTTGTTGATGTTTTAAAATTTTAATCAATGAATGGAAAAAAAATGAAGATATTGTCTTGGAATGTCAGAGGGTTAGGGATGATGAGCAAATGTGATGTTGTTAGAAATATTGTCAAAAACTCGAGATGTGATATTTGTTGTTTCCAAGAGGTTAAATGGAACACTTTTGATATTTGCTACGTAAACAGAGTCCTCCCTTCCTTTTTCGATAAAAACTGTGCTATGATATTTGCTAACGGGTCGAAAGGAGGATTGCTCATAGCATGGAAAAAGAATTTTCGATTGATTAACTCTTGGAGCTCTAGACACTGTCTTTCGGTTGCTCTTAGACAAGAGTCGACCGGATGGGAATTTCTGGTGACGAATGTCTACGGACCGAGTGAGGATGCTCAAAAACTCGGGTTCATTGATGAGCTGCGGCTTACACACACGCTGGTACACCAACCTTGGGCTTTACTAGGAGACTTCAATATGGTCCGATGGTATGTTGATCGTTCGGCAGATCTTAGAGGATATGGCCTCATGTGTGCGTTTAATGATATGGTCCGAGATTTAAACCTAATGTCGAGCTCACGAACCGCTCCTATACGTGGACAAGCAAGAGACCGCAACCGATCTTCTCAAGGCTGGACCGGACCTTTCTATCCTCTCATTGGGCGCTGAATTTTCCAGTGATCAAGTTGAGGGCGCTTGAAATGGTCGTCTCCGATCATGTACCGCTTCTACTAAATTGCTCTATGCAATCGACGACCAAAGCTCCACCCCGCCTCGAAATTTTCTGGTTCAACTACAAGGAAGCATGTCAAATAATTCAGCAGGTCTGGAGCTTGAATGAGGCACAGCCGCAAGGGGTAGCATTGGGGTTCCAAGTGAAAACTGAAAAGGTACACCGAGCACTTAAGCAATGGCACCTAGGCCGGTTCTCGGCAATTGAAGATCAGCTCCAGAACTGCAGGAAGGCGCTGATTTTGTTCGACACGATAGAGGAAAAACGGGTGTTGGATACACGAGAATTTCAGTTTCGATTGAAGATAAGGGCAAGGGCCTACGAGTTGGCGCAAAATGTGGAACTTAGGTGGATGCAACGATCACGAGTCACATGGTTACGGAGTGGGGACAAAAACACTCGGTTTTTTCATGCTTACGCATCCACAAGAGCCCGACGAAATGCGATGGAGTCAATACAATTGCAGGATGGTACTCTATGCTCCAATAGAAAGGAAATTGCCAGCATTTTCCGTGACCACATGAAAACTATCTTGGGCACTGCTGGGGCAGCCTTGCATTTCAATCCCTCCCACTTATACCCCTGCATGCTTGACCTGGCCGAACTGCAAGCTCCCTTTACGCACCATGAGATTGAGTGTGCCGTGCGCCAGCTGGCGAACAACAAGGCTTCGGGTCCCGACGGCTTGCCGAGTGAATTTCTTAAGAACATGTGGCCTATGCTCAAGGAGGAAATCAAGGGAGTTTTTGAATCCTTCTTTCATAACCGACTGGACCTCGTGGTCCTGAACAAGGCAAATATTGTGTTCGTGCCTAAGAAGAAAAAACCAGAGGAGGTGGGAGATTTTCGGCCAATCAGCATCATAAACTTGGTGCCCAAGCTGATCTCTAAAGTGCTCTCTAATAGACTTCGACCCAAGCTGCCCGAATTGATCTCACCGCAACAGACAGCATTTATCAGGAATAGACATATCGCTGAATCGTTCATATCCACTAGAGAACTCCTGCAGGAAATCTATACGGCTAAGGATGAAGCGGTTTTCCTAAAGCTAGACTTTACAAAGGCGTTTGATTCAGTCCATTGGCCCTTTCTTTTTCAGGTAATGCGGGCGAGGGGGTTTCCTGAAAAATGGATCCAGTGGATTTCCACTATCCTAACCACCTCGGCCTCAAGGGTGGTGGTCAACGGGGAGCAATCAGAATATTTTTCTCATCAAAGGGGCTTGCGTCAAGGTGATCCCCTTTCACCAATGTTATTCATCCTGGCAGCAGACGTCCTGCAACGAATGGTGCAAGGGGTCAACACCAGCCTTCCTTACTCTATATCAGGTAGAATCCCGGAATCGGTCTTGGCACTGCAATATGCCGATGACACGGCTCTTATTGCAACAGTGGAGGAGCACATGCAAGCAGTTATTGTTCTAAAGATCACCCTTCGATTGTTTACCAAGATCTCTGGGTTACATATCAATTATGGGAAAAGCTGTTTTGTTCCCTTCAATTTAAGCAGGGAACAACTACACAAGGTCAGTGCAATTCTGGGCTGCCCGAAGCAAAACCTCCCGGTTACTTACTTGGGAATGCCGCTCACGGTCAAACGACCGCGCCGTGACTTATACATCCCCATCATTGACAAAATTGAGAAAAGATTTGACGGATGGAAGTGCAAGCTGATCTCGAGAGGAGGTCGTTTACAGTTAGTTAAGTCGGTATTGTCTTCCATACCGATCTACTATATGTGCTGCTTCCAGTTACCGGTCTGGGTGATTGACAGAATTGATCGCATTCGAAGGGCGTTTTTGTGGGGCAAGAATGAAGTTCAAAGGGCTGGGATCTCATTGCTAAATTGGCAGGAGGTTTGCGTACCAAAGAGATGGGGGGGTATGGGCATTATGGATCTCCGTACTCAAAACATCTCGCTTCTGCTACGGTGGTGGTGGCGTTTATATGATGATCCAACGGCATTGTGGTCGGTCACGGCCACCAAACTGAGGAGGTATGGTATACATGCAAATGGGCCCTGTTTCTGGATGATTAGAGGATCCTTTTTTTGGACTAGGTTGCAAAAATTGCGGCCTCTCTTTAATTGGTCCACTCTCTGGAAGATCGGCACAGGGGAAGGAATATCCTTCTGGCAGGACTCATGGCAAGGACTGGCAATTGCCAATACAATGTCGCTCAGACCGCCTAGCCCATCTATTTCACTGAGGGACGCCATACCGATCATCCATTTGCTGGCACCGGAATACACTGATCAGACAACCAATGTAGTTTTCGGGCAAGATAAAGATATCATTCGATGGAAATGGGAAAAAGGAGGTTTCTACTCGGCACGGTCTGTGTATGCGGCCATTAAAGGAGGGGGTATGATCCGAGATAGGTACGTTGCAGTCTGGAGGTCCCCGGTGCCCCCTACGGTGAAGGTTTTTGCTTTCCTGCTCCTCAAAAACAGATTGCTGGCTCACGACAACATGAGGCATCGTCACATGATTTGCTCTCTGTCGTGTGCACTGTGTGATAACTGCCCAATTGAGTCCGCTTTCCACATTTTTTTCCTTTGTCCCTACGTGGTCCATGTTTGGTTCACTCTGGGCAACAGGGCCGGCTTCAGGTTAATCAACATCAATCGAGACCTCTGTTCCACCTGGGAAGCTTCGATTAACTCAATCAAACAAAGAGGGGCACTCTGGCAAAAGAAGGCGATACCTCTACTCCTATGTGCCATATGGGAAACCTGGAAGCAAAGAAATTCTAAAATTTTCTCAGGTAAAAGAATGACACCATCGGTACTGGCAAACAGAGTATGGGATGAAGTGGAGCAATGGATGGCTCACTGTTGAAGTTGGCGTTTCTTTCTGCTTCCTTTTCTTAGTCTGGGAATTACTACTGTTATTGTTTTTTATAAGTAGTTGCAGCTATTTATAGGTTGCCCTTCGATGTTTGGATGTAATATGTAAATTTGAGGTTGTTTCTGAATTAATAAATCAACTTGGCAGCCACTGCCAAGCTTTTCAAAAAAAAAAACAATTATGTGGATTGGCATTCGGTGTTATAGCTGCTTTCTTTGCTTTTCATGGCTTCTTTTGTACCATGAATAGTGCTACCACCTAGCCTAGAACAACGAGAAAAAAAATAACAGATCATATCTTTCCTTGACTGGGGATTATCAAATTTCCACTCCACCTGAAGCTAGTCCAAGCTTTTACTTGAGAATCCTCAATTTTACTACGTAATTGTCGAACTTCAACAATTGAATATCAATGTCTCCCAAAGAATCAAAAGACTTGGCAACCAAATGTTAGGAGCCCACACAACCAAACCCGAGAAAAAGCAGCAGTATCAATTAATCTCTACAGAGCAAAATAAAATAGCAGGAACGCCAACTAATTTCCAAATAGCATAACAAAATATAAACCATGTGTTAGTTCGAGTGCAAGTGGCGTCAGCCAGCACTGATATATACATATACCCCAAGGTGCTAGACGCCTCAAAAGGCACAAAGCCGCACAATATCTAAAAGGTTAAGTAAGAGAGCTTTATTCAAAACATATATATACAAACATAAGATGAGACAGATAATTTAGAACACATTCAAGTGGATAGTATTTCCTGTCTTTTGGGCAAGCATGTTCATGTCAAATTCCTTGCTGAGGCTTCCTCTTGTCCATCTACGCAACATTTCTAATGCTGCTTTAGGCTGATCCATTGGAACCATATGACCCGCATCATGTACCTGATTTATATGAGCCAAAATAAATACATAATTAATAAACATTTGTTAGATGAGTGACAACATGCAAACAAATTTAAGAAAACTATACGTCTAAAAGTGCTCACTTTGAGGAAACTGAGTGGTCCATATGATTTAATGAGTCCAGCCTCCTCTCCGTCGACAGTAAATGATGTCATGTTAGTCTCAACAAATGTCTCAGAACCTGACCATTTCATTGAGTTGACCCACCTATAATTGCCTGTAACACAACCGCACATACTCATATTACATCTTACAATCACATGTAATAAAAAAAAGAGAAAGGGCTGGACAAAAAACAAAGTACTTTATGAAAAAAAAATTGATTTGAGTACAAACTTACCCAACCAATTGCAAATAAGGTCATATTCCCCAGCATATATCAGAAGCTTGATGCCATCTTCAATTAATTCAGGAATGCCCACTTCCAGATTCCTCATCCAATCAGCAATCATTGCTTCATAAACCAAGGGACTACACGACACAAATTTCCTGTTGCCTACACCAAGTGCTTCCCTCACTGATTTGTTGTTCAGAAATGTATCCATTTTTGAGAAATCATAGCATAGGGTTCCTTCACATTTTTTCCTAACGTCATAATACTGAAAAAGACACAGTTACATAAAAATGGAGTTAAATGATAATTTGATGTGCCTGGTACTTGTCAATCATCTTTCGTGTGCTTGTATTAATTAAAATCAACTAACAATTTTCTTTCATTTACAATTTTTTTCTTTTTCTTTTGATCTGGTAACTCATCTGCTTCCATAATAAAATTATATTCAGAGGGATATGCATATTATTTTTCACATTGGATCAAATAAATATAGTTATCTGTGTTAACATATTTATAGAAGCCTACCGAACTAAAAACAAGGTACCAATGGAACCAATTTTAGTAGAATACTAACATTTATATTTCCTGCACTAAGCAAAATGGAATTGAAGATGGAGTTGCACACAGCATAGGAAGCAATACATGCTACTGTCCCAGCAGTGCCTGAAATGTAAAACAAAAGAACCATGCTTCTTACTTGACAGAAACTGCATATGGTGGAACATTAAAAGGTAAATCTTGTACTAGGTACTTACTGCACAGTTCGATTCCAAGTTTGCAAAGCGGGTATATCTTGCTGATGGTTTTATGTGTACTCTCTCCAATAAGTCCCATATCCAGAGCAAAATCAGCATATGCACCATACTGAATCTCTGGATCTGTAAGCCCATTGCCAATAGCAAAACCCTGCGACAACAAAGTTGACCATTATTTTTATGAACTATTTAGTCATTCTTGTTGGAGAGAACAAACTTCAAATAAAGACCACAACAATTGTTATGCCTAGGACCAGTACTGGTCCTCAAAAAGCTTTTTAGCAGTTTCTGTAAATATCACCTTTTCCTCGGTCTTTTGCAACAAAACTTAGAATGGCGTCAAGAGAAAAAGGTTTGGCTGAACTAGGAATGCCATTATTGCTCAATAAAGTAAGACAAATCGTCATAGAAAGAGCAGCTTAACCTAAACCTATACTTTGGTGATCATACTACTTTTTTACAAGATACCTTCAAATTTATATGAAGACCCTCCTCGTTTTTGTTCCCTTGGTGAACTCTTGAGGCAAATGCAGGAATATAGTGACCAGCATATGATTCTCCAGTAATATAAAACTCATTATCTAAATATTCTGGGTGCTCCATAAAGAAAGCCTGGAGAATAAAAAGCAGACAGTAATTTCATCACAAAGGTTTTGCATAATCACAATGATTAAAACTAGAGCAGTAATTGGAATCTTGAACTTACCTGTAGGAAGTCGTACAAATCATTTGCTACTCCTTTCTCCCCAAATCGGACGTCCCTTGGATCTGTACTGTAGCTGAATCCAGTCCCTGTTGGCTGATCAACATAGATGAGGTTTGATGCCTACAAAAACATAGCTGAATAATTAATCTCAAACTTGATAGTCAACTGTCATAATTAAGAGTAGAATAAATCAACAAGGGAATAACGCCATAACCTGACAAACATATTAAGCTACTAGCTATTGAAAAAGAAAAACCTAGCCCATTTAGAGAACTCAATCAGATATCTGTAACTTGGCAGCCAAAAAAAATGAACAAGTTGATTTCTTAGCTCAGTTCTTTATATACAAATTAATACAGAATGTTATCAACCTTTGATATTTTTCTTGTACAAAAATGCAGGAATGGGGCTGGAAATTTTAACTATCATAATGAATGTACACTAATTTCATGTTTTGGGGTCAAATAAGGCGGATTTAATGAAGTAACATAGTGTGCCTCACTTAACCGAGAAATATTTACCGACAGACTCGGTGATATTTTTGAGGGTATATACACCTGATATTCACCTAGAATAACCTACGTTTCTCTTGATTTGATTGATAACATTTTTTTCACATTTACCGACAGACTCGGTGAGATTTTCGAGGGTATATACACTAATATTCACCTAGAAAAGCTACATTTCTCTTGATTTGATTGATACCATTTTTTCACATTTACTGACAGACTCAGTGAGATTTTGGAGGAAATAGGCCTGCACGAGATGTGTGCCTCACTTAACCTATTGGAACCTGGAGAACCTGGAGAGTCTAAGTGACCTACCTACTAAAATTGGATGCACTAATGGACAATACAAAACCTATTTCTCCTCAAATTATAAACAGTTTGTTCTTTTACAACAATACACTTAAAGTTCCTTATGGTTTACACCATGGACGACATCCTAAACCATATCAAATTCTTGCAATATCCCTGTGTGCGCAAATAGTAGCCATGGCAATGACAAACTTGCCAGTGGTGTGAACCCAACAAACGAGAACCATATAACCACTCAAAATGAGGAAAATGTATTGATGGATTCTCTATGGTGCTTGGACACATATACATTACAGAAATAAAAATGCTCGAATGATGATGACTTCATACTCGGGCATATGGGCCTAAACTATGAGGTTTTTACCCTTGGAGGTGGTACTGCTTCTAATTGCCATTAGAGGCATCTACAATATATTCATTATTACGTTACAAATGCTACACCTCCAGGTTTTCTGAATGGTGCCATTTGTTGACTCATCTGTCACAATCATCACCTTATAGTTGCATGCACAATTTTCTCCATCATAAGGACGGGTACATCATGCACGTTTTCTGTCCCAAGTTGTGAAAGATTACAGCTTAATAGAGCTGGAAGGATGCTTATGTATGTTACTTTGTTATGTGTAGATCAGTAATCCAGTAAAGTAAATTGTATATTTTGGAGGGCTATGTTAATTGTAAGTGGGTAAGGATTTACACTATTCAGCATTTACCTATTATCCATCATTTGTTCATATAAGGGGAAAAAAGAAATTTTAATTTTATCATGATAGACCATTTGTTGTTTCATGGCAATAATCTAAGAAGAAACATTATTTTACTCTTACAGAAAACATATCAGGCAGATACATACCTTATCCCAGCCATAGTCATTCCACACAAGAGACAAGTTATCTGCAATTTTGAAAGGACCATTCTCGTAGAAAAGTGCCAACTCACTGCTGCAACCGGGACCGCCTGTCAGCCAAATGACAACAGGATCGCTGCTTTTCCCTCGGGATTCAAAGAAGAAGTAGAACATCCTGTGAATTTTTGCAAAATTAAATTCAACAATCGCTTTCCAATTGACCTGCGAAGGACATGCCCTTTTGACATCATACTGTTCTCAGATTTTAAATATACAATGACTTAAAATATTATGAAAGACTTATAATCAAAGATGCAAGGAAACAAACATTATTTTCAATTATTGAGATTTTACTATTTCAATATATCTATAATCTGCACTTCCTTTTTTAGTAATGCAATGAGCAGATTTGTATATTTCTAGAATGTCATTGACTTACCCCATGTCACAAACTAGTCATGGTCATTTATTTGTCACTAAACTTATTAATTTGAAAGATTGTAACTGGCCACAATACTGGAGACCTCATGTTGATTTGTCACTAGATATACTGATTAGCTTATGTCTTATGTAAATTTTCAACACATCTTGGCAATCCTAAAATTGAACAAGGCAGTGCAATATGCAACAGCCACTAAAGAAGAATCCCAGTGATTAATATTTCAATTGTGCCGGACCTGCCGGTAGAAGATAAGTGTATCAGATGCTAAAATTGAACCCTGAAGCATTTCTAATCCTAACAATACAGAGGAAAAAACAATCAGAAATTAATAAAAGAAAGAAAAGAGGAGTACTTGGCAGCATGAGTGTGTTGAAGTTTATAGTAACCGGCATGGTGGCCAAGCTCATGGACTGATGCATTGGAGCCGCTATCACCTAAAATAGGGAGATGGATCCGCTTTTCGACCAGGCGCGGAGTCCGATTGGAATCAGCGTCATCTCCGACAAAGGCGGCGGCATCTTGAGTTTGATCTCGATCTTGTGGGATGGAAGGAAGGAGGTTGAGGTCGCGGATCAGCCTCTGCGCGAATCGGAGAGGCTCAGAGTAGTGAGCATCGCACTGGATAATTAAGAAGAAGAGGAGCAGCAGACCGCCGCCGCAAGCATGGCCAGAGAAGAGGGAGGTTTGGGGCTTCATAGTCGTCGCTCGCTCTCCAAAAGATGCTATGCTGGTACGCTTGTATTGGTTTGATCGGTACTTTTTTAAAGACGAGTGCAATTGCAGTCGCTGGAACTCTAGAAGGCTAGAGAGGCAGGAATTTATATCCTCTAAGGTAACAGAATATTACTCTTTATATCTAGACCGTCCAATTAGAACCCGCACGAATATTAAAGGTCCTCTTGCATTCCACCTCGGGCCGGGTTAGTCCGGATTCTGATCGGACGGTCCGAATCTAAAAGACAATTTACCGTTACCTCAGAGGATGGGGAGGCAGCATATGTATTTTTTTTATAATTTTTCTTTCATTTCACATCAATAAGCATTGCAGTACCGCGTTAAGATCTGACCGTTGATTTAGTCGGCACTCTCTAGTCTCTACAGAAAACACCCTTTTCAAATCGACGGCCATAACTGGGAGATATGTGCGGAGTAATTATCTCGGATAACTATAATTATTTAGTTTAGGGGCATTGGGCATATCGTCCAAGGCCTCTAGCCCACTCAGCTTGATGTCTTTGATAGGCCTCTATCATAAATGGGTCCAGCCCAGGTCTAGATCAAGGCTTGATGTTCTTTAATTGTTTTTCTGCTAACAAAATTGTGCTCTATCATATTCACACGATCAGTACATAAACAGAATACCTTGTTGACCTTTCACATCGCTATGGATCTGCCTATCTAGCCCAACCAAGTAAAGCGGCCCGACAGCTCCAAGTTTTCTAAGATAAAAATTACAAACATTGGAATTATTGTTTCTCAAAGCTAGCCTGATACCAAAGATGAAAAGGGAAGATTTTTTTTATTTTTTAGTTCGTTCCGTATTTGATATCTAAATTGAGGATATGGAAATGTAGATATGTATAAAGATAATTATTCGTGTATATATTTTGGAAGAATGTAAATAAAAAAGTTTATCTTATTTATCATTATGTTGGGTACCTGATACGAGTATCACTTTATTTAATATTTATATTTGTCTATAATGACCTATCGAAAAATTACTCCATAATAAGTTCAATGAATTGTTTTGGAATTAAACAAGTTCTGTTCTAATATCCAAATTATATTCATATCTGTCAAGTGTCAAGTATACCTGTGTTTATATTTGTATCCGAAAAATAAAACCAATAATGATAAGATCTCTTGTGTACACTTTTATTAGCTCAGAGCGCTCTCGTGTTTGATTCAAATCTAGTCCGAGCTACACTCATTCGATTAAACTTTGGGCTCGTGAACATGAGATCGATTTCGAATTCAAAGTCATTTTGGTTGACTCATTCGAGCTTGGCATGAAATACCTCGACATATAACTATGCTATTCAATTTGGGATATCTAATAATATTAACTTTTACATTTTTACATATAGATATAATATTTATTTCAAATTTTATTATAAAATCAACCAAATATTAGTAATCATGTAAATTTTATCTAGAAAAAACAAGCATTAATTATTTTTACACTTTAACTAATTAACTAATATGAATATAAACATTAAATATTCTCAAATTTTATTATAATTATTAAAAAAAAAAGACTATTAATTATTTTACAATATGGATGCCCTTGAGAACGAGGGCCTTAAATTAACGACTACTTTTCAGTGTCCACCAAGTTACATCTCATACAACTATTCCAGATGTTGTTTGCATGGTTATGATACAATAAAAGATTTCACCTGAAAATGACTAGTTCGTCATTCATATCCGACAATATAATGGAAAGGGAATGACTAATTAGTTGGTCCCGCTTTCTATTTTAAGCCGACCAATACCATAGTTTCCATTATTTAACTTAATTATTGTAACCAACTTGTTAGAGAGACAGAGTAATACGACCCTACACGTGTGGAAAAAAAAGGGTCCCGGAACTCCATCCAAATATTTGTAGATAGGACCGCACTTGTGGAAAAAAAAGGGACCCGGAACTCCATCCAAATATTTGTAGATAAAACCACCTTGCGGTCCATATTTCTCATTATTCAATAAATTATAGGAAGCTGATAACAGTATCCGCGTTATAGTACCCGTATTGTATCCGCACTATAACTACCATAACTACCATAACTATCTGGGGGACCGCAAAAACTCCAGCACTTAATTTTTTTTCTAAAGTATTAATATGTATGTAAGGAAGTATTTATACCTATGCACGGAAGTATTTATACCTATGAGGTGAACAATTTTTACGTAAATATTATTTCTCCAACCAAATCTCCCAAACGTACCCGCACCATAAATATCTGTGGGAACCATTCAAACTACATGGGAGGCCATACACGTTTTTAGAGATGAGTTTTTTTTTCTTCGTTCAATCTCATTCATATTTCTGACGATCTGTGAGGAATTTTGTGAATCTAAAATCACGAACATCTTCTACACAATTTTCTCTTTCAAATGAGATCTATGATGACATACTTTCGGACTCGTCAGCACACAAGTATTTATAACTCGTCGTGCAAGTATTTATACCTACATTTGTAAGTATTTTTATATATGACACTGAATGACGTCTGAAAGTATTAATATCAAGTACTGCAAGTATTTATACCTATGCACTGAAGTATTTATACCTATATGGTCAACTATTTTTGTTAGAAGAAGGTTGGCACGGGAACAATTGGAGAAGGTTGATGCAGTGATACGGGGTCTGAACTACTTCATTAGAGGAAGGTTGACACGAGAATGATTGGGGGACTGAAAAAAGGATGATCATAACAAGTTACGCATCAAAATATTAATATCTTATTTTCCAAGTGTTACTATCTTATCTTCCAAGTATTTATATTTATGAAGGTTGACGCGGAGACGAGTGCGGGAACTGGGAAAGGGGGACCATATAATTAGTGCGGACCATAAAAGAAGAGTGTTAGGATTTTAAAATAATAATTAGTAACGACCATATAATTAGTGAGGACCATATAATATCTTTTTAGAATAATAATTAGTGGGGACCATAGTACATAATTTCTGTAAATAGGGTGCGGGGATTTTTGGGGTACTGAATTGAGGGTACTCAAATTATTATTCTAAATTATATATGCACAAATGATAGTCTAAAACAAAAATAGGTAAACTGAACTAATAATTACATTAAGTATAGTCAGATGTGCAGCTAGATTTTCGAACTATGACATCAATTACATAATTTTTTTCTACAAAGAATGAGGATCGAGTTTACAGTACTATAACATTGTACTCTAGATTATAGATAAAATCATATAAAAATACAAAATTAAAATAAAATAGAGATAAATTGACCTCCATTTCTTCTACTTAACTTCGCCGCTAAATATAACGAACTTCGCCGCTGACTATAACAAACATTATTTTTTTAATATTATTTTTTAGGGAGCACCTAGCTGTCTCTCTGTAACAATCTCCCATTCTGTCCCCAAGGCATTAACTACCTGAGGGATCACTAACTATTTGGGGGGTGATCAGAGTCAAAATGATGATGAATTACGTAGGGTTTTGGCCTAGGTTTGCATATTATCTCACACTTATGTTTAATTAATTAGAGAAAGAGGCTACTGTCATCCTTCTTTATGTTTCATCGTAGGAAACATATTTTGGGACTATTTCACATCAAGTGGAGCAAGAATCAGGTCAATCGGATAAGCGACGCTCATCGACTAAGTCTCTCTTACGGCCCGCACTGACTGATATGGACCTAGCCAGATACGGACCAGGAGATAGCGCGATACGCATTAAACCCCTCAGCGACATGGTCTGGATACAGACCGTACCAGCCAGTATGGTCGTAACCAAGGTGCCCTTTAGGGAATAACTGCTCCAGCTGTATCCAGATCAGATTTCTCGGCCTTCACTCATCCCCAGACGTCCCTCACTCCTATATAAGCACTCTGGACAGAAGAAGAAGACATCTTTGTAATTTTGGTTAAATTTGATTAAGCGAGAAAGAGAAGAGTGTTGTAACCATGCCGTTCCGGGGCTAAGTTCTTTTCTTAGGAGCTAAGCAGTAAACGTTGTTACTCATGATGCTTTGATATATATATTTTCTGTTGATTATGATTTATTGTTGTTTAATTGAAATGCTTTTGTGATTTACTCTCCCTTCACCTGATTTCGATAATCTAGTTTAATCCTTTAGGGTAGTGACAGTGCTTTAATGGTAAGAGAAACTATGATGGACGAGTCAGCCTCGCTGGGAGTCATTAGATTTATGTGAAGAAAACCTTAGCGGAAAACCATAAATCAGAACAACAAAATGCGAACCAAGTTCTGTCATTTGCGTAAGTAACTCGCAGTGTTCTATGTAGTAACTTGTGTATTTTAGAGATCTGTCATTTGCGTAACTCGCAGTGTCCTATGTAGTGTCTTCCATATACAACAACAGAAAATCAGACCCGACAAAAGTAGAATATCAAAGAGGGTGTGCCAAAATCCTAGGAATTCTCATTTCTATCTTTATTTTAATTACTTTTAATTGTTGCCAAATTTACATTGATCACAACTTCAACTCTCAAATTTTCAAATTTTATCTAGTATTTCGAAAGATTGTGATTTGATCGCTCAAGACTCTAAACCAATATTTCCTGTGGATCGACCTCGATTATACTACTTGATAGGATTGTGCACTTGCGATCCGAACCGATAGCATTTCCGAGTTTATAAATTTTAAAAGATAACATCGCTCACTTTTGGGTGATCAGGGGGACCACTAACTACTTGGAGGACCGCCTAATATTTGAAAATTTTTACAACTGGCGCGTGCAAATATGGATACCTATGCGCAAGTATTAATATATAATTGTTAGTGTAATAATCTAGAAGTCAATCATAGGATAATTTATTCTATATATTTTGTTCATGTAATAGATGATTAATAAAAATATCATTTTGTTCTTTGGGATTTATCGAATTATGAATCATTTTGAGTTAATGACTTGAAATTGTAGAACTTCATAATATAGATGATAAATACTCTTAATAGTCACTAACCGAGGTAATTAGCAAAGAACACTAATTGATCAATTGAAGGTTAGTATGTGGATTAAATGATGGTTAAGTTTTACAAACCATAGACAAAGAGTTGTCGTTTTAATCATAGATACATGTTAGATAACATGATATTTGACAGACCCATAATGAAACATTAAATGGAATTGTGTTTGTGTCATTAATGTTTTCATTCAGTGTTAAGTTCTAAAGTATGAGGTGGTTCGTCGTTTCCTACATGAGAAGTGTATATTCGTGAGTTTCGTTTAACGCTATCCGTAAAAAGTAGCTATAACGATGACATTTCAGTATACATGACTTGTGCGGAGGAGAGATGTTCACCAAGACTACTATTGTCCCTCGTATACATTATGAGTGATAGTATCACTAGGCCTCTTGATAAAGTAGGGTTATCAGCTCGCGGTATGATTAAAGAGTTAATCAATATTTGATAATCTACTTAAGATCGAGAAAATAAAGTTTGCAAGGATGACACATACCTACCTTGAAACTGATCTGATACTATCAGACATAAGAATTAACACGAGTAAATTGTTTACTGGATCGTGATATTGTATTGTACAAAATCATCTGTGTCAATTGGGTAGTCATAATGCATTCTGCCAGATGCCGCTTATGATTTATAGAATTAAAAGAAGTTTTAATTCTATTGCCAACATAACACAGATCCTATCGGGTCACACCAATAGGAAATTAATCAGAGAATTAATTAATTAATTAATTATAAAGAGTTATAATTAATAAATAAATGTCATAGAGATGACAAGCTTAAACACATTAAATTTATAAGCGTGTACGACACGTTGTATAAATTTATCGCAACAACAGTCGAGGAAATATAATTATTCAGAATAATTATATTGATAATCAAGGGCATTTTGGTAATCATGCCAATGGCAAAATTCAATTTGAGTTTGTCAATGGCAATTTGGTAAATACCACAAAAGCTTGGGGGGCATTTCGGTCATTTCCCAACCACCTAAAAAATGCCTATAAATAAGTGGGCAGGGGTAAGAGAAAATCACAACTTCTGAATTCGATTCGATTCGATTCGGTTATATTTTCTCTTTCACGTGTTTCCTCCCAAATAGTGATTTGCGTAGAAAAGAAAGAAATACGTAATTCACGTATATTCATGAGAGTTGTGAATAGTGTATTTACCGTAAATATCGTATTTGCGGTGAATAGTGTTTCTACGAATATTCGTGAATCTGTTTTTGTGAAAGTCGTGAATCAGTTTTTACGATATTCGTGAATAGTGTTTTAGCGTAAAGTCGGTATAGTATTTCTGGCAAAAGAAATACCGACTCTCTGGTTGTTCCTGGTGGATGACTGATAGAGGCATCAGACATCTGGTGCTACGTGACCGAGTTATTCTGCATTCCAATTTGAATTTGGAAAAAGGTACAAATATTATTTAATTTATTTAAATGTTAAATAAATATTATTTTAGAAATCAATCGGAAAGTAGATACTCGGCTTATGGTAGAATGTGAAATTTTGATTTTACGTTATTTCCGCACCGTAAGCATAGTCAGAATTTCACGGTAAATTCCTGAGCAGAATTTCAGAAATTTTTTCTTAAAAGCAATTTGGCAAGATAAATTCTTAAAACAGAATTTTGCGGGAAATTTTCGGTTTGAATTTCACGGCTTTTCTAAAAAATCTGAATTTAGCGACTGGATTACCCAACAATAATTACCAAGTATTCATACCTAAAATACCAAGTATTTCGAAAAAAATGGACATATCTCGCACCCATCTTTTACACGTTTTTAGAGGTGGATTTTTTTTCTCTGTTCAATCTCGCCAATATTTCTGACGATTTGTGAGGAATTTTGCGAATGTAAAATCACAAACGTCTCTTACGCAATTTTTTTTCAAATGAGATCTATGATGACATACTTTCGGGTTTTCCGTCGCGCAAGTATTCATACCTCATTATGTATGTATTCATATCTCATCGAGCAATATTCATACCTCGTCGTGTTTGTGTGAATAGTTCATGTATTAAGTGTTTATATCTAACAAATTTTAGCAAAACAAATTCCATATAACACTGGAATGTCTAAAAGTATTAATATCAAGTATTGCAAATATTTATTACTTGTTATGCAAGTGTGAATAGTTCATGTATCAAGTGTTTATATCTAACAAATTCTATCAAATTTTTTCCTTATGGCATTGGAAGACGTTTGAAAGTATTATTGCAAGTATTTATACCTCGTCATGTAAGTGTGAATAGTCCATTTGTCAAATATTTGTACCTAAAATATTATATCAAATTTTAATTTTTTATTTTCCATGTGACACTGGATGACGTCTAAAAGTATTAATATCAAATATGGTAGGTATTTATACCTCTATTAGATAAGTATGAATAGTTCATGTGTCAAGTATTTGTACCTAACATATTATATCAAATTTTAATTTTGTTTTCTGTATAACATTGGATGGTGTCTGAAAGTATTAATATCAAATAATGTGAGTGTTTATACCTTGTCTTACAAGTATTTATACTTCAATAGACAACACTAAGTAGTATTTATTCCAAGTTTAATTGCAATCAATTTAAAAACTTCTTTTTATTTAATAGAACTAAACTCAGAAAACAAAAAAATAGAATCAAAATTGCAATTGACTTGAACATTAAGCTCTTGCACTATTAGTACACTTTGAAAATTATTGAACCAATTAGATTCACAAACTTTTTTTTTTCTAGATTAAGGCCGTAGGCACAAAATTTTATTAGGGCTTTGGAGTTACCCCTTGAAGAATTAAAACTAGATGACGTCTAAAAGTATTATTATCAAATGTTGTAAGTATTTATACATCATCATGTAAATGTAAATAGTTCATGTATGAAGTGTTTATACCTAACAGATTCTATCAATTTTTTTTTCATATAATACTAAATGACGTCTAAAAATATTAATATAAAATATTGCAAATATTTATACCTTATCATACATATATTTATATCACAATAAACAGTACTTGTTACAATATTTATTTATACCTAAATTTTTGAACAAAGAAAGCAATAATTTAGTAAATAATAAAAAGTCAATAATATTGGAGAGCTTGTACTGTTGTATTAATTCTCTTGTAACACACGATTTTCTAGCTCGAAAAGATTCACAGAACCGTCTGGACATTTGATCACATGTCTAGTTCGTAGGGTGACAGAGATAAAACAGGTCGCCGGCGCCGGTCGCCGGATGCAGTTGAAAACATTGTGGTAACATGTGATTAGAGATCGAAACATAAAAGTATTGATCAAAAGTGAAAGGGGAAAGAGAAAAAAAGATTCATCTGTTTATGTTTCGCCATTTCAAGTAGAAACTTAAAAAATTCAAAAGAAGACGAACTCCACGTAAGGTGGACAGAAGCAGGGGAGATTTCTTTTGGATGGCATCGGCACATCAGCTCAATTATTGCTCGTTTGCTAGTTGCTACGTACTGTGCTTGTTTTGCTTGAAGCGTCATCATTATTTTTCTACTTATTGTCACAGAAAAATCCACACCAGTTGTCCCGTTCCAGCCAGCGCAGACTGGTAGCCCTTTCTCCTGTCGGTACGGATGCTGGAGAGTCCCTCTCACAGAAATAGCGATTAACATTTTAGTTACACATTAATTACTCTTTTAGTTGTATAAATATTTTAGTATAGTACAGTGGGGCACTCCTGTTTAGTTGAGACCAGCAAAATTTCTAAAAGGTACGTACGTAGTTCAATTATTTCGCCCAGCTCTGAATGAATCATGGATTTTTATAATAATTTAATGTCAAAGATTTGGATGAAAATATATATTAATGTAACGATATAATTGTCAAACTAAATTATATAATTTTATAATAATTAAATGTCAACGATTTGGATGAAATTATATATTAATGTAACGATATAATTGTCAAACTAAATTATATAATTTTATAATAATTAAATGTCAACGATTTGGATGAAATTATATATTAATGTAACCGATATAATTGTCAAACTAAAATAAATAAAAGTGTTAATTTAATATATTTCGAGCGTCAACCTTAGAAATCAACTTAATTTAACATATCATTGTCATTGTGTTCATTATATTAACTTGAAAGAAAGCCGTGTACAAAGGTAGGCACTCTGTGTTCTTCCTATCACGCAGGTTCATTATCAATTAGGCTAAAGAAAATTTCCAAACTCGACATTAAGAATATATGAAGAGGAAGAATCTAATGCTTTAGACTTAGGGTTAAAATATTGTAATTTTTTATGCGCATATGATGAAAAATAATATAGTAATTTTATTTGGTCTTTATTTTTTTAGAATATTTGTTATTCGGAACATAAAAAGAAAATATGATTAAGACAACAAAATTAGAGACAAATATTGTAATTTATTATGCGCATATGATGAAAATAATATAGTAATTTTATTTGGTCTTTATTTTTTAGAATATTTGTTATTAAGAACTTAAAAGGCAAATATGATTAAGACAATAAAAACAGAGACATTTCAATCCTCATATACGCAGGGGCGGACCCACATGTAGTCGTCCCCTCTAGATTTTGAGTTTTGATGGAGATCTATCGGTCCCGACTGACTTTGTTCTCCCCTGAATTTTTTTTGCCCCCCTTTGAATTTCTAATTTGTAATTCGGGTTAAATTTAAGGTAAAATTAAAATAAATTTCTTGAATAATGATTGATAATTAGAATAATAAGTTAGAACATCAGAAATTATAAGTCAGAGCATTGGAAAATATAAGTTAAAACATTATTTTTTTATCGAGTACCCAATTAGTTAATGAGTTTAAACCCGATTAGCTATTTAAATCTAATTCGCTATTTTTTTTGCCCCTCCTAACAAAAATTATGAATCCGCCCCTACATATATATGAAAAGTGCAAATAAAAAATACATTTTGGGATATGCTGATAGTATATGTTTCTTTTCTTGTATTATACATTACCTTTTTCCTATGTTGCACAGATACGTCTAAACAGGCGGCGTATCGGTATCGGACACGTATCGGATACCGATACGCGTCCGATACAGTACCGATACGTATCTGATACGCCAGCTAGCGTATCCGCTTACGTGGCGTATCCTTACTCACCCCATACGGTCGCCAATACTCCGTTGACACGCCTGGATACGCCTTCACCCGTGAGCCGCGCCCGCCCGCACCCGTGAGCCACGCGTGAACCAGCGCTTTTTTTTTCTGCTTGAAGCAGGAATCGAACTCAAGCCGTGGCTGTGAGGGTCAAAATCTGTATCCACTACACCAAAGTTTCACTTGTGATATATTCTAGTAACTTTAGTATTTAATATATTCTTATGTTATGCTTTAATTTTTTTATACAAATTTGATTTAAGTTATGATTATCTAAATACAATATATAAAATAATAAAAAATAATATATATAATAAACGTATAGTATCCTTGATTTTTGAAAATTGTCGTATCGCCGTATCCGTATCGTATCTGATACGATACCCGTACCCGTATCCATGCAACATAGCCTTTTTCTAATATTTTATCTATAAATAGCAATAACCATTTGTGCAAAAGATTCATATGGATCTTCTGTTAGTAATTTAGTAGCTTCTAATGTCGCTGGTAAAGAATATAATTATGTTTAAGGTAACTGATCTTAAGTACCACATCTCGTCTAGATACAGATTCAAAATTAGATATCTATCACAATAAAATAACACTGAATGACTTGGAAACGTAACAAGTTTTAAATTAATCTTGATACACAGTTGTTAAAGTTAATTTTTAAATTCAAGTTTTCAAGTTTGTAAATCTTGATACACAACTGTGTAAAATGCTAATTTTAAGTCTGTAAACGTAACAAGTAATCTCATAAATTTACTTTTTAAAGCTAGTGCTAGGTGCTGCGTCATGCTCTTTAAATTCAAACTTTCAAGTATGTAAACCTTGCTACACAACTATATATGTAAGATGTTGATTTCAAGTCTGTAAATCTAATAATTAATCTCAAAATTTATCTTTTTAAATTTGACGCTAGCTGCTGTATCCAACTCTTTAAAATTCAAACTTTCAAGTATGTAAATCTTGATACAACTCTGTAATGATTTGAAGTCTATAAACCTAAACAAGTAGTCTCAACATTTTATCTTTTTGCTGGAAGTTTGTACATCTCAAGTAAGATGTGTATACCTAGCCGATTAAGTATGTAAACAGAACATGCCAAGTTTGTAAACATAACATATAAAGTCTGCAAATCTAGAAGATCAAGTCTTTGTTTAAGTCTGTAATCCTAACAGATCAAGTCTACAAACCTAGCAAATCAAGTCTGTAAACCTAACTGATCAAGTATGTAAATCGAACAGATATAACCCGAAAATACTTCAATATGGATCTTATTTTGAAAGAGAAAATTGAGTACAAGACGTTCATGCCATGTTTTGTTGTGGAGTAAGAGGTGGAGAGAACTCCTTACTCCACACTTAAGTAGCCAAACGAGAAGTAAAAGAAGAGAAGTAAGGTAGAGTAAGAGGTGAGTTACTCCGGAGTAAGTTACTCCACCTCTTCAAGTGGAGTAACTTACTCCACACTTACTTCTCCTGTAAGGTCCACCGTCATAGGCAGATGCTCATTTTCCAGTACCTTACTCCTCTAAACATATTAATTTAAGACATAAGTTAAACTACCAAACGAGATGTAAAATATGTGGAGTAAGATGACATAAGTCATTTAATTCTCATTAACTTTACTCCACAACCAAACATGACCTCATAGTTTTAGATTCACAATTTTTTTCACAGATAGTTAGAAATACATGCGAGATTAAAAAAAAAGATAGTTAGGTTCACAATTTTTAATCTCCACAACCAAACATCTATGTCAGGCTGCCCTCGAATCGTCAACACACCTCTTCACAGATTGCCCATATACATAGGACATGTATGTCAGACTAATCGGTACCAGGCCGGAACGGCGGTGGCCGGCAAAACCAACCGTGGCGGTCATGGATAAACACAGGGTCGGAATAATCACCACCAAACAGAAATCGGTCTTACTGATAATGAGTTTTGTGCTATGGCGAGAAAGATGTGCCCGATCGTTCTCAGAGAAACATAAGACAATGGACCAACTGTTGGATGAGGCAAGGGATTATCTCAAGCTGTACACGGACAAGGACAAGGCAATTCACGCCCTACCGACAGACGATAGAGGACAGGAGCCATAAACTGGCTGCTACTGCAGGGGTACTGGTACGGTCCGGCCAAAGATCAGGGACCTCTCAGGCAACGATGCACTTAGCTTTTTTGTGTCTTTTCTAACTTTCTATTTTGCCATTTTTCAGTTTTACTATACCGCAATTTTCTCTTTTCTAGGTTCAGAGGTCTGAGCCATTGCATTCTGTTACTTTTATTCTCTTACAAAACTCTTGTAACTTTTTACCATTATCAATGGAAACAAACATGGGCTTGACCCATGTTTTCTTTCAAAAAAAAAGAGAAAAAAAAAGGAGTGAGTGAGAAAGAACGAAAGTACAAAAATATAAAAAAAGAAAATTCAACTTGGTAAAAAAAAAAAAAGTTACGAAGTTTAAAAAAATAAGTGAGCTTGAAGAACAAATTGAAGGATGGAGGGCAGGGGCCATGCATTTTCTCGAAATGAAAAATACCTGAAACCCAAATAAAATTCAAAATCCGACATGATAAGCCTACGTTGAGAAAAAAAAAAAACGTAGATATGACATGACCTAAATGTGTCTCTGTTCCAGCTGTTGTAGCAAATAGATGAAAAAATAAATAATAATTGCCAATGGCAATGTTTCTATCCACAAATTTCATCGCACGCCTAAAATACTATTTGCACTCGTCTCTATCTAAAATACTTCTCCGTTGCTGTTACTGACAAATGGTTTTTAATTTTTTTTTTCAAATATTAAAATGAGGAGGAATTCAATACCTCATGCCTTTCATACCTCATCATACCTCATATTATATATCTCCGTTTTCAAAGTTCAAACTGTCGATCCGAACCGTTCAACATGATATCCATACTAAAATATGCTTGGGGATGAAATTTTATAATTTTTGCAATTTTTTTAATATTTTTTAAGATAGGTACAAAATCACTGTATCTGGACCGTTCAAAAACAGTGATTTTGTACCTATCTTAAAAAATAGTAAATTTTTTGTACAAATTATAAATTTCATCCCAAGCATATTTTAGTAAGAATATCATGTTGAGCAGTTCGGATCGACAATTTAGACTTTAAAAACTGAGATATACAATATGAGGTATGATGAGGTATGAAAGACATGAGGTATTGGAACCCTCCTCTATTAAAATACTTAATTCATATTGACCAATTATATATTTTGATCTTTTCTAATGGTCAGCATTGTTTTGAAATTTCACTAATTAATTTTTTTATATTTTGGTCAATTAGCTGCTGTTTATAAATTAATAGTTATTTTATTGAACTTTTAATATATTGTTATCTAGTTTTGTTGGATTTCATGTACTATGCCAAAACAGAGTATCAAATTTTGAAGTTCAACTCAGACCCAGCCTAGTTCAGGGGGTCAACTATCCCTCTCTGGATTTTGAAGTATTATACAAATTTATAGGTTCGGTTCGACTTTGCTCTCCTCTGAAATTTTACTTGCACTCTCTAGACTTTTGGTTTGTAATTAATGTTAAATTTAAGATTAAAATTATGATAATTTTTTTGAATTCTAATTGGTAATTAGAATTAGAAGTCAGATTATTAGAAATTAGAAATTAGAGCATTGTTTTTTTATCTAAGACCCAATTAGCTAATGTGTTTGAATCCGATTAACTATTCAAATCCGATTCATTATTTAAAAAAAAAATCTGAATTTTGAATCCGCCCCTGGTTCAACTTTAAAAAAACAAAAACAAAAACATGAAAAGAATTTTGCTATGTTCCACGCAAAAAAATAAGATACATAAATCTAGTCTGCGTGTAACTAAGGAAGACACATACTAAATCTGTGCATCTTCTTTGAAGTACACAGACTATATTTGCGTGCTGCTCCTGCTAAATTATGAGACTTAAAAAAAAAAAAAAAAACAGACTACCTTTGAATATGTTATGAATAAATTATTAATGTGGATGTCCATAACTCCCAACATTCATTCTCCACTACCCCACTACTATTGGAATTCATTTTCACATTTATTCTTGTAATTAATTTAGATGGTTTTTCATTCACAATTTGTGGCCTATAAATAGAGCATTTGTACTATTGTATTGTACACATATGAGAAATGTATGAATAAAGAGATTGTCATCTTTTTCCTCTCTATCTTGTTTATTCTTCTTTATGCTTGTTCATCTTTATTTTATAACACGTTATCAGCACGAGAACTCTACTAGTTGAAGATTCGAGGTAACTTTGATATCTTTTATTTCAATTCCATTTAAATAAATAATACTTCTAATAAGTAATTACTAAATGGAATAAGTGATAGTTTATGTACATTTATTTTAAGATGTTTAATTTGGTTCATATAATTTTATATGAATTGCAATTTTTTTTATATAATTTTATCTTCTAGAAGAAGATTTCAATATGATGTACAAATATTATATAGTGGTTCATATTTTTTTTTTCTTCAATAATTTAATCTTCTTGAAGAAGATTTCAAGAGATATTAAGAATGACTTCCTGAAGAAGATTTCAAGAAAATTATTATGAATATTAAGAATGACTTCCTGAAGAAGATTTCAAGAAAATTTATATGATGATCATAATAATTTTGTTTTCAATAATTTAATCTTCTTGAAGAAGATTTCAAGAAAATCTTAAAAAAAAAAAATTTCCTGAAGAAAATTCCAAGAAAATTTGTATGATGCGCAAATTTTACATGGTGTTTATATTATTATTTTTCAATAATTTAATTTTCCTGAAGAAGATTTCAAAAATTTCAGTTTCAAATCTGAGACTTAATCCTAACTGTAGGATCTAAGTTGGATGGTGACTCTTGAACTCCCTGCTATTTATGCTACTGTGGGATTAGCATTAGCAGAAAGAAAACCATGCTGCTTGTCTAAGCGTAAATTTAATTATTGCTTGGTACTAAAAAAAAAAAAGAAAAAAAAGAAAAAAAAAGAAAAACCTATTTGCTCCTTTGCTCGGATTGAGTGTGGCTCTGGACATGGTTTGTATTAAGCTTGCCTTTTATTATCTTGTACCGAAAGTGGAGAAATAATGAAAAAGAGAATAATGGACATAATAGCAAATAAGAGAATTCATGTTATCATTGTGGTGATAAAGCTCATTAGTCACGTACCTGTCGTACGTCGACATACATGCAGTACGCCGAAACATCATGTTAATTTATATCAAGCATCACTAAAATGAGAAAAAGATCGACACAAATTTTGTTTGTGAAGATGATCTCGATCCTAGCCAAATTGATGTTATTCATTTGGATGTTGTTAATTTATTTAGCGAAGAAAATAAAAAATAATTACTTAATTTAGTAATAAAGTATATAAAATAAAGAAATTATTTTTATTTTTATTGAAGTAGTATTTATTATAGAGTCAATTGTTATATGAAAACCAGATTAGTCTTGTAAAACAGAATTGATTGGAAATATATTTTAACATATTTTCTTACTTTTAAGTAACTTAGAAATTAATTAAGTGGTTATAAAGATTGTGATTCTTATATTATATTTTATTTTTTCAGTGATAAATGGCAAAGTAATTTTGTGTCAAAAAAGACATTTTTGTATTATATTCTTAATTTGAGTATTTGGCATTGGTCTATTTTTCTTGTTTCAATGAATGTTTGTATTATGTTGGTTAATAAAGATATGAATCTTACCGGTAGTGATGGAATCAACAATTTTATTATTTCATTGTGTATAATTGGCAAATAACTTTCGAAATGTATTTGTTTATTATTTTTTCAAAATTTGAAACAAAAGCCAATAAGACTCAAATCCATTTTAGAATCGGTTAAAATAATTGTCATAGGATCGATCTGTTGATCGACGGTTACCCATAATTCATGATTCTTAACCATTAGCTAAATCATTATAATAACTGCTCATTACATGGTATATCATCAAAGTTGCAATCGGAAACTGTTTGCAGCATAATATACCTTTTAGGTCTTTTAATGTCTTTACTTTTCATTTGCTTATTAGTCTAAAATAAAATAAATATTATTTTATTTACTAATTCAAGAGGTCAATATTAGTACTATTTCGGATAGTACAAATTTAATAGAAGACTCTCGAAGAGCAACATTGTTGTTACATGGATGAACTCAACTTTATATTGATGATGCATTATATTCTTCTAAGTCTCAAAGAAATTTATTAAGTTTTAAGGATATCCGCCGAAATGGATATCATGTTGAGACATCTAATGAAGAAAATGTTGAATATCTTTATATAACTAACAAAATCTCAGATAAAAAATGCATATTGGAAAAATTGTCTATGTTTTCCTCCGGTTTGTATTACACATATATTAGTGCAATTGAAGCACATGTGATTGTAAACCCGAAGTTTACAAATAAAAATATGTTCATAGCTTGGCATGACCGGTTGGGCCATTCCGGATCGAAAAATAATAGATAATTAATGTGGACATTCATTAAAGAACCAGAAGATTCTTTAATCTTATAAATTTTTATTTGTTGATTTCATTTCTAGAACGTATACAAGATGATATTTGTAGACCAATATATCCACCATGTGAACCATTTAGATATTTTATGGTTATAATTGATGCATCAATAGTATGGTCACATTATCAACTCGCAACCTGACGTTTGCAAGATTATTTGCTCAATTGATTTAATTAAGAGCATAATTTTATGATTATTCAATTAAGAAAATACGTCTAGACAATGTTGATGAATTTATTTCTCAGACAATGTATGTCTATTAGAATTGATGTTGTTTATCATATAGCTTATGTTCATACACAAAAATGAGAACTTGTTATTTTGCATGCAACAACACTAATTCGCATCATGCCAACAAGCTATTATAAATCTTCCCATTTTATAATTGGTTTTTGGTCACATACCTAATATTTCCCATATAAGAATTTTTGAATGTGCGATATATGTTATAATTGTTCCACCACAACGCACTAAAATGGGACATCAAAGAAGTTGAGAATTTATATTGAATTTGAATCTCCATATGTAATAAAGTATCTAGAACCATTGATGGTAGATTTATTCACGGCTAGTTTTGCCGATTATTATTTTGATGAATTAGTATTCCCAACCTTAGGGGGAGAAAAAACAATCAGCTGGGAAAATATATTAGTTGGAATGAATTATCATTGTCTAATTTAGATCCTCATAAATAATATGCACTAGATGTTTAAAAGATAATTCATTTGGAAAGATTAGTTAATCAATCACCAGACGCATTTACAAAGAAAGTGACCAAATCACATGTACCAGCTGCTAATGCTCCAATTAAAATCGATGTCCCTGTTGGACAGACTAATGAAATTATAACACGCATGAAGCGTGGAAGACCAATCGGTTCCAAAGATAAAAATCCTCGAAAAAGAAAAGGAGCAAAGAATGAAAATGGTCAAGTCGAGGATATGATAATTTCAGATAAAACTCTAGAAGAGAATCAAATTATAAGTAATATTGGAGTTCCAGCAGAAACTCAGGTATCTGAAATTCATGAAAATAAAGCGATCTCGATAAATTATATCATGAATAGAATAAGATGGAACCGAGATAAAATTGATATCAATGATATTTTTTTTTGTATATAATATAGCGCTAAATATAATAAATATTGAGGATCATGACTAGAAGTCTATTAAAAAATGTCGACAAAGAAATGATTGGTCAATAGAAAGGTGCAATTGAGGCAGAGTTAAACTCTCTTGAAAAACGAAAAGCTTTTGGACCTGTAATCCTAATACCTGAATGTGTAAAAAAAATAGTAGGATATAAATGATTATTTACGCCAAAAAGAAATGAGAAGGGTGAAATTGTAAGATATGAAGCGCGACTTGTCACCCGAGATTTTTCGCAAAGACTTGTAATTGATTATGAACAAACATACTCACTTGCTTGTGGTGGATGCAATAATTTTTTGAAACATAATTAGTCTGGCAGTGCATGAAGGACTTGATTTGCACCTAATGAATATTGTTACAGCCTATTTAAATGGCTCGTTTGATAATGATATTTATATAAAAATATCTGAAGGATTTAAGATGCCTGAAACATGTAATTTAGGTTCTCGAGAACATTATTCAGTTAAATTGAATAAATCTTTATATCAATTAAAGCAATATGGACGCATATGCTATAATCGTTTAAGTGAATATTTATTGAAACATGGATATAAAAAATGATACGATATGTCCATGTATTTTTATGAAAAGATATATAAATGATTTTGTTATAATTGCAGTTTATGTTGACTATCTAAGTATCATTGGAACTCCTGAAGAGCTTCCAAAAGCAATAAATTATTTAAAGGAAGAATTTGAGATAAAAGATCTTGAGAGAACAAAATTTTGCATTGGATTGCAAATCAAACATTTAAAAATGACATTTTTATGCATCAAGAAAATTATATTGCAAGAGTGCTGAAATAATTTTATCCATTAAGCACTCCGATGGTTGTAAGATCATTAGATGTGAATAAAGATCTTTTTAGACCTCGAGAAAATGATGAAGAACTATTTGGTCCTGAAGTACCATGTCTTAGTGCAATATGAATACTTATGTATCTTAATGGACATACATGATATATCATTTGCTGTAAATTTATGAGCAAGATATTGTCATATAATTAAACATATACTTCGCTACCTATGAGAAAATTTAGCAATACACAAAAGTAAGTCAAGTTTGTATTTGGTTAAGATCTGTGATTCAACACATTTGTCAGACATGTAGATTGTCTTTTAGAAAAATGATCCCGAAGATCATATATGAATATAATATTATATGTATTGCTCAATGAAAGAAATGATACATTAAAGGAGATAAAACAAAACATATTTCACCAAAATTCTTTTTCACACATGATCTTCAAAAGAATAATGTTCAGCAAATCCATTCAAGTGAAAAATCCGGCAGATTTATTCACTAGGGCACTCCCTACTGCAATATTCGAAAAGCTAGTTCATAATACTGGAGTTTGCTGACTTAAAGATCTTGATTGATGCTGTCATGAGGGGGAGTTAATATGCACTATATTTTCCTTAACCATGGTTTTTCCCACTGGATTTTCCTGGTAAGGCTGTAGTTGCGTATTTAGAAGAATATTGTACTCTTTTTCCTTCACTAGATTTTTATCCCATAGGGTTTTTCCTAGTAAGGTTTTAATGAGGCATATTCTTAGGTAATAGACATCCAAGGGGGAGTGTTATGAATAAATTATTAATGTGGATGTCCATAACTCCCAACATTCATTCTCCACTACCCCCACTACTATTGGAATTCATTTTCACATTTATTCTTGTAATTAATTTAGATGGTTTTTCATTCACAATTTGTGGCCTATAAATAGAGCATTTGTACTCTTGTATTGTACACATATGAGAAATGTATGAATAAAGAGATTGCCATCTTTTTCCTCTCTATCTTGTTTATTCTTCTTTATGCTTGTTCATCTTTATTTTATAACAGAATATAACTATTAAAAAAATTTCGGAACAAAGAGTACCGGAGGAGATCAGGAGAATAGCACAGTGCGACGGCTGGATATCACGTTTTGCTGAGATGATAGGTTCTTTTTTGCAAAGAAGCAAAAGAAAATATGCTATCCAATAACATTACAGATCGTGCCGACATTTTTATTAATATCCAAAGTTTAATAGAAATTAATTAATATACCTAGGTTAGCTGGGAATTAATAAAAATACCCCTACTGGCCAGAAAATGGTCAGTACCCTATTTAATCAACTACCGGCTATTTTTTTGGCCGGTACCCTCTTTTATTAACTACCAACCAGAAAATGGCTGGTACATGTATTATTATTATTTTTTTATATTTTTTTAACTGTTTTAGGGTTTATTTGAGTATTTTCCGTTTAGATTTTATGTTGTAGTATATTATGTTTAGATTTTATGTTATACTATTTTTATTATTGTTGTAGTATTTATTATTGTTGTACTATTTTTTATTTTATTTCTGATTATTTATTTTATTTTAGTACAATTCTCATTAGTTTAATTTAGTGTAATTCTGATAATTTATTTTAGCGTAATTTTGCGCAAGTTAGTGACGAAAAAAGATCTACAAAAATATAAAAAGAGTACCATACATAAAAATTAACCGACATATAAGATAATCCAAACATAAAACACCAAACATAGTATAACAAATATAAATAGTACAAAACAATCACCGCCACGGATCGGGGGACCATCGCTCAGCTGGTACTCCGGCGTTCGCTCAAACCGGTCAGACTCTCTCTCTCTCGGTGTAATGACATCAACCTCGGCCTCGCTGTGTATCCGCTCGACGGTATCCCAGACTGGCTCATACGTCGGCCTAGAGACTGGTGGGGGTGTACAGAAGATGGATGCAGCGAACTCTGTCCCAAAGCCAGGCTGAGTCTGGGACCCGTTACCACTGGCCTCTCTATCATGTGGCATCTCTGTCTCATATCGTGGTATTGGCGGTGGCGGCATGTTGGCCGGATCCTCCTCGAATACCCCGATCTCATCGAGACTGAACACGCCAAACGCGACATCCGTAGGAAAGGACTCCGGAGGCGGTGATGGCATCTTGGCCGGACCCTGCAATCATATACAAATTAAGTAAATTTGATATGAACGAATTTTTTTTTACTAATCTGACAGCTAATGAAATATGACATACCAAAGGCTGAACTGGACGTCCATGCTCATCGTAGAATGCCTCCCACCCAGTCATAGACAATACCCAACGATGATAGTCCCACTCTGGTTGCTCATCGGGAGGAAGTGGCATCTCATCTAGAATAATCGGGCTCGCATCGGGCTTGGTCGGATCTATCTCACGCCAGTTGATGTTCTCTCTGGCGTCTCGCAGCATGGTGATGAGCTGCCTACCGCGCCCGGCATCCTCAATAAAATTGGCATTCTGCTTGAGGAAGTAGTACCCAAGACGTCTCCAGTTCTTCTTTCCCAGCATGGTGATCCCAAGCGCGACACCTTTAAGCAAGGCCAAATGCTGGAAAAAATTAGTTTGTTAGATCAAACATTGATGAACTAATCAGTTAGGAAAAAACTATGTAGATTTAGATGCATTACCGGCGAGCCCATTTTTTACCGTTGGATGTGTAACCATCATCGTCTTTGACCCTGTCGCATAAATGGGCACCGTAATCGCCCTACAGATATATACAATGGCCATGCAGACTCGCAAGTACCAAGCCTCATACCTAAATAGGGGATGTCCCGGGGTCTGAATGAGCTCATTTGGCACGTGATAAAAGTCGTGGTACCCCAAAGCCTCCGCCCTAGTGTAGTACTCCTGAAAATGGCCGCGCCAGTCGCGTTCCGGTCGTCTTAAGTGACTTATTCTGTAAGAAACACGTTAGTTGCAATACAAAGCTATCAAGTAATTTGGGATAATAGATAATATGATATGACTTACTTGTGCAGGTCTTTGATAGTGGAACTCGACAAAGATGGGTCTGTGGGAATCAACGACGCATGTCCAAGCTGACGGAGTACCCGATCTGGATAGTGGTGCTCCACTATCCAGAAGTGTACGAGTGAACCTCTGTAGTACCATCTCTCCCGCTGCTGCAGACAAATCCCGGCAACCGTTCATCCTCGTACAACTAGTCGTACGGTGTCCACTTAACAAGCTATGCAGCCAAACTCTGCAGCTCTGAACGGACTGGCCTAATACCAAAGGTACTACCGTGGGTCCGATCCACGTAGTTGTGATCACCGTGCCACTTCTTCGCGTATGCCGGGCATCTGAGCGGATTAGGCTCCCCATGCCGGAGGCTCATTTGGGATAGGTTGGCCCACCAGTAGCCGTGACCACGACCAGTGCTGAAGCAAGAGTGTCGGCCCATACATCTGCTTCTTATTCTTCTGTATTTTCAAAAAATTTAGCCGTCAGGGTATTTGGATTGGTTGATTAAATAATTAAGTAAGGAACGTGTCCTATGTTGAAAAAAATAATCCACATGGTATTAGCACAACAAAATTTAAACTCAACAAAAAATACGTACCTCACGAGAAGCCAGTGAGACTCGGTGTTAGCATTGGGGCATCCACAGGAGAGGACGAGTCCTAGGCTGTCCTCTAGCCATCATAATGTCAAAAATAAAATTCTATTAACTTACGCTAAGTAAACCTAAATCCTAATTTCGGTAAAATATGCTAACAAGGGCCAAAATAGGCTTAATTATGCTAAAACATGCTAAAATAGGCCAATTGCGGTAAAAATAACCTAAAATATGCTATAATAGGCTAAAATACCCTAATTTCGATAAAATATGCTAAAAATGGCCAAAATAGGCTTAATTATGCTAAAATATGCTATAATAGGCTAAAATACCCTAATTTCGGTAAAATATGCTAAAAAGGGTCAAAATGGGCTTAATTATTCTAAAACATGCTAAAATAGGCCAATTACGGTAAAAATAACCTAAAATATGCTATAATAGGTTAAAATACCCTAAACCCTAAATTTGACTAATTACTCTAAATTATACTAAATTACCCTAAACCCTAAATTTAGCTAATTACTCCAAATTATACTAAATTTAATAATTAAAACTAACTACGATAGATTTAACACTAATTACAACTAAATTATTCTAATTTTGGTACATTACTAACAAATCCTAACATTTACAATCATTTTGCACTAAAAATGAATTTTTAAAAAATTATAGGGACTTACTTGCAAATTTGGGAAGAAGTGGAGAAATCTGGGAGAAAGAGCTCAACCGAGGAGATATAGTGTGAAATTTGATAGAATTAATTGTGAGAAATTCGGCCAACCCTCCACACATATATATAGCACAGGTACCAGCCAGAAAATGACCGGTAGTGTATTAAATAGGGTACCGGCCAGAAAATAACCGGTAGTTGATTAAATAGGGCACCGGCCATTTTCTGGCCGGTATTTTTATTAATTCTCAGCGAATCTGAGTATATTAATTAATTTCTTTTGGATATTAATAAAAATGTCGGCAGATCGTGCGCTAAGAAAGAAATAAGTGCTGCTACACAATAGCATTAATTACAGACCATGTGCTGGAATCTAGAACCACTGAACTGGTAAGCGTAAACCTGATCTGATCAGGAACATAAAGAAACAAATTATTAAGAAAAGAAAACTCTAGGAGTAGTGAGGTACCACGCACGACCCAACACCTAATTAAGCGTTGCCACGTAATTCGCCATTACAAGATTCCAATTTGATCAGCGACTGCTCAACAATTTCACGCCTGGTTTAATGGTCCCCCCCAGAATATTCATTTTATTACATATATAATTATAATAGAATATTCGTGTTTTATTTCATTTTAGTGAACTAGTGACGAAGCATCCAAGGACCAGTCATGTACTATTTTACTTCCTTTCTTTGTCTAATCTTGCCCGGGGCAATGGCCTCTTGATATTACGTGGTGAAAAAGATGTTGTCTGATGTAGCCATGTAGGGCCCTTTTAGATAGTTTGTTTTCCTTCTAAATAAATGGAAGAATATAATAATTTTGGTACTCCTATCTTGAAAGAAAAAAATAATTATTTCTTGACATAATTAAAAAAAACAATTAAACCTTTTTATGTTAATCTCGTAATTTTATTTATTTATTATAATTGTTTACTATATTTTTGAATAAAAAGAAAACAGTTGTTATTGGATTGTCCATAATCCTCAAAATCAATCAATTTTCTGTCTAAAAAATAGTAAAGAAAATCTAAAAAAAATAAAATTTAATTTCTAAGAACTTTAATATGAAGATTATTGAATAGATTGAGTGGTTTGAATCGGCCATTTGACATACTAAAGTTGAATATGAACAACGTTACATGGAGAGGCACTGTGCAATGCCTTATGTTTCAGAATATTTCTATAATGAATAACAAGAAATATTAAAAATAACATAATACAATAATAATAAATTATAATTATTATCATTAATACAGAATATACATAATTTTATTATTATGCTATCACAAAAAAATATATTATTGACATTATCAATATATTTAAACTTTATTTATTGCCGTACTCTTGTGTAAAGGCAATTTAATACATTTCATTAAATTATATTAATAAATTATTATGCTATCACAAAAAAATATTGATAATTTCAATAATATTATTACGTTTCATGAAAACGACTATTAAGAGAAGAAAAGAAAAATATAAAAGTACCTTACAATAAATGATCTCCCTCGTACACTTCACCGACAAAAAAACTAGATGATTTGACCGCATGAAACTGGCGTGCATAATAATGAATGAAATAAAAGGACACTATCAGACTATCAGAGCCGACATTTTTATTAATATCCAAAGTTAATTAGAAATTATTATTTATGTTCAGAATTCCGCAGATTCGCCAAATATGCCCAAAGCGGCCATAAAATGACCGGCTTACTCTCCCTAGTAAATCGGCCATAAAATGGCAGGCTTACTCAATTTTTTTTTTAGAGACACTATGAAGAGCACAATAATAAAATCTAACACTGAAAATTTGAATTTTTTGTTTAAATTATTTGTTAGATTACTTCTTTTGATTTATAATTAGCATATTTATACTTGAAATTATGTTGAATTACACTATATTACAATAAATTATGTTGAATTACACTAAATTACGTTAAATTACAATAACTTCGCTAATTATGCTGAAATACGGTAAATTACGCTAAACTACGCAAAATTACGCTGAAGTAGACCGATTTTGTGTCATCTTTCATGAATCATAAAAATAGTAAAAAAATTCAAAAAATAGTAAAAATTGGTATTCTACAAGTTCATTATGTAACTAATTTACTGAGCTACTTAGATTGAATAATAGAAATGAAAATCTTAATCGGAAACTTCAACTCAAGTTTCGAGGCTCTTTCCATTGTTTTTTTGGCAATTCTGAATTTCAGAAAACAACATAGTTGTCATGGACGCATGTGTATTTTCGCAAGCTTTCCAAAAAGTGGTCATTTGCTGAAATCGGACACTCGAGCGCTGTTTTATGGCCGTTTGAAGTTTCGTCGTCGTTTTTCGCCTTTCCAGTGAAGATATCGTCCTTATTCATATGTAATTTAGCGTATTTTAGCGTAATGTAATGTAATTAGCGTAATATAGTGTAATTCAACATAATTTCAAGTAATTTAGCGTATTGTAGTAAATATTCTAATTATACATCAAAAGAAGTAATCTAACAAATAATTTAAACAAAAATTTCAATTTTTTGCTGTTAGATTTCATTATCTTACTCTTTATAGATTTCATTAATTTAGTGTAATTCAACATAATTTATTGTAATATAGTGTAATTCAACATAATATGAAGTAATCTAGGTGTATTTTAGTATAAATATGGTAATTATAAATCAAAAGAAGTAATCTAACAAAAAATTTAAACAAAAAATTTAAATTTTCAGTATTAGATTTCAATATTCTTCATAGTGTCTCAAAAAAAAAATTGAGTAAGTCGGCCATAAAATGGCCGGTTTACTAGGGAGAGTAAGCCAGCCATTTTATGGCCGGTTTGGACATTTTTGGCGAATCTGCGGGATTCTGAACATAAATAATAATTTCTAATTAACTTTGGATATTAATAAAAATGCCGGCTATCAGAGTATTGTATCACTACTCTTAAGAAAATCATAAATTTCAAATAATAGTGTTATCAAATTAAGAAGTTTGCAGAAATTTTCTACAGATAAAAAATATAGAGTGATGCTACGGTACTATGCATAGCACGGTTGGGTCCGTGCTACTGCTTAATATTTGAGTTTTCAAAATTCTAACAGTCGATCCAAACCGTTCAACATGATTATAAAATGAATATGTACTTGCAAACCAAATTTTACATTTTTTCAATTTTTTTTACTATTTTTCTAGATAGGTAGAAAATCACTTGATCTGAAAATTCTGGACATCCAAAAATAAAGATTTTCTACCTATCTAAAAAAATAGTAAAAAAAATTGAAAAAATATGAAATTTAGTTTGCAAGTACATTCATTTTATAATCATGTTGAACGGTTTGGATCGACTGTTAGGATTTTGAAAACTCAAATATTGAGCCGTAGCACGGACCCAATCCGTGCTATGCATAGTACTGTAGCCTCACTCAAAAATATATATGCTTAGTTCGTTGCTTAACTTGTAGTTCTCTACATGATTCTTTTTATACAATATGATGTTAGTAGCAGAAAAAAAGATTACATTCTATGAGTGAATCAAATTGAGATTTGAGACATCACTTGTGATGCTACTAAATTTTAAATTTACAATTTCAAATTCAGATTTCGTCTTTTCTATTTTGTCTTTGAGGAAAAAATTTCGTCTATTCTTATTTCTCATCTCATATTAATTACATAGACGCTGTTTGACAATGAATTTTTACTATTTCGGTGCTATTTCGCACAAGCGCCTTATAAAACGTGCAAATGTTATTCGGAAGCATACCGGAAGAGCACCCTTCTATTATTCAAAAGAAAGCAACGGATAGCAAAATGTGGAGAAAAATGAACAACCGAGATGCACTTAGACACTCTTTTATATATATTTAGTTCCCACACACACCTAGCTTTTAGAAAGAAAGCACTATTCTTTTTAATGTGAAATTATGAGTAGAATTCTTTAGGTCACTCGATCTCGATACAGACATAAACACCAAACACCAAACAGTCAAACACATTACCTTCCACACATGTTTAGTACCATTTTAGATAGCATTCTTTTATGACATTCTTATAACTTACATTTTTCTATCAATATTTGTATTTTTCCGAAACCATCCCTAAATAGTGTACTGCATCTCACAAATAGCAGACACAAACAATGGTGCAAAGAATGCCACGTACTGCACCAACCAATTCAGATACAGACACCTGCCACAAAGATAATAAGCAAAATAAAGGCCGTGAATTAGTATAACCAACTATAGTGGAAAAATGACATGGTGGAGCCGGCTCCGTCACGAAATGGTACGGTTATGGTATGGAACGACACAGTACGTGTGTAAGTTACGTATCATGACTCACGTGTTTCGTGCCGTAATTATTTTTTGAAACTTTGACACGGTATGGCACGTCAAGTGAAAGATCTAGTCACGGTATGACACGTGTCACGTGTAATTAGGACCATTAGATATTGATCAAATGGTGAATCTTAAATAAACTAACATAAGTTATGTTTAAATAGTCACGCGAGTCACATTTGGTCACGGCACATTTGAACACGGCGTGACTCACGTGGTGTGACCATTCGCGTGCCGTGACCACCCCTTGATATTTTGGTCACGGCACAACACGGCACGTAAAAATTAACTTGGTTACGGCACAGCACAGCACGAGATCAAAGTCATGACGTGTTAGTCAAGGCACGGCACGTTTTTTCCACTCTATAACCAACCATCTGGGCCATAGATTTTTAAATGTCCATTCCAGTCCAGAAGAGTTGAAGAACGAATTAGCTTATTATAAATTAACATAGATTAGAGAATTTGTTCAAATTTTTTATTTTTGACGAGAATATATAGACCGGACCAAAGTTGTATAAATCAGTAAATCACTATATTTTAGGACCTGTAGTGCGCATGCAAACATTCAGGAACTAAAAAGCATGTTCTCTGTATGAAAATATATTAATACGTTATGAATTTATGGAATTTAATAAAAAAGAAGTAAATGCGCATACTGGACCGGATATCCACTTTTGGATGCATTGGAATATTAATTTCTAAAAAAGAGAGGCCGTTCGCCAAACTTTCATGCTAAAAGTAACATAAAATTGCCATAAACAACATTTTCCAGAGCAACAGAATTGCCCTGTTGCATTAAAACCTATCTGGCAACCGAAACACTGTACATGAAAAACATGCTAAATATGTAAATAGAAGCTAATGAGAGGGGGAGAGAGAGAGGGGGAGAACAAAGAAAGAAGTCACGGTAGCAGAGTAGCAGACTAGGGGTGAAGCTGCTTCTTTTTCTTCTTTTCTTCTTTTTTGCCATTTGACTAGGGGAGAGGAAGTGAGAGAGATAGGGATAGGTCACCAACCCATTAGTGATCTCCTCACTCTATCCACAACCTGATTTCTATTGGCCTTGCAATTTGCCAGTGGAAATTCTCGGCTCTCATCTAATAGAAATCTGTAGACTTCCCATTGCCTCTCTGCTGCCATCTGTCTTCCTATCTCAGCCTAAAAACAATTAATTGAAAGTTTTTGCAAATTAATTCGGTTTTTGTTTAGAAAACAAATAAAAAAGTAAGAGAATTTATAATATTGTTAAGTAATCGTTAAAATCCATATATGAACTACTACAGGGAAAATTTAAAGAAAATTTCTTACCGAGAATATGCAAATTCCAAGCATCTTTAAGGCAAGTGTAACATCATAAAACACACGAGGTCGTCCCTTCCCACAAAGCTCTACTGGGTTAGCAACTAGTAGCTCGGTGTCAGGCCCACGGCTGACGATCATAACCCTTAACGGATGCAACATCTCTGCTTTTAGCCGAGAAGCAAGAGACTCTTGCTTTTCTGCATCTACAACCTTCTTCCCGTCTAATTGTTGGATGAAAAGGTCAACGTCTCTAAATCCTTTCTTGTCTTTCATGATTCTTCCATAGTTTATCTAAATACAAAGGGTGAATATCAATAGTTGTTATAACACCTTCGAATTTCATAGTCACATTAATTATGTCATTGGAACTTGACATAAATTTTGACTAATAGGAAAATGAGCGATGCAAGTATATACTTTGATCCACAGAGTGACTTTTATTATTATTTTTTATTTACAAAGTTGTCAAGTTCACCTTTTTTGTTCTCAATAAAATGCAAATGACAAAAGCAGAGAAAGGAACACCAAGCAGGAAAATGACAAAAGCAGGAAAAGGAACACCGGAATTGGAATCACAAACAATGGGTGCGAACATTTTTGGCTTACAAATCGCAACCAATTTTTGCGAATTATTTAGTAGCACAAATTGAAATTCTCGGGTTCATTGTTCTTTATTTCTCATTTTTATGTTATCAATAAAGACAACTGTGTGAATCATTAAACAGTGAAGTTTGCCATCCATACTTGCCAAAGAGTTGACCTTTTCAAATTAAAGTCAGCTATGTACAAATTTTTTCTAAAAAGAAAACAAAAATTGTAAAGCTTCTTTTATCTTAGTAAAATTTACAATCGTTGATTTTTATTATAGCAGTTCAAAAGTCGAATTCTAATTTTCCAAAGTAGAGAAAGACTACCTGGATATTGCAGTCCTTTGTAGTTCTCAAAATATCATACAGAAGTCCCTTCTGGTCGACACAATTTATCTGAAGGAGAGTGTGTGCCTGGCTCAAAGAATTGTCAAAGCTAACATTAGCCTTCTTTAGATTTCTCATATCAGGGCTGAGCGAGAGAAAACAAAGCTCAGATTCTGACAACTCAGGTTTAAACAATTGCTCGGCTACTACTGAGCAGAGAGAAGAGAAACCCTGCTTGAACCCCTCTGCCGACATTATTTCACAACAGACAGTTGAGCCCAGAGTATCTGTTATTTTCTCACACGTCTCTTCCTGTCTTTTTTTTGTATGTAATTGTTCCCTGTTATCAGACCAAAGAATAAGAAATCATCGTTTGAAGGCAGTGAAATCATGTGGATAATAAATATTAAGTATAGTTGTTACAAAACTTACAATTCATCTGTAATAAAGAAGAGGTCGACTACTCTGCCATCGGGAGTAGTAGAGACCTTTACCCTGTGAATTAGCAATTCCAGCTCAGATAGAACCCGAGTTACATCTACATCCGAAAGCGAAAATTAATGCTTTGAAAATGAAAAAAATACGGTATGTATAGACAATTTAGGAGGAAAAAGATATAATGGTACCATGGAGTAATCCTTTTCGATCTGTAGAGAAAAGGTTGAGAAGGTAGAATTGAGGAACCCTAGGCTGGCTTAGATCGGGATAGAATGGAATAGCAAAAGTAGGGCATAGAGACAGGAGCCGGTTCTGCAGGTTTGTCCACTGGATGCTCACGGAATTTGGGCAAGGAAGAACCCAATACACCAAGTAGCACCACTGCCCATCAGTCGAAACATCTGTCATAGATACAACAGAAATCAGTGGAAGTATTACAAACTCAATTGTTTTGATTTTGATTTAAATTTTTTATCCAGACAAGAAAACAACGGTAATATTAATCAGCATGTTGGTCCCTTTTTTTCCAGTACAACTTTACTAATTGTTTGTTGAAAAAAATTAAATAAAAAAAATCAGAGCCTGATCGAATCATTAAGCTTATTTTAAGGTGTAAAATCAAAACCTAACACAAAACATATATTTAAAAATACGTTCCAGACTCTACTCGTTTTAACAGCTGAGATGTTACAGCAATCAGAAAGCAATAGAGAAAAAAAAGGGCTAAATTGAAAAAAATACCTCCGCGAGAGATGCCAAGCCCAAATTCGAGAATGGTGCGACAGACGTCGCATCCGAGTCCGGTCTTATCGGGGCAGTTGACGGTGATGACGCTGGGCTCTCCTTCTCTCTTCGCTACCTCTATCAGCACAGCATCCTCTATCCCTATCCCTCCTATTCCCATCCCCATCCCCCACCCCTCCGATTTCAACCCCGCTCTCTCCACTCCGGCACCACCCGGGCCCACCACAGATTCTTCGAATCGCCCCAGATTCAGGTGCGCAGCTCTCTTCTCTTCTCACGATGATTATTTACCTCTATTTACCTTCTCGCGCTCTTCTCATTTTTCTCCTTCTTTTCTCCTCTCCACTCGCCTCTTCTCCACTATTTTCTGCCACGGTTTCTGCTTTCTGTGCTCATTATTTGTGGGTGGCGCTGGTGCGCTTTGCATAAATCTACAGGAGGTATCGTGGGCCCCACGGTTTCTCCTGCCACGTCATGTTGATGGGCTTACCATTGTCCACCACGTTAGCAAATACATAATTGGACATATCGAAATTTACTCAAGATGATCCACGTAATTACAATTAGGCAGCTGGTTGTTTCTCCTTTCAAATCTGAGCCGTTAAATTTACAGCACATGATTGGGCGAATGGAGAGGACCTTGGCGCAGGTAAAGCCCAGTCTGACCGTAACATTGGGAGGTGTCAGAGAGGCAATTGCTTGTAACAGGTTCAAGCGGATATCGTACTTTGTTGGACCAGTGCCGCCACGATATGAAATATATTTAAATTCGGAACAAAATGTACGGAAGGATCTATGCGCAGTTGCTTTTACATTGTCTGACCAAATGTGACCCCGACTCCGCGGTGAGATTAAGAGCAACACTGTTCCGCATCTTAGGTGGCGTCCTTTTCTGGAGGCAATTTAAAATGCAAGTTTTAGCAAGTTAAATTAAGTATTTCATTAATACTCCTAGAAAACTTGGAAATTAAGTATTTACTCCTCTAAGTTCATATTATCATATTTATTCTTCTGAACTTAAAAAATTTACAATTTTACTCATTTAATATCTTTTCTATTAACATTCATTTAAATTTATAAAATACCCATTTTATTATTCATTAAAAAACTTAAAGAATATTTATAGTATGTTTTTGAAAAATTCCAGTCTTCTAATGGTCTGTTTACGAGGGAAAATGGTCATATTTATTTCTGACGTCTACACAGTGACATTTAGGTATATGCTCGTATAAGTGTAAGTAGAGAAATGATGCATTTGTCCTCAGAAACAGACCAATTAGAAGACATATTTTTCTTTTTATGAAACATGCTATTACTTTTTGAATCTGGCTAATATGCTACGCGTATATAAGGGCCCCTCCGTGCTACGGCTCACTTTTTGAGTTTTCAAAATTCTAACGGTCGATCCGAACCGTTCAACATGATCTCCATATGAATATGTACTTGCAACCCAAATTTTACATTTTTTAGAATTTTTTTACTATTTATTAAGCCACTTTGAAAATCGCTGATCCAATGGTCCAGAAAAGTTTACTGTTGTGCACAAATTAGTGTTTTTTCAAAGTCGCTTAATAAATAGTAAAAAAATTCTAAAAAATGTAAAATTTGGTTTGCAAGTACATATTCATATGGAGATCATGTTGAACGGTTCGGATCGACCGTTAGGATTTTGAAAACTCAAAAAGTGAGCTGTAGTACGGAGGGCCCTTATATACGCGTAGCACCATAGCACTGTCCTTACTTTTTACTTTTTAATGAAGAGCAAAATAGATACTTCATAAATTTAAAATGAGTTTTAATTGAAAAGACAATAAAATGAGTAAATTTATGAGTTTTGAAGTTTAAAATAAATACATATGATATTATGAATTTTAGATGACGGAATACGTAATTTTCAAGTTTTAAAGGGTATACAAGAAATCCCCCTAAATAAAAACTTCGATGTCACGGGACGTTCTGCGTAGCGTACGAACTAATATTTTTTTATGACGGTTCTTATCTTGATATTGAACGAATTATAAAAAGAACACTTAAGGTCATATGCAATGCAACTTGTATAAATCATTTGCAATTTTAGATAATTTCGTAACCAACGTCTTCACTAAAACGTGATTGTTTGTATCTTTAACCGACTGCGGTGTGTAACGGTGGCCTTTAACCGACTCACCCGAAAATATTGTTGAGAAAAAAAGAAACGCATTCTTTTAGTCAAAAAAAGAAGAAACGCATGCGTTATTCTGTTACCAGGGTAAACCCTAAGCCAGCTACCGTTTGTAAAACTTGGCACCTAATCACAATATTGTCCGGATATGAATTTTGATCGGATATATTGCTGAATTATTAGCTTGCAAATTGTAGAAAATTAAACACGCAACCTTGTGGTTGGTGTTCGTGGAATGTGATTGATTAGCTCTGTTGATGAAAATTTGAAAATAATTATATTTCAGAAAAATTAGGAAGAATTCATAAAATGTAGAAAACTTAGGATTGCCGACAACAATTTGAACTATCAATTTGAATGCTTTAATTACTTGTATTATTGCATTTATATATTTTATTTAATTTATAAAAAATATACGAATTTTCGGCTAGATAGAAAAAAAAAAAACATTCTTGAAAAAAAGAAGTATACTGACATGTTGCGTTTTGGCAAATTCTTTGTCATGATTAAATGTGTTGATATTAGATGGAATGGTGTCCCGTGTCTGGCATGTTTTACGACACGGCATATTAGATATTGTGTTGTGCCATATGCACATCAATGATGTCTCGTTTTACATGTCATCTGTCAAATTTAATTAGGTACACTGAAAAATTGTACATTTGTACTACTAATTTTTAAGAACATCTTTTGTGTGTGACCTCCCGAATAAGAACTAGCAACTATATTTTAATCAAAATCCAATTTTTATACCGAGAAATGAAACATCAAGCCTGTTCATGCTTCCATTCACTAGGGCCATACAAATGCATTTCGTTCACCTAATAATAATCAACATATGGCTTCCAGGTCCCAAAAAAAATAAAAATGAGGAAAATTTTATTGCTGTAAATATTATAGCGTATGTTGTCATAATATCTTTTATACATATTTTCAAAACTTCAAATTCTACCTCCACTCTGTTCCAACTTTTTGTATGAGTATTTGATGCCTTATTTTGGATGAAGAAAATGTTGTTTCTTAGGGTTTTTAAGAAGATTATTATATTTTTTATATTAAGTTTTCTTGTGGTGATTATTATTAATATATTAATGAACATAACAATGGTAATAATAGATAAATAATAGCAACTTGTTACCATCATTAGCGTTAATATGAAATACCGTATTATATTATTATTATAGAAGAGAGTTCAAATGCCACCTGTCTTTCATGTTTCATTTGTACATATTCTAATTTTTGTTTCAAAGTTCAAACAGTCGATTTAAACCGCTCAACATGCCATAATAAAATATGCTTTGAGACCAAATTTTATATTTTTTTGATAATTTTTACTATTTTTTAGATAGGTACAAACTCATTGTTATTCAGAAAATACTAGACCATCCAAAAACGGTGATTTTGTACCTATAAAAAATAGTAAATATTTTCCAAAAAAATAAAAATTTGGTCTCCAGGCATATTTTAATATGTAGATTATGTTGAGCAGTTCGAATAGGCTGCTTGAACTTTGAAAATGGGGAGAAGGATGTGAGGCACAAATGAGGCATGAAAAACATGAGGCATTTAAATTTTGCTCATTATTATATTATGAAATTAAATAATAATATTAAATCATTAAAAATATTTTTTTTTACCATAACTAGTTATTTGAAAAATGTCCTAAAAACGACAGCTACAATACAATGATACTAAGATGATAACAGTAGTGATGATGATTGAAATAACAACAACCTAAAATGAAAGAATTGTAATAGATAAATTTTAGTGCACATGTTTAGTGTTTTAACCTTACACCAGATATACTAAAACACTTACAAATTTTATGGGGTTGCATTACTTTTGAAGAAGAAGATGTGCTTTGGTTTTATAATTTTATGTTTTCAAGTATCAATGTGATGAAAAAGTACAATAATTTTTGGGCAATATTGTAGCACCAAGTCCTTCGCAATCTATAACATGGCTTAACTATTTAAATTGGTTTTATATAGACGGGGAAACATACTATAAACAGCAAATCACAATAAAAAAAAATAAGTCCGTACATACTTTGGTACAATATATAGTATCAGGAGAGTAGAACTAGGGTGTTCCTAAGTTCACCAAGTCTCTTTGTAAACTCAACTCTAAAATCTATCGAATTGGCTTTAAACGACGAATCCAAACTATTGAAATCCTTCTATCTGATGCGTCTACATGTAAAATTTTTAAAGTTTTGAATTAATTTAGTATAAAGTCAAGTGGTCAAAATTAGAAGGTTTATAAATTAATTTTAATGCATTCATTTTTTGGACGTCTTTTGACCACTTGATTCTATACAAAATTATTTTAAAATTTTAAAATTTTCGCATGTAGACGCATCACTCCTAAGGTAGAAGGATTTCAACGGCTTGGATTCGTTGTTTGAAGCTAATTCAATAGGTTTTAGAGTTGAGTTCACAAAGAAGTTTGATGAACTTAGGAACACCCTAGTTTTACTTATATCAGGAAGTTGTTCCCGTGTTACTATTTCCAAAATGCTATAATGTCTAAAACAAAATTCAGAAGTAGTCTCCGAAGTATTTTTTTTTAAGGATATGTTAGATTTTATACATGATTTTAAATAGGGCGCGTTTTTGGACCATAAAAGCTATGGCGCTATTGGCGTTACAGTGCGCTATAGCGGAGCAATATGGGTACAACGTTATTTTTTTAGCCGTTCCACTATGACGCGATAAACGCTATATAAACTTTTGATTTATGTAACGTATAAACATCATGCATTTTTAATTAACTCATCCTAGTAGTATTTAATGGAACGAATACGAAGTAAATAATGTTAAACTACATTCATATTTGTATCATATTAAGTAGATACGGATATTAATTAAGTCATTATAAACTATTTTTTGCACTAATACGATACAAATACATAATGAATAATTAAAGAATACAAATTGGGGAATGGATAAAAATTATTGATGTTTTCCACTAATAGATATGCAAATACTTTTTTTTAAAGTATGACAAAAATATTACAAAACTAGTAAAAAAAATTGCATATACTATTTGATATTAGAAGTGGATAGCCAATATATAAAGTATATATAAGATTCTTTAAACAAAAAGAAAAAGAAAAACTAATATTCGAGATAGACAGATAAAAGTTGGATAGTTTGAATATATATATGTATTTTTTTTACGAAACTAAATACTAGTAGTATTTGTTCCGTCATTGTTTTGTATAATAATTGTCTGTATCCACACAAATTGAATAGCTATAAATTTTATTTACAAATAATATGTGTTCAAAAATATCCATTCGATTTACACCTCTAAATGATCATTTTTTTTATGCATTGTTGCTATCGGCGGATGCTTGCATTTTGGAGTTTAAATAGTACACTTTGTTGCACCCTAATTGGATTATAAAATTAAGTACTTAACTAAGCAAGCTTAGATATGCTTCAATTAAAAAATGTTTGAACGAAACAATAGGAACGTGTCAAAGTTTGTCTTCACTAAGAAAGAAGAAACTGTTTTACGAAGCAAAATTGAAGTCCAGCTGAAGCTTTAGGCAGAATTTTGAGAGTGAGATTCTTTGTGTTTTTTTTTATTAAAATTGAAACAAGGTATATATTATTTGGATGAAGAGTGTAAGAAATTACATTTTATATTTTCTTATAGATTATATTCAACCGTCCTTACATAAAGAAAAAAGGGAAGTATTTTAATACATCATAATGGCGACTTTTTGTTAGAATGTCACATGTCTTTTTCTTTGAAATAAAAAAAAATGAGGAAAGAAATAATATTTTTTTTGAAAAGGTTAATTTTGAAAGTAACAGCTAAAAACATATAATAAAATAGATAACCATTCTAGTCTAGGAGGGATGGAACATTGGAATACATATTGATTGGGAAAAAAAATCCTTAATAAAATAATTTCAACCGAATATATTTTAATAGAGATGAATTAGATTGAAATTCGTGGATCAATATAATTCTTTTAGTTCAAAAATTCCATTGTTACAGGCTTTCAAATAGTTCTTAGTGTTAATTTGTTTACATCTATGCCCCTCACCTAGACATTAAAGTAATTAATAGCCACAAATTAAGACAATATTCTGCGGGTGTATTCTTCAAGTTAAATCCACATGGGGAAAAAGATGTACAAATCTCAGTTTAGCATATAAGAGTTGTTGGAAACATACTGATAGAATTATTTAACCACCTTGTGGTCTAAAAAGGAGGAAGAGATCACATGTCACGTTCAAATCAATCCAAAATCATAACAGCCATTATTAGCCATGTATTTTTTGTTTCTCATGTTTTCCTCTAGACTCCAGAGAGCAGCTCTGAGTGATCCACCTGGTCCACCTTGCACACATGTCAGGTCGCTTTTCACGGAGAAATGAAAACGATGCACCGTGCACGTATAGCTTATTTCCCTTGCTTTATTTTGATTTCCAAGCTGACTCGGACCTGAATTGGGAGAGAAATTATTTAAGCCGTCAATTAAACAAGACGTGTCCTGTGTCTATTCCAGCTTAAAAGATTGCTTTGACTCGAACTGTAGTTTGTACAGTTCTCAGTTAAGGGCTTGTTGCGTCTCGTCTTAGTAATTCTGATTTGCTGCTATATTTGCCACTTTGTTAACCATCTCTGTGTAGTTCCATTTTTATCCTTTCTGAAAGAAACGCCCAAATATTCTGTCCCAAAAGTTTGCAAGTTTATATTCAATATTTTTGTATCTGCAGCGCAAATTGTTATGACCGGATGTTCAAGGAGCAATTTGACTTGTGACGGACTTGATTGTTTAGACACTCAATTCTGAATCTTCCTCTTGAAAAATGCGGATTATAGCTATTAGTTGGCTTAGTTGGAAATGTTATCTCATCGTCACAAAATGTACACAGTTAAGTAATTTGTAGCTTGAGTGCTAAAATTATTGATAAGTCTGATTAGTCGACCATCAAATTTAATTAATCGACCACTAAAACAATCACCTTCAAAGCTAATTGATTGGTTCAAAAATTCAAATTCAAGTCATCAACTAAGCTATTTTTTACAAAAGGTGGTGAGAAAAGAGTTATTTTGCAACAGTTGTTTATTATGATTGTAGCAGTATTTGTTGTAAAACATTTAAAGTTTCATCTTATGATTGCTCTTATACGCAATAATTTATATTTTAGATATATAAGTGTAACAGCTCACTATTGAATTAAATAGGGTAAATTTAGTTGGAACTTTGTCCTCTGTAACGAATTAATCACTCAAGTTTGAATTATTCCTATGTAGTCATTAAACATTTTATTTGTTTCAATCATGTTACTATGTTATTTTTTTTGTCCAAATTACTAACGAAATATGCTCATTCATTTCTGTATCACTTTTGTTAGTATGTTGGACGAAAAATGTAACAAAACGACTTAATTAGAACATATGAAACATTCAATGGATATAGAGAAACAAATAAACTTGAGTGATTGATTCGTGATAAAGGACAAAATTCAGTGACCTTGAACAAAATTTACCCAATTGAATATCAATACCATTAATTATTGATGCAGCTACGTGCATATAATTCTCGACATATTGAATATCCATATTAGACAAATATGTTTTGCTCCAAATAATTAATTATATTTGTCTGGAAGTCAACAACTTATATGAACTACAGTCTACAGGTCTATTACCAATGATGATGAACTTTACAATTCTGAATTCTACAATTAGCGGGGTTGGACCCTTGTTTGAAAAAAAAATGTAATGTATAATTATATGTAATTCTATTTTGATCAAGAAATTATGATTGTTAAACAAGCATGTAAGTGCACACCGTTTTTAAATAGTCACCCAACGATGCTACTCTTATTACCTTTTGAAATAAATTATCCTTGCACAACTAGACGTTAGCACAATTTATTTGTCTCGGAGTAATATATAAAACAGCCCAATTGCCAAGGACGGCCTTAAGGCCTTTAGAACTGGTCCAGTCATGAGAAATATACCAAAAGACGGCCTTGAGGCCTAGTTAGTGTTTATCTGTAAACTGCCTTTGTCCAAGTCTAGGACCTGCTCGCTCTTATTTAAAGGGCCGAAAGCCTGATCTTTATTAAGCACGGTCCATGCGTCATTTTGAACCCAGTGCTGACAAAAAGCCCGGCCCATTCGGAAACTTCCCTTGTTACTCTCAGAGGCTCATATAGCGTAATGGGCTCTTTTTCTCCTGCCTTACGGAGATGGATATGTATAAGTAGAAACAAAGGGGGAAAGGATATTCATATTATTTGTAAAGGCTGCAATCCCAACTGGAATTAATGGATTAGGATAGTAGAACTCAGCTGGCGACAAGAACTTTTTAGGGCATGTGTGAACTCCTTTTCTGGTACCTGCAGTCAGTGCTGTTAAATGCGGCCGCATGGACCGCATATGCGTATGCAGTCAGAAACTGCATGAAAATTTTTATGCAGTCTCATATATGCGGTTTTGTATATACAGCCACATATGCAGTTCATACTGACCGTATACAGACCGTATTATACCATGCAGTCCATACAAATGTTTATTTTAATTAATTAAAAAAAATTCCAAGTTCTGATCAAGCATTTATTAATGAAAAAAGAATCAGATATGTAGTAAAACCTGGACCCAATTCTTTATATTCATCCAAACACAAGTCCAGTAAAGTGAAGCTTCTCATAGTCCATGCAGCTTCTTTTATAGACTCTCAAAACGTTTCTTTCTTTTGTTTTTAAGAGTTGAAACTAAAGAAGTGCTATTATACCGGTTACTCCAGACGAACACTCTGGGTAAAATTCACGTAAATTTTATTACTAATTTGGGCCGAAGGATTTGAGCAGCTGAATTTATGGCTCATTATTGGCTATTGGCTATATATGTTTAAGTGAAGTTTCTCATGTACTACATATACATGTAGTATAAAATACACGCATATGAATATATATCTGAATTCTCATTTTAAGTCCACATGAAAATCTGCATATTTGGCATGCGTATGCGGTGGCCTTCCGCATGCATGAACAAAACCGCATTTAACAACATTGCCTGCAGTTGTCCTTCAAGCAAATGATATTTAATTATTTATTTCTGGTCTCTCAACTACCTTCATCACAAGTGTTTTCTTTAAAATTTGTGTTTGTGAATAATGAATTCTGTTATATCAGAATGTTTCTTTCTCTAAGTTAGGGCTGCTAATGAGTCAAGCTTGGCTCAAAACTCAGCTCAGCTCGTCATATAACTAAACAGGCTCAACTCGGGCTCGGCTCGGTCTTGAAGAAAAAAGTTCAGCTCAATTTAATGAGTTTGAGCTTTCAGCTCGGCTCAAACTCGGCTCATAACTCGCGAGCTCAACTCATGCATAAATCGCAAACTCAACTCATGCCAAGCATTAAGAAAACAAACATTTGTAAAACCCTTTACTGTTTTGGGCCATGAGCTCAACTCGTTTACTGTTCGGTTCTAAAATCTTGTGTACTATATTTTTGCAAAATTGTATGTACAACTTATACATTTACTGTTTAGCATTTGTAAATATTTACTATTTTGCAAATGCAACATTAACATAATAAAGTTTTCATAATTTTAGAACCGAACAGTAAATGTTTGAGTGATAAAATAGAAGAGACTCCTTGGCTCATGAGCCGGCTCGGGCTCGGGCTCGGGCTCGACCCTGTTTGAGTGATAAAATATGAGCCGAGTCGAGTTCGGACTTTATTTAGTTTAGGACCTGGCTTGACACAATTTATTGAGCTAATCAACTCATTGGCTCATGAGCTAGCTCGGCTCATTAGCAGCCCTGCTCTAAGTAAATTTGTTTCTGGTGAAAGGTAGAGGCAGTTTTGGATTTCTTAAAATATTTCATATTCCATCATTAATCGGGAAGATACAAAAACAAAAATCGTATTAAATGCAAGCTCTTTGGATTGTTGTGATCAAAAGACCTGACTATACAAGTGCCACATTTTCCAGGAAACAACCACAGTTGAAACTTGAAAGTCATTGAGACATAATATTATCACATTCTTTAACTCGAATTAAGAAATGTAGAAATACAGCTATAATGATAAGGGAAAAATTATCCAAGTGGAGAAAAGCAAAAGGAGTACAACAAAACAGATAAAACATCATCCAGGTTCACCGACTAAGTAAACAAAACCCCTAAACATTCTTTCACGAACTACCTCACACACAGTAAAAAAACACCTCTTTTTTATTAAATAGAACCACCCAGCGGCGACTCAAACTAATATTAATAATGCGGTAAACCCATCTTTGTAGTAGTGACTGAGCCCAAAAGGGAAGCGAAGCATTTGAGAAACAGGCAAGAAAGAGCTTAATTGGTAGCCTTAGATAGCGCCTTTCTTGGGGATGGCAAGCCGCTGCCTAAAGTCCTCTTCCATAAGAGGGAGGCCCTCTCGGAGGGTTACTTTCGGCTCCCAACCAAGTATCTCCTTTGCCTTCGTGATGTTAGGCTTCCTCTGACGAGGGTCATCAGGGGTGTTCTCGACCATCTTCAGTTCTATCTCCGGATTGATCAGCTGAAATATAACACCACATCTTGTTAGGAAAAAAAAAGATGGGAGGGGAGGAAAAAATAAAGGTGAAAAATGCTGATGTGACTAACCTCTTTGACATTTTCAGCAAGTTCCAACATGGTAAATTCACCTATTATAAAACAAATAATGAACAACGGTCAATAAAAGACAGTGTACAGTAACTTCAATTACTCTTACAATGTTACTGCCTTAAGGATCAAGAAATAAATAAATAAAGGCAATCCTTTACCTGGATTGCCTATGTTAATTGGACCAGTGCTGGGACCCTCCATGAGCTTAATAAGACCATTGACCTTAACAAAAAAAATATCAAGTGTTAGATTTCCGGAATATATGATTATACTATTAAAGATAGATAATATAGTTGGAAAGAGGACATAATACCATGTCAGAAACATAGCAGAAACTACGGGTCTGTGTCCCTGGCTTTTGAACAGTCAGAGGCTCACCACTGCATAACACAATGACAAAAGGCAGATATAAAACATGCAAAGGCGTAAGAATAATGCTTGATCAAATAAAATAATGCTAGAAAAATGAAAGACAAGTTAAACAAATTACCGCAATGCTTGAGCAATGAAGTTGCTCACAACACGGCCATCGTCAATGTTCATCCTCGGCCCATATGTGTTGAAAATCCTTGCAATTCTAATCTCTGTTCAATAATACACAAGTCAAATTAACACTAACAAAATTATAAGATTAGTCACCAGAGAAATAGAGAGAGAGGGAGAGAGGATGTGAATACCAATGCCATGCTGCCTGTGATAATCAAACATAAGGGTCTCAGCTACACGCTTTCCCTCATCATAACAGCTCCTAACACCTGATAACAGACATGACAACAGAGTTAGAAGTACTTCCATGGTTATTTACTAATAGGCCGCAAAAGTCATTATCGAGACAGGGAGACGTACCAATGGGGTTGACATTGCCCCAGTACTCTTCAGTCTGGGGGTGCTCAAGGGGATCACCGTACACCTCAGATGTGGAAGTAAGCAAGATCCTGTTATTAAATGCAAAAAATAAATAGATAAATTATTAAATCTTTACCTCTTTAGTAATAGTGATGTATTGTAGTGGCACTACTAACCTGGCTCCAACTCTCTTTGCAAGTCCAAGCATGTTCATTGTGCCCATCACATTTGTCTTGATAGTCTATCAACATTAGAAAATATTTTAACAACTTAAAAAAACTAACTTCAAATAAAACCTTTTTAATTTTTTTAATTTCTCTATTAGGGTCCTGATGACTTGACATTAGGTCCCAAGTACCAACTATTTACAATGAATCATTTTAATATCATATATGTTTTCTCCCAAAATTCTGCATGTTGTCATGTAAAACAAATAAATACAAACCTTGACGGGGTTGTACTTGTAAAATATCGGGGAAGCAGGACAAGCAAGGTGGTAGATTTGATCCACCTCCACTAGCAATGGCTCTGTAACATCTGAAGTGCAGAAACAAATAAAGGGAAAAAATTGAGTAGGAAAGAAAGATTTAGTCACTGCAAGTAGCGATACTTGTTCTAACAAAAAAAATAGAAAAAAAATGCAAGTAGGTCAATGCATGGCCATAAATGCCTTTTGGGAACTCAGGAAGTTGACTTCTAAATCCATTAATGATGTAGGTTAACATGTACCTATGATCTAGTTTAAAATTTTCTCTTAATTTGCAGCTCATTTTGACTTTGACAGGAGGAACTACATTTTCTAAAATGCAAAGAGAAATACGTATTCGTAGGTAATCTCAGTATGAAGAATTTTTCTTTCAAGCTTGGATTTAATTACCATGTCGAATAAGTTCAAATCTGGGATGGCCGATCCACTTCTTGAGGTTGTCTTTTGAACCAGTAAAGTAGTTGTCAGCAACAATAACCTACATTCATATATATTGAATAACTATGCAAGTTAGAATATTCCATATTCCATTTTCTTTTCAAAAAAGAAACCCAAAGTTTATATATGCTCATTTTTTATCGGACATTCTAAGATTCAAGCTAAAACAAATAGATCTAACAAATAAGGGTGGGTTCTTGTCAGAAATATTACAACTATTTTCAATGATCTAATGGTTGTAATTCATATGCCATGAGTACCAGGTGGATCTGATATTGTACATTATCAGATTTTGGGGGAAGTACAAAAAATATTGTTTCTCTTAAATCTTCATCACACATAAAGGGTTGAACAGAAATCATCTTTATCATATTAATAATGCACAAAGCGAAAGAGATGTAAGCAACAGTACCATACCTCATTTTTCTCATTTTCCATCAATTTGTCTACCAAGTGGGACCCGATAAAGCCGGCTCCACCCGTCACCAGAATTCTCAAGTTAGCCTATCACAGATCAAAATAATCACGAATCAGCATTTAGTGTAAGAAGACTTCTGGGAACAGTTCCATGATAGAGATCTAACAGTATCTTTATGTGATCCACATCACAAGTGTGCGATCTAAGTTGTTTGCATGCAAAAAGAAGCGATCACAAAACAGAGAAAACAATTCTCTCATTGAATCTATACTTCATGGTAATGGCATTGGAAAAAGAATGGAACCTGAAAAAATTTGGAGAAACGGAGTGGAGATGGGGTGGGAGGTGGCCTTGTGATCTTGCACTCTCCATTTGTGGTGTTGCTTCCATTTGTGGCCTCCTTTGTTGCCATCTCTGAGGCTATTTGTCAAACACCAAATCTGCAATCAAAGAATTTAGCAGCGATCTCCTCTCAGATCTATCTCTTTTCTTCCCCCAATTAAGTAGCAATGAAAAACGAATATTCAACGAAATAATTTACCAGTAAAATGTATCGCTCTGTTTATCTATAAACTGAACAGAGAATAGATTTAACTTAAATAAGAAGACATAAGTCTCCTAAGATGGAGCGAATATATAGACCGAGCCAACCTCCACCGACCGAGATTATGGAGAGATTAAACCTTCCATATGTTAAAATAATTGCACGAATCGATTAATTAAAGTTTGCCATGAGAGCAACAAACATTACTGCTTAGGATTCAAGCAAAGCAACCAACCGACAGCGACCCCTCAACATCTCGGATCTCAACTCCAGATCCGAATTCTGAAATGTCACTTTGATTAAAGTAAAAATGGGAAAGCAGAGGCGATAATTACCTGAAGAAGAGGGAAGAGAGAGAGAAGGGGAGGAATTGGTTCAGGGGTTTACGCGGGTCGATTTGGTACAAGTTAAAGAAAGTGGTTAAAGAGATAGAATTAGATGATCTTATTCTTATAACAAGAGAAAGGTTGAAAATGGAATTGGGATTGTTTGTAAATATAGCGGTTTATCGAACAGTTTAATGAAATTATATTTAGATAGACCGGGTTCACAACCTACGGAAGCACTTAAAAACATGATAAGACAATTATATTTAAATAAAACTATTTTAAATTCAAAATCTATAAAATTTGGAAATAAAATAGCAAATTCAACACAGATTAAAGCCTTAAATAAAATAATCGCAGGTTATATCAACATTGTGTTACTACAGTTCTAGTTCTTAAAAATGTATTAATACTTGTGTAGATATTTTTTCTATTGATTTATTTTTATATAGACACATTTCAAAAAACAAAAGACTTGTTCTTATATAGAAACAAAAGCTTTTCGTTGACAAAACCACATTATTTATTTTTAAACTGATGAATCGGTAAACTTAAATATACACTTGAGTTACATTCATGCTTTTTACTAAATTTATATTTGATTAGTTAAGGATAATAGAATATTATTAACTCATTTGGAATCTAAATTTGTAATTATTTGCTGACATACAAATAATTAATATATTATTCTATATTGTAAGTAGATAGTTGGAAACAGGCGGAGCTTAGTTGAACCTCCTTTTTTTTTTTGGTATATAATACACGATTTTCTATATAATTTTACATATATTGTAAAATTGATCTCATTCACAAGTAGAACTAGGATGTTCTTAAGCTCATCAAGTCTCTTTGTGAGCTTAATTCAAAAACATATTGAATTGGTTTCAAACGATGCATCCAAACCGTTGAAATCGATCTACTTTACGAGTGATGTGTTTACATGTCAAATTTATAAATTTTCGAACTAATTTAGTATAAAGTCAAGCGGTAAAAAAAAGATGGTTTATAAGTTAATTTTAATGTGTTCATTTTTCATCTTTTTTTTACCGCTTGACTTTATATAAATTAGTTCAAAAATTTAAAAACTTGACATGTAAACTCATCACTTGTGAAATAGATCGGTTTCAACAGTTTGAATGAGTCGCTTGAAACCAATCCGATGAATTTTTGAGTTAAGCTCACAAAGATACTTGGTAAGCTTAAGAACACTCTAGTTCTACTCATTCACATTATGAAAATTAACATTAAGTCACATATGACCCCTGTAGTCAGAAAGTCTATGGGCTCCGCCTCTATTTTATAGATGTTGAATTTTTTTTTATGGCTAAAAGTTTTGAGTGGTGCACCGAGTGCAATCTATAGAATGTTTAACCGAGGACAGTCAATTTTTTTTAGCCTTTAGGACATGTTCTTATGACTAGGTGAGTGTACCCCGCTGAGCTGGCTCCAGTATAGAAACATTGACCGATCGAAAAAGGTATTATTTATTGTGTTAAGTTAATTAAAATTGCTGATTGTCGGTCATTAATCAAGTTTATAAGGAGTCGTGACGGGTCGGGTCCAATAAGGGATGGTCCAGTTCCGGGTTTCTTAATACTATCTGCATCCAAAGTTCCAGATAAAAATAAAAATTCTTGGATTCTCTGTGTCTCTGTCAGTATGCGAACAGTGTATTGAAGTTTCCCTGAACTAATTTTTTTCAGTATGACCCTACTTAAGATAGTTAAGATTACCAAAAAAGAATAACTTGTTACTTGTGACACGAAATGCTGGAATACGCCTGTCACAAGAGAACTTAAGAAAATCGTTGGGGAACATTAGCAAACTTTTCTGAATTCTTTTGCGTTTATTTGTACGAACATAAATATGGCAATGACATGCCTTGATGTGTACGTCTTACTGGTAATATTTTTGCCAGTAAGCTCGCAGGCATCTTTACTAATAACTACATTTCTTGGTCAGTGCAGCTGGTTTGTGGAATACAGCAATTTTTGCTATCGGGTCAAATAATGGATTTGCGGAGATGTTTTACCAGATCCATGGGACAGTAATTGATACTAGGTAGAGTGAGCATATGCTTGGGATAACTCCGCTTCGCTTTTTGCCACTTTTGCACATGCACCTTCACAACTTTAACAAATTATGTTATAAACCCCGCTTGCACAGTTACCTATGCTTTTTTACTGTTTTATTTTTACCGACATAAAAAGCTTAACGACCTGATAATTGCTGAATCACTTGTTGAACTCCAGTTACTGGGTTTCTCTTTTTTATTTTCTGAACCATAAACATGAAATTTACTATCTTAAAAATTAGTTTGCACCTAACTACTATAATTTTTTTAATAAATATTTATGTTAACTCTTATATCCGTTTCTTTTTAGATGCATCTTGCAGAAATTAAACATTCGTAACTTCGTAAAGAGACGAGGCATACCACCATATGTGCTAGGCGTGTGGTTCCATAAGCAGAGACGGATCTGTGTATAGCTCAGGGGTGCTTAGCTAACTCTCTAATTTAAAATACTTTAATCAATCATATTGAAATTTAAATGTAATTTTCTTAATTTTTTTATATAGTTCAACCCTACTCATGTGTATGCATTTTAAATTTTAATCCTACCCATGTGTATGCATTTTAAATTTAACTGTATCACATGTGAACTTGTAGTTTAGTGAGTAGAATTCAAGTCCCGATCATGTATATGCATTTTAAATTTTAACCCCTATTTAAATTTTCTAGTTCACTCCTGTCCATAAATAATGAATACATCTACTTTAATTAACTTATACAAATTTAATAGTAAGAGCAAATTTGAATCTTGTCCGTTGTTCATCTAAATCCGACGCATCTCTAATATTATTCTTAGCTAATAAGATAAAAACTATCTAATAATATGCTCAAAATTGACTAAAACGCAAGTCGGGCACCTATAAATAGATATATTTGATAGACACTGCTTATAAAGTCTTGTATAATTAGCTAGTCAGATGCAACATTGTTATTCTTAACATCAATTCTACGACTCAATATCAAATGACTGATCAGATATTTGATGTTACTAGTTAGACATCAATATCATATTTTTTATGGTAGGAAATCATGCAAATTTTATGGGAGAGTGTGTGAATTATATGTATTTGTAACATATTACTGAATGAGGATTTTCACTTTTTTTACTCTTCTCCATTTTTTGTAGGAAAACAAAGAAAACTAATGGTATCCCAAGTTTCTTCCTGAATAATATAAAAAAAAAAAGAGATCTTCAGAAAGAAAATTGTCAGATACAAATAAAATATAGTGAAGATATGCTGAAAAGAAATATTATTTTCACTCTTAGGTGGAAGAATAGTTATTCCAAAATAAGATCAAAGTTTTTCCATCTTTTATTGCAAAAATATGTTCCTTTCTATTTTTTTAATCATTTCTTCTCCGAAAATGATCTTCTTTATTCAACAAACAACAATGATAATAGTAGTCATGATAATAATAATAATAATAATAATAATAATAATAATAATAATAATAACCATAACAATATATAGTATGTTATTGTTGTTGTCATCGTCATCGTCATTACATTATTATTGTTATATGACCTCTACTATTAATACAAATATTTTATAATTATTGGTATAATAATATATTATTACTTTACTATTCCTATTTCCATTGTTCTTATTAGGTCTGAACAAAAAAATCATAGTTCGTAATTCGATTCGAGTTTGATTCGAAAAAGTTCGTAAAAAGTTCGATTCGAAATTGAGTTCGTTCAAAATTAATTCAAACCAAACTTAGTTCGAAATTAATTCAAACCAAACTCAAACTGGACCTAGTTCGTTCGAAATAGGTTCGCAAACCAAACTTAGTTCGAAATTAACTCAAACGTGAACCGTTGATTTCCGCTGATAATGAACTTTAATGTTTTATTTAGGATAATATTTGGATTTGTAATAATTCTAAGACTTTAGTGATTGTTTTGTACTTCTATCGATATTTAAATTGTACTTTGAATACTTTGGATATTTGAAAACTTTGGTAATGTTGTTCGTGTTGGCTATTTGGAAAACTTTGGATTCCGTAATTGTACTGAATTTTGATTGATTGTATTAAACTTTGGTGTTTGATATAAATTTTGGTATTTGCAATGAACTTTGATATAAACTTTGGTGTACTGTGTAATTAGAATTCAGAATGCCTGAGTTTTTATTGAAGTGTTGTCATTTCGAACTATGGCCCAGCCATAAGTCATAACTCGTAAGTCGTAACAAAGTTTGTAAAAGTTCGAAATTGAGTTCGTAAAAAATTCGATTTGAAATTGAGTTCGTTTGAAATTAATTGAAGCCAAACTTAGTTCGAAATTAATTCAAACCAAACTCAAACTGGAGGTAAGTTCGATTCGGTTCGGTTCGTTTGCCGCCCTAGTTCTTATTAGTAATATCATTGTTATGCTTTTGCATTATTATTGTTAGCATTGTTATTATTAATTATATAATGGTAATTAACCAAGAAATTATAATCCGGTGAAATTATTAATTGTGTTCTATTTCTTTCAGAAATTGTTACTGTTTTCTCTAGAGGTACCAAATTTCATTAAAAAAAAAAGTGAAATTTTAATAATAGTAAGGGTGTCTAATTTGGACTTGGACCGGCGCTCATGTCCTTTGCACGTCTCGGAGCCTAGAAAAATTCAAAATAAAAATTTGGTGAAATTTTCTCACCACCATGCTATGCGTGAAAGGCCGATATTTTTATTAAAACCCCCAAAAAAATAAAAATTATCAAATCTGCTCCCACTTCAAAATTATAATTATTTCTACCCTAACCGCCCGTGGACTGGGCGGTCCACTTTTCCCACCAGACCGCCCAGTCACTGGGCGGTTCACTTTTGAAACTTGACCGCCCAGCGGTCGGGCGGTCCACTCTGAAAACCTGACCGCCCAGAGGCTGGGCGGTCCACTATGAATTTTTTTTTTTATATTAAATTGTTGTAATGATTTGTTTGAATGTTTTATATTAAATTGTTGTAATGATTTTTGAATGTTTTATATTAAATTGTTGTAATGATTTGTTTGAATGTTTTATATTAAATTGTTGTAATGATTTTTGAATGTTTTATATTAAATTGTTGTAATGATTTGTTTGAATGTTTTATATTAAATTGTATGATATATATTTATTATTTGTTGACGATTATTTTTATATGTTATGTAATTGTGTAGTTTTAATATAATTGATTAGTTTTATATTAAGTTTGTTAATGTTTAAATGTTTCTAAATGGTAATCTAAATAGTAAGCATAAACAATAAAAGTAGGTAATCTAAATGGTAAGTCTAAACATGAAACATAACAGTCCAAACATGAAATATAATAATCCAAACTAAAATACTAGAAACCTATCAAACTAAAAAAAATATAAAAACCCTAACGGCGACGACGAGGGCGAGGTCCGGAGAGGTCCAACCTCTCAGGTGCACGGTGCTCTCTCTGCGACGGCGGACGCCTCTGGTGAACCTCATCCACCTGCATGTCATCGTGTACGTCCTCACGCGCCCATGGGTCCTCCCCCAGGTGTAATGCATGCTCCCCATGGATCCCCGCCTGTGTACGCAACACCCACGGATCGGCCTCCCAAGTAGGAGGATACGTGGCCGGAGGCGGTGTGCCAAATATAGCAGCGGCAAAGCCATCTGCAGTCTGTGCCCCACTCCCACTGGCCTCGCCGTCGTGCTGTCTGGGCTCCATATACTGCGGTCTGTGGGAGCTAGCTGGCTCCCATCCGCCCTCATCTCCATCGGTGGGAGCTAGGTCATCCAATGAGAAAACGGCATCGTCCGCGGCGGCAGCTCCATCCTGCATGTAAACAATGTTAAATTAGGGACATAGAAGTAACGAGTAAATCTGGTAAATAATGAACTTTTGCTACCTCGGTATGCTGCACTGGAACTCCATACTCGTTGTAGTACGCGCTCCACGCGTTGTTGTTCAATACCCATTGGTGGAACGCCCAAGCTGGGTCATCATCTGCATAAATGAAGATAAATTAATAAGAATGATCTTTTAGAGATAAAACTTAATAATGATCATTTGTATTCCATATTATTACCTGCAGGAGGTGGCGGCATCTCCGCAGCGTAGATAGGGGCGACAGGCTGCTCCGGATCTGGTGGTGGGGCCTTTATCTCGCGCCAATTGATGTCCTCCCCGGCATCGTGCAACATACCAATGAGGCGCCCGTCCCAGCCAGAGTCCTCAACGATCGGTGCACTGTGTTGGAGCATTTGACATCCTATCGCTCTCCAACTTCTTCTCGCCATGCACACCAAGCTGTGTGCCACTCCTCTAATACCCGTCAAAATCTGCACACAATGTATTTTCATTATTATTATTAGAAGATGAATAAATAAATACAATTTTTTAAGCATGTCATTTTCATTTAAACATACCGAACGAGCATGGATCGGGCCGAAAGGCAAGTAAGTCCTAGATCCCTCACCCGTGAGTCTCCGTCGAAGAGCATCACCGTAGTCCCCCTGTAGATAAACCGTCGGCATGCCCCATCTCTGGTACCAGACGATATATCGCAATCTCCAAGGCCCGACCGGCATAGGGGCATCTCCTGCTGGAGGCGGGGTCCATAAGTGCAACTGGGGAGATGCAGCACGCTGGTAATGCTCCCAGAAACGCGTGCTCCAGTCGACTTTGGGCTTGTTGTGTTTGGTGCTGCAATATAAATTAATTAGTAACGTGTATGGCTGAATAAGTAATAAAATAGACAAAGGATAAGGCAGTGGGTAGTTACCTGTGCAGCTGGGTGGTCTGCTGCTCGCCCAACTCTGGAAAATCAGGGACAAAGGCATCTAAGCCAAACTGACGGGGCACTCGGTCAGGATAGTGATACTCAACTATCCAGAAGCATACGCACGGCCCCCGATAAAACGAGAGGTGTCTCTGCTCTAATGTCATCGGGCACAGAAGGCCCCGATCGTAGAACACACGATAGGGGTACCAGGTGACGCTCGCCTCGTGAAGCATCTGGAGCTGGCCCCGGACATACGAAATCCCCACGGTCCTCCCTCTGCCCGTGTCCTCGTACGTGAGGGGAGTACTCCATATGGCACCGTACCCCGGACGTCTCTCGGGGTCATCTCCCATCCATAGCCCCTCCTGAGCTGGAGGAACAGGCCGACACACCGGTAGATGTGACCAGGACCACTGCTGGAGTAGAAGAAGTGGTCCGGCAATCTGCCTGTTCGTCGCCTAAATTTTGGACATGCGATTCATTTCTGGTAAATATGGAACCATAATATATGTAATAAAAAAATTAAAATATTTGTACAAACTTACCAGACAAGCATGACACAAGCCCCGGTATAAGTGAGCGAGCACGGCTCCACCCCAATTCCACCTCGACGGCCGCTGAATGTCCCTCAGCAGAGAGAGGAACATAATCGGGACTGCGTCACCGCTGGAATCGACAAACATGACGCTGCCACATAAATCCAAGACAAACGCCCTCACGTACCTGCAATATAAATTAGAAACATAAATAACTACATTTTTTGTTCAATCCATAACATATTTTAATTTGCAACTGTTTGTGATTACCTCAGAACAGCCTGCCCGTCACGTGTCTGAGGGGTGATCCTACGCCGGTGGAAGTGACTGCGGAGCGCCGCAAGACTGATGCAGTACTGTGAATACCGGTACTCCTCGTCCTCCTCTCCTTTCTTCTTCTTCTTCTTCTTTTGCAAGTCCGACGGAGCGGCCCCCAGCAGCTCCGGTATCATGTGCATCAGGTCTGGATGGTCTGAGACACCACCGATGGGGTCGCCGTCTATCCGTAAACCCCACAAGGCGCTGACATCACCTAGTGTGACTGTCATCTCCCCAACCGGAAGGTGAAATGTATGCGTCTCCGGTCGCCATCTCTCCACTAGACCGCAAACGAGGGCCTGATCAATATCACAGTGAGGCATGGTGGCCAACTGATACAACCCCAGATGAAGGATGCACTGCTCCATCAACGGGTGACGGACGTATGGTATCTCGGGGGTGCGATGCCTCACTGTCATCATCGTCGTGTCCTGCATGTTACAATTATTTCAATATAAACGTCTAATTAAATAATGCTATTTAAATTAGGAATACAACACCAACGTACCTCCATAGATGCAAGTGAGACACGGTGCCTGACATGTGGGATCCACAGAAGAGGACTAAACGTGTCAGGATGGTGAGGGGGATAATCTCCAAAGGGAGCATCTGCACCGGATGCCTCTGCACCGGATGCCTCTGCACCGGATGCCTCTGCACCGGATGCCTCTGCACTGGATGCCGGTGCACCGGATGCCGCTGCACCGGATGCCTCAGCATCGTGATCATGTGAACTCTCCCCCGTCTCCAGAGGGGCATCCCATTTACGTCCCCGTCTAGTTCTGACCATACTACATTTCAATAAACAGAAGATTTTATCTTACAAATCCTGATTTATAAACCCTAACTTATAAACTCTAATTATGTCAACCCTAAACCCTAATTTAGGAATTCAACCATAATCTAGCAATTCAACCCTAAACCCTAATTTGATCCTTAAACCCTAATTTAACCCCTAAATCCTAATTTAACCCCTAAACCCTAAATTAACAATTCAACCCTAATTTAACAATTCAACAAAATTTAAACAATTCAACCCTACATCCTAATTTAACAATTCAACCATAAACCCTAATTTGATCCCTAAACCCTAATTTAACCGCTAAACCCTAAATTAACCCTAACCCTAAATTAACAATTCAACACTAAACCCTAATTTAACAATTCAACCTTAAATTAACAATTCAACATAATTTAAACAATTCAACCCTAAATCCTAATTTAACAATTCAACCCTAATTTTGAACAATTCAATCGTTTCGGGAAAATCAACAACCCTAATTTTGAACAATTCAATCGTTTCGGGAAAATCAACAACCCGGACACGATAATTAACAATTCAATTCTACCTATCGGTCCAATGCCAATACAAGATACAAAATATAAATTAAAAAAAATTATTTAGAAACTTACCCGAAAAAAATCGGACCGTCGCCGAGATGGCCGAAATTAGGGTTCGGGTGAGAGAGAGAGAAAGAGAGAGGAAGAGAGAGAGAGAGAGGGGAAGAGGGAGAGAATGGCAGTAGAGAGAGAGAGGCAGATCTAGAGAGAGAGAGGAAGAGAGAGAGAGGAAGAGAGGGAGAGAGAGAGGAAGAGAGGGAGAGGAAGAGAGAGCTCTAGAGAGAGAGGAAGAGAGGGAGAGAGGCGAAATGGGCTGGGGTGGACCAGGTTCGGACGGCGACTCGGCGGGGCGGCGACTCGGCGTGGAGGCAGAGGCGAAAGAGAGGCAGAGGCTGGGGAGCGGTCTGCTCCCAGCGGACCGCTTTTAAAAAAAAAAAAAAATTCATAGTGGACCGCCCAGCCTCTGGGCGGTCAGGTTTTCAGAGTGGACCGCCCGACCGCTGGGCGGTCAAGTTTCAAAAGTGAACCGCCCAGTGACTGGGCGGTCTGGTGGGAAAAGTGGACCGCCCAGTCCACGGGCGGTTAGGGTAGAAATAATTATAATTTTGAAGTGGGAGCAGATTTGATAATTTTTATTTTTTTGGGGGTTTTAATAAAAATATCGGCGTGAAAGGGCACGACATGGATGAATAAAATAAATCAAAACACCCAGTCCTTGAAAATTAATCAAACCATATAATAAAGTACTTTCTGATCCTTAATTAATTTTATTTCTTTATTCCTCGGGTGGGTAAATATAGTACACCTAATGATCTGCGTCGTAGTCAAACTTCTCCAAGAGGGTTTTTATTTTTTTCATAATTCCTAGTGAAAAGTGGGCATCCAAAATAGTGGATCGGATCCACGAACCACGGTCCCATCTAATATTTACAGACATGATCACGTGATTCCGGAAAAGAAGAAGAAAAAAGAGAAAAGCTCAGTGAAACCACACAAGAGATATATATATAGAGAGTAGAACTAGGGTGCTCCTAAGCTCACCAAGTCCTTCCGTGAGCGCGACTCTAAAACCTATCAAATTGACTTCAAACGACATTTCCAAACCGTTAGATGTTTAATCTATATTAAAATGTGCTTGGAGACCAAATTTTACATTTTTTGGAATTTTTTTACTATTTATTAAGATGGTTTGAAAATCGCTGTTTTCCAATGGTGCAGAATTTTAATAAAAACAGCGATTTTCAAACCATCTTAATAAATAGTAAAAAAATTCCAAAAAATGTAAAATTTGGTCTCCAAGCACATTTTAATATAGATTGAACATCTAACGGTTTGAAAATGTCGTTTGAAGTCAATTTGATAGGTTTTAGAGTCGCGCTCACGAAGGGCTTGGTGAGCTTAGGAGCACCCTAGTTCTACTCTATATATATATATATATATATATAGTAGAACTAGGGTGCTCTCGAGTTCACCAAGCCCTTGGTGAACTCAAGTCCAAAACTCATCGGATCGGCTTCAAACGACGAATCCGACCGTTGAAACCCGTCTACCTTACGAGTGATGCGTCTACATGCAAAAAATTTAAATTTTGAATTAATTTTGCATAGAGTCAAGTGGTCAAAATTAGAAGGTTAATAAATTAATTTTAATGCATTCATTTTTTGACGTTTTTTTACCACTTGACTCTATGCAAAATTAATTTCAAAATTTAAAATTTTTGCATGTAGACGCATCACTCGTAAGGTAGACGGGTTTCAACGGTCGGATTCGTCGTTTGAAGCCGATCCGATGAGTTTTGGACTTGAGTTCACCAAGGGCTAGGTGAACTCGAGAGCACCCTAGTTCTACTCTATATATATATATTTTTTTTTTGACAAATGAGATGTAAAGTTTGGAATACAACGCGACATTAAATAACTGTTTAATAGAAAAAAGTAAAAGAAAAATGCGACAACAAGCAACTTCCTTCTTATATTATTATCACCGATATTTTTATTAATACCCAAAAAAAAAAATTTATCAAATCTGTCCTCACTCCAAACTTATTTTTAAATCTACCCCAACTGCCCGTCCACTGGGCAGTCCACTTTCCATAGCTGACCGCCCAGCAGCTGGGCGGTCCACTATTTTTTTTTTGTAAGGAGAGAATGAATATCAAGATGCTGAATTCTAACGCTAAAAATTTCGGATTTTTTAAAAAAAAATTAGTTAGATTACTTCTTTTAAACATATTTATACTAAAATAGGCTAAATTACTTGGAATTATGTTAAATTACGTTGAATTACACTAAATTACGCTAAATAACAGTAACTTCGCTAATTATGCTAAAATACGGTAATTACGCTAAACTACGCAAAATTACGCTTAAGTAGACCGATTTTGTGCCATCTTTCATGAATCATAAAAAATAGTAAAAAATTCCAAAAATAGTAAAAATTGGTATTCTACAATTTCATTATATAACTAATTTACTGAACTACTTGGATTGAATAATAGAAATGAAAATCTTAATCGGAAATTTCAACTCAAGTTTTGAGGCTCTTCCCTTTGTTTTTTGGCGATTCTGAATTTTGGAATTCGGCATCGTAGGCACGAACACATGCGCATTTTCGCAAGCTTTCCGAAAAGTGGTTATTTGCTGAAATCGGACACTCGAGTGCCGTTTTATGGCCGTTTGAAGTTTCATCGTCGTTTTTTGCCTTTTTAGTGAAGATATCGTCCCTATTCATATGTAATTTACCGTATTTTAGCGTAATGTAATGCAATTTAGCGTAATTTAACATAATTTAGTGTTATTCAGCGTAATTTAACATAATTTCAAGTAATTTAGCGTATTTTAGTATAAATATGCTTAAAAGAAGTAATCTAACTAATATTTAATAAAAAAATCGGAATTTTTAGCGTTAGAATTAAGCATCTTGATATTCATATTGTCTCTCTACAAAAAAAAAAATTCACTAGCGGACCGCCCAGCTGTTGGGCGGTCAGCTATGGAAACTGGACCGCCCAGTGACTGGGCCGTCAAATATGCATAGTGGACCGCCCAGACAGTGGGCGGTCAGCTATGGAAACTGGATCGCCCAGCAGCTGGGCGGTCAGCTATGCATAGTGGACCGCCCAACCGCTGGGCAGTCTGGTGGGGAAAGTGGACTGCCCAGTGGACGGGCGGTTGAGGTAGATTTAAAAATAAGTTTGGGGTGGGAGCAGATTTGATAATTTGTTTTTTTTTTTGGGGTATTAATAAAAATATCGGTTATTATCACCGCTGCACTGGATCAAATTTAGGCCCTTATCGGTGACAACAGTCCCCGTAGGTTTTGATGGGTATTTTAATTTTTTTGGTATCTTTACCTATGAACCGTTTGGTAACTTAGTTATAAAACTCATTCTCAAAATCTTTTTTTCCTATCTACTTCTTTGTTGTTTGTGGGAAAATTTAAATCTACTCCAAGCTCTTTTTTTTTTTCCCAAAAACTGGAGTTCACAACTTTTTATTTTTTTTATTTTTTCTTCTCTCAAAATTATGTTTAAGTGCAATAGCACAACAAATAGTTTGTATGATTTTTTTTCTTCAAAGTGCAGCTAATAATTTAAACTATTTCTTTTTTTTTCAAATTTTTGTTTAATCACCACCACTAATCATTAATTATACCTATATAAAATTTATTCAGACTATTAAACTTTACTAAACAAGTAAAATTAAACAAACACAATTTATTAATATACTAAAACAAATACAATTTAAACAAGCCAAAAATTAAAATTAATTAAACGACACAATTTAATAATATAATAAAAAACAATTTAAACAAGCCCAAAGATTAAAATTAGTTACACAAACACAACTTAATAACACAAGAAATTAATTAACAAGCATAATTAAACTAGCAACGTTTAATTTTAATAGATTAAGCTAATTTTAAGTTAAGTTCCTATTCTGACGTCTAGTAGTGTATAGTCAATTCGCTCATTTTTTTTAGAATCTGATATATACAATTATATTGATCATAATCAGTGATTAATATCAATACACTTAATATAGTTTAATTTTAGTATTTACATCTTCTATAAAAAGAAAAAAATCAACATTCTAACAAATTTCTCATGCATTTACCGAACACCTATATTCTAAAATTTACCATGGGTTAAATACCTTTGGTTTTGAAAAATGAAAATTCCCATATTGAAAATTCTCATTCCTACAAAATTCCCATGTTGCCAAACAGGCCCTTATAGGGGGATCGTTTTTTACCGAAGGAAACGCATGAGTGAATTTCAGTTCAATGCGTGCATACGTGACTAGGTGCGACCTCGATTAGAAAAAAAAAATATTGGGTTAACACAGGGGCAAATTCACATTCAATAAATGAGGTCAATTGATCCTCATTTTCATTTTTTTTATATTTAGACCCTATCTTGAATATAGTTTAAACTAAAATATTATGGACAATGTCAAATTGACTCCCATTCGTAGTAAGTTTTTTTTATATACTTGACCCCATTCATGTTTGACCCATTTAATCTGAAAGTCTGACTCCGCCCCTGGATTAGCATGTTTTAAAATAATTAAGATAATGTTCTTTATATTAGAGATCATATATTCAAAATTTAACACATACCAACAGTTTTGAAGGGGATTCTTGAATTCTCCTTTTCACTAAAAAAGGGGAATTTCATGATTCTTTTTAAATAGCAATAAACAAAAAAGTTTTAATGAAACAAGCACTGCTTAGTTTAGAAGTTGGAAAAACCAACTCTACTGAATTAGTGATTCGGTGGAGGGTGAGAGCGCTTTGCTCCACTAAACCAGTGGTTTGGTGGAGCCATGCTACCCGTTAGTTTAGAAAACGAAAACTTAATTTTAATATAAAAATAATTCTAGAAAAATAGATAGATTATTTTAAAATTTGAATGTACTAAAAGGATTATCAAACAAAATATATTAAAAATTTTAAAATTTAGATGTATTAGAAAGACTATGAAATATTTTTCAGACCAGATTTTTTGTGGTTGTAAAAAAAATAAAAATGTTTTTAGATGTGTTGTTGGAAAAAAAAATGTTTGGATCCAAGTTATTGATCTTTGTTCAAATGTTGAATTTGTGTTAGCAGGGGCGGACCCAGTGTGTTCCAGGGGGGGGCAGCTGCCCCCCTGGATTTTGAGTTTTAGTGGAAATTTATAGGTTCCGACCGACTTTGCCCTCCTGGAAATTTTTTTGCCCCCCTCTGGGCGTTTAATTTGTAATTCGAGTTAAATTTACGGTTAAAATTGAAATAAATATGTTGAATTTTGATTGGTAATTAGAATTATAAGTCAGAGTATCAGAAATTATAAGTCAAAGCATTGGATAATATAAGTTAAAGCGTTATTTTTTGTCGAGTACCTAATTGATTAATGGATTTAATTCCGATTAGGTATTTAAACCTGATACGATATTTTTTTGCCCCCCCCCCCCCCCGACGAAAATCCTAGATCTTGCCCTGTGTGTCAGTAATTTTTTTTTTGTGGTTTTTCTAGTACAATCAAATTCTAAGGTACTCCATCTATTTTTCTAGAACTATTTTTAGAAAAATATTAAAATATTAAAAATATGAGAAATAGATAGTATCTTAAAATTTGAATGTACTAGAAGAACCACACAATTTTTTTAGACATAGATTCAACATTTGACCCGGGATCAATAACTAGGATCCAAATTTTTTTTCCAACAACACATCAAGAAACATTTTTATTTATTTTATAACCACGAAAAATCCGACTGAAAAATATTTCATAGTTTTTCTAATACATCTAAATTTTAAGATATTTCATCTATTTTTGTTTGATAATCCTTCTAGTATATTTAAATTTTAAAATACTCTATCTATTTTTCTAGAAATTTTTTTATATTAAAATTAACTTTTCATTTTCTAAACTAACGGGTCACTGCCTGGCTCCACCTGGTTCGGTGGAGCAAATCGCTCTCACCTTTCACCGAATCACTGGTCCGGTGGAGTTGTTTTTTCTAACTTCCAAGCAGTGCTTGTTCCATTTAAACTTTTTTTGTTTATTGCTAATTAAAAAAAAAAAGAAAATTTCTAGTGTACCCATCAAAACTTTTAAAATAGTCAATTTCCCCCTCCAAACATTAAAATATCTTGTTTCCCCATTTTAAGTTGAAATTATTTCTTATTTCCTCATGTCTTGATTAAATTTGAAAACTTAAGCTGAATTCATATTGTAATTTTATTTTAAAATTTAAATGTCTATTTTGCCCCTCTCCTTTCTTCTTCTTCACTTCATCTTTTATAATGCCATCTTAGCTAAAAATAGTGGTTTGAAAGAGAAAAATGAATAGAACTTCGAATTTACAACTAAATAAACTAAAACATACGTTTTCTAAACAAATTAACTTCTGACTACCCGGTGATTTGATCCAACCATACAACGACCCGTCAAATCTATAAGTATTAAAAAAAAAACAATACATGCAAAGTTAAGTAAGTTCTGACTACCCACGTGGGCACACTCAATTAGAGTAGTATTTTGGAAAAGAAATTAACAATCATGCTAGAGATCAGTAAAGCATACCTGATATGAGAATTAGTTCAATTTGGGGCATTGAATTCAAAGTGGGAGAGGCGGTGCAGGAAGGTTTACTATGGATTCAACATTGCCAGAGGTAATGGAGGTGGTACCGGGTACTGCACTGGTACATGGGATGCTTTTTATATTCTCTGTTTTAGTTTGATTGTATAGGGAAGTACGATGTGCTCTCGTTGAGAGTTGTAAGCTACTTAGGTAGCAGTAATTGATAGTCTCTGTCAATCGTTTCAAAAAATAATTCAAAGTGGGAGAGAAATAAAGAGAAAACGAGATTGATTTGCAAAAAAATGGAATCAGATTCGAGGCTTTGTTAGACGGCCGTTATTGAAGCTCTGACACTTTGTTAGTTTGTTTAGAAAAATTATGTTTTAGTTTAGTTAGTTATGAATTCGAAGTTATCTTCCTTTTTTCCTTTCAAACCATCATTTCTAACTAAGAGGAGCTTATAAACGATAGGATGAAGAAGGAGAAGGGAGAGGGGCAAAATAGATATTTTAGCTTTAAAATAATATTATAATATGAATTCAGCTTAATTTTACAAATTTAATCAAAATATGGGGAAATAAGAAATGATTTCAACTTAGAATGGGGAAATGATGGGAAAATTAGCTATTTTGAAAGTTTTGATGAGTACACTAGAAATTTTTCCTTAAAAAAAAAAACTGAATTTCATGTATACCCTCAAAATCTTGGATTTGCTAATTTTTCGCTCTAAAATTCATAACACCATATTTTATTCTTCTAAACCTCAAAAACTTACAAATTTATCTATTTTATAATCTTTTCTATTAAAACTCATTTAAATTTATGAAAATTTATGAAGTACTCATTTTACCCTTCATTTAACATATAAAAACTAGTAACATGTTTCAGAAAAATATTAGTCTTCTAATTGGTCTTTTTTTAGGGTAAATGAGTCATTTCTATACTTATGACGCTTACACAAGCATATACCTAAGTGTCAGACGTAGATAATTGACCCATTTGTTCTTGAAAGCCATCTAATTAGAAGACTGATATTTTTCTAAATATATTACATATTATTTATTTTTTAATGAAGAGTAAAATGGATATTTCATAAATTTAAAATGAGTTTTTATGGAAGAAACATTAAAATGAGTAAATATGTGAGTTTTGAAGTTTAGAAGAGTCTACATGATATTATGAATTTTAGAGAGGGAAACAAATGCGTGATTTCTAAGTTTTTGAAGAATATACGTGAAATTCCCTCCAAAAAAAAATATCGTGCTATGTTTTCTAATTGTAAATCATCGCGACCAACTTCATTTTTAAAAAAGTACATAAAGTAGCCGCTAATCTCGCTAATCCGCGCTCAATTCAAGTACATGTCCTTTTGATTCTAAATTAAGTTGCATACTTGCATGATGTCAGGTAGAGTGGGAAAAACGTGCCGTGCCGTGCCGTGATTAACACGCCGTGACTTTGGTCTCGTGCCGTGCCGTGCCGTGACCAAGTTAATTTTTCACGTGCCGTGCCATGCCGTGACTAAAATGTCAAGAGGTGGTCACGGCACGCGAATGGTCACGCCACGTGAGTCACGCCGTGCCTAAACGTGCCGTGACCCGCGTGACTCGCGTGACCATTTAATCATAATTTAAGTTAATTTATTCAAGATTCACCATTAAATTAATATCTAATGATCTTAATTACACGTGACTCGCGTGACTACGTGCCGTGCCGTGCCGTGACTAAATTTTTCACGTGTCGTGCCGTGCCGTGCCAAAGTTTCAAAAGATGGACACGGCACGCGAATGGTCACGGCACGGGACACGCGAGTCACGGCACGCGAATGACTCGCGTGCCGTGCCGTTCCGTGACGGAACCGTACCGTTCCGTGACGGAGCCGGCTCGGGCGTGCCATTTTTCCCTCTCTAATGTCAGGTATGGTATTCCCATATAGTTAAACTGAACTCTTATGTTTGCACTACAACACTATCAAATTACAGAAAATTATTTGCTTATAAAAATTATGTTTCATTCTGATGATTAATTTATATTTATATATATATATAAAATATAGTGAGAATAATTAAATATGCATATTTTTTTTGTCCTAATATATAAATTTTTCTGGCTCTGATATTCTTTTGAGTTTTTTTATTATTATTAAAGGGTCACGGTATATCCCAACATCTTTTATATTATATTTTCAAGAATTAAACTTGCGAGATGAAGGCTCGTGCCACTGCATGAAGTTCGCTGTTCATCATTCTTAAAAGTTTAAATCCTCATAATTTTAAGAAAAAGAGAAACACAAAAGAAATGGCTATAGCCCATGACATTTTATAAAGGGAGTGCTGTCATTTTTAGAATTCACTTTTATAAATTATTATTTAGTTACATTTTAAAGGTTTTATTTAAATTTAATAGTTTTTTATCTTGCACTGAATCGACAAAATTATTAATGAAAGAGGAAAAAACTAAAAAAAAAAATAGTGAAGGGCTTTTGAAAATAATAATTAATATTAGTACTTTAGGATTCAGCTTAACGGAGCTATTATTCAATCAAATGACTTAAGTATTCAACAAATATAAATATTTTATTATTGTTTGATTCGGTTTAACAACAACAATAATAATAATATAATTAAAAGTAACATCAAAATATTTCTCTCTTATGAATGCTAGCATTATTAGAGTCTTATTTAAATTTCGAATTAATCTTCCGAACATTTCAATCTCTTTTAAAAACACAAAATATTTTCTTCGCTCAAAGCATTTTAACTTATTATATGATCTATGGTGTCAGCAGTAAAGCCATTCACATGACTTTTCAATAATTAATGAGGCTAGCAATCCCATGTGCGTTGCGTTACTCAAGCTAGCTACTGCCGACATTTTTATTAAGAGGAGGGTTCCAATGCCTCCATTTTTCATGCCTCCATTTTTAAAACTTTAATAACTCAAAATTTAAAACTTAAAAGTCAAAATAAAACCGTTGGATATGATCTATATCATTTTATCTATGTGCTCATAAAAAAATATCACATTTTGATTTTGTTTTTATGTGAATCAATAAGTTGAAAAATCAACGTCTAGAAATTATTCACATTAGTACGTTTTTTACAAGCTCTTGATGACAACCAAAACAAAATTGAAATGTCATAATTTTTTATACATGTATAGATATAATGATGTAGATCATATCCAACGGTTTTATTTTGACTTTTAAGTTTTAAATTTTGAGTTATTAAAGTTTTAAAAATGGAGGCATGGTGGAGGCATGAAAAAATGGAGGCATTGGAACCCTCCTCTTTTATTAATATCCAAAGTTAATTACAAATTAATAAATTTATCCACGATTCCCGGATTTTTCCAAAAATGTCCAAGCCGGCCATTTTGTGGCCGGTTTCCTCATTTTTTTTTTAGAAACACTATGAAGAACAAGATAATGAAATCTAACACTGAAAATTCGAATTTTTTGTTTAAATTATTTGTTAGATTACTTCTTTTGATTTATAATTAGCCTAAGGTCTTCATCATCACGTCTGAGGAAAACCGTTGATGATCAGTATTTACGCTTCCTCTTAATGACGTCGTCACTCCAAAACTGTAAGTTTTAAATTCAGTTTGCTATTTTATTTTGGATTTACGGATTCTGAATTGCTTGTGTTCTAATTGCAAAACACGTTATGATTTTGTTAAATTTCTATTATTTGGTATCAGAGCCATTGTAAATTCATATAAAATGCAATAAATTTTTTTAACAATAATGATCTTTTTAACGAAAATGTTATTAAGCCATACATATTCAACTTATTTTTATGTATAAATACTTTCTTATAACTTTGGACGAAATTTTTTTAAGAAGAATTTATATTTCCTGATTATGTATGCACAAAGATGTTGTTCAATGTATTATTATTGGAGATACAATGTTGGTTAGTAGCCAAAAGACATCATGTCATGAATCACATGGACCGAAATTTTTAAAACTACTATTGTTTTTAAAAAAAAAAATAAACCAAAAAACCATTGTTTTTGAGAAATTCAAAATCTAACACGGCCGCAGAATGATTCTGCGGACCCAAATGCTGGAGACCACACAGGTGTTCCGCGGACCCATTTTTTGTGTGTTTTATCGAGGCACCACGTGCATTCATTTCAAATTCCGAAATGCATGCCCCATTCTGTATGAGATATCTCAATTTTTTTGGTTTTTTAATATTTTTTTTGTTCTAGGAATGCGTGCCCCATTTATGAGATATCTCAAAGTTTGAAAAAAAAATGGGTCCGCAGAACGCGTGTGCAGTCTCCAGCATTTGGGTCCGCAGAATCATTATGCGGCCGTGTTAGATTTCGAATTTCCCAAAAACGATGTTTTTTTGGTTTATTTTTTTTTAAAACAGTGGTAGTTTTAAAAATTTTTGTCACATGGGCACCCCTTTTTGCATATATTGGATCCTATACAACTTAGTTTGGATGAATTTTTAGTTCAAGTTGCATCATGACCAAGACTTTTGGCAACATAAGCCCAAAACTTGATCACATGATTATTAAGTGGTAATGACATAATTTTGATGCAAACATTGTATTGGATCTTATTGAATGCTATATGTTATATTGATCACATGGGTTGCATATTCCATTTTGGAAAGTACTAAGTAGAAGTCCAAGGTCTATATATATTGTATTTGTAATTTGTTAGCATTTAGTCATTTATGTATGGTTTTATATGAAGTCATATACAATGATCGGCCCAACGGATGTTTATTGTATATTTTTCATATAAATAATTTAAACTATATAACGTTATTTTTAATAATTAGTTGTTATCAATTTTTGGCAACTTTAAATTGTAACTGTCACTTTATTAAAAAGAATTTCTATGAAAATAAAAGAGAAACAAAAAATAGTTTCTATTCGTACATCACTATGAAGACACATAGTAATTTACCGTATTTTAGCGTAATTTAACATAATTTAGCGAATATAGTGTAATTCAACATATTTTCAAGTAATATAGTGTATTTTAGTATAAATATGCTAATTATAAATCAAAAGAAGTAATCTAACAAATAATTTAAACAAAAAATTCGAATTTTCATTGTTAGATTTCATTATCTTGCTCTTCATAGTGTCTCTAAAAAAAATTAAAAAAAATGAGAAAATCGGCCACAAAATGGCCAGCTTGGACATTTTTGAAAAAGCCCGGAAATCGTGGGTAAATTTATTAATTTGTAATTAACTTTGGATATTAATAAAAATGTCGGTAGCTACTGCAATGGAGAAATTTTTATTAATCAGTAGAACTGTAGAACCTTCTTTTCATATACAAGCGCGATTACAATTTACAAAGTAGGGCCTATGAAATACGCGTCAGATAGTTATTATTTTAAATAGATATTGAACGGTTGACTCGTATAAGTAATTTTCTATTATAAAATTAAATTAAAGTTAAGGGCAGGTTTGATATTATTTTAAGAGGAGGCAATTCCTCCTCTTAATATAAACATTAAAAGATTAATATTAATATCAAACCCAATTTGTTACGGTAAAGAAGATTTATTTGTATCCAATCTATTTATCTACAATATTTTGACATTCTTACAGAAAAAATAAGAATGTACAACTTGGTATTATTCATATCCGACTTGGTTAGGTACCGGTCACAAATTTCCAATTTGCATCTGACTTGCGAATAGTTTATGAACGAGATGAGATATGAATCGAGATGGTTCATGTTTTTGACTTTGTCACCTCAAATCTACAACTCAAAGAGGCAAATGAGGGTTAAACAACAGGTTTTTTGCCTGTATGTACACATAAAATTCCCTGTCACCAGGACCACTTATATTCCCAAATCCTCATATTCTCAAATTAAAAGATTTTCTTAATATATTGCCCTTCTTATTCTTAATATATAGTCTTAGTTATTTTATATCATCAAATGTAGAAAAATATAAGGTGACACGAGACTCCCAGAAAACTCCCTCCCTCCCAGATTTAAGTCCTTGGTGACTGCTTCAAGCCGTAAATTGCCTTGGTGACTGCTTCAAGCCGTAAATTGCCTTTTTTAATCTGCAGATCAAACCACTCTCTCTTGGAACAGGTAAACCAGGTGGCAAGTCCATGTAGACTTCTTCTTCGAGATCTCCTTGGAGAAACGCATTTCTCACGTCCATTTGAAATAGTGGCCAGTCGCAATTGGTTGCGATCGACATGAGAGTGCGGACATTATTCATCTTAGCCACCGGAGCAAAAGTTTCCTTGTAATCTACTTCATAAGTCTGAGTATACCCTTTGGCAACTAATATGGCCTTATACTGTTCTAATGTTCCGTCACTTCTGTACTTGATTTTGTAAATCCAACGACACCCAACAGTTCGTTTTCCATTAGGTAATTTGACAAGATCCCAGGTTTGGTTTCGTTTTAATGCATCAAGTTCCTCATTCATGGCATTAACCCAATTTTTATCCATTTTGGCCTCCTCAAAATTGTTTGGTTCAGAACCCTTTTCAATTTGAGTTAAAAAAGAATAGAACTTGGGTGATACTTTATCATACCTGACAACTTCCTGTATTGGATACGGTGTGGTGTGGTAAGTCACAAAGTCTTGGAACTTGGCAGGTTGTTTAGTTACACGAGTTGATTTTCGCACAGGTGAGAATCTTGCATGACCTTCTTCATTTTTGAGCCTATTAGGATCAGCCATAGGGCTTCCACCTAATTCGGACTGAGATGGATTATTCTCATAACTGTTGCGAGATGGAGTTGGGCTTGAATCTTCATAGGCTGATCTACGGGAATTAGGCCCATCTCGAGCTACTGTGTCATTCGGGCTCATTTCAATTTGGTTCGGCTCTGCTGTGTCATTCGGCCCTGCTGTACTATTCGTCTCTGCTGTGCCATTCGGCCCATAGTGGTGATCTACTGGAATGGCTGCGATCTGAAAATCTTTATATGCAGTTATCTCTCCCTGATTTTTTGTCGCATAAAACATCTTAGTTTCATCAAATCGGACATCTCTAGAGATGAAGACACGTTGCTCTTTTGGGTCATAACACCTATATCCTTTTTGTGTTGAAGTGTAACCAATAAAGATACATTTTCGCGCATGTGAATCTAATTTTCCTGCATTTTGTGAATGTACATAACAAACACAACCAAATACAAGTAGGTGAGACAAATTGAATTTCCTGTTGTATAGAATTTCCATTGGGCTTTGAAAATCAAGAATTCGACTAGGAAGTCGATTTATCAAATAACACCCTGTGAGAACAGCATCAGCCCAGTAGGTTTTAGGTAAATGAGCCGAAAAAAGCAAGGCACGAGTTATTTCAAGTAGGTGCCGATTTTTCCTTTCAGACACACCATTTTGTTGGGGAGTACCAACGCAAGAAGTTTGATGCATTATACCATTGTTACGTAGAAAAGTTTAGAATGCATGATTCAGGTATTCTGTACCATTATCGGTTCTAAGGGTTTTAATTTTTCTATCAAATTGATTTTCAACCATTTTGCAAAAAAACTAAAATTTCTCATATACCTCCTTTTTGGATTTAAGCAAATACAACCAAGTTTCACGGGATTTATCGTCAATAAAAGTGACAAAATATTTAAAACCCTCTTTAGATTCCACAGGTGCATTTCCCCACACATCAGAATGAACAAGATCAAACACATAATTAGATTTATTAGAATGCTCAGGGAAAGGTAGCTTATGTAGCTTAGCAAATTGACAAGGTTCACAGTTATTGAAATCATTAATTAAAGACAAGTTTAAATGTTTCAAAATTTAGTCTAATGGATGACCCAATCTCTTGTGCCAGAGTTGAGATGATGCTGTATTTATTGTAGAAAGTGCCAGCTGATCCGGCTTTAATACGTATAACCCATTGACTAGGCTACCTTCACCAATCGTTTTCCCTGAACTTCTGTCATGAAAGACTACTTTCTGAGGAGTAAAAAGAACATTGCAACCCAATTGATTAGTACATTTGCTGATGGATAGCAAATTTGCCTTTAAATCTGGTACCACAGTAACACCTATATCTTTTGAAAAAATGTGAGCTGTTTCTGTTCCTTTTGTATGTATTACCAGACCATTTGCTACAGTAACATGTGGATAACTTGTTCCGGGTTGAAACTTTGTTAACAATTCACTGGAGGTGAACATATTGTCGGTGGCTCCTGAGTCTATAATGATTTGGGAAAATGAAGTAGAAAGTGCAAAGACATTACCAGTATGTTGAGCAACATGAGATTCTCCACTTGGACCAGCATGAACCGATTCACTGTCGGTGGTGCACTTCTTCATCAGAAAATCGATCTGTTTGGTGATATGCTCCAGTTTGTGTTGAATACCATCATTCTCAGAGTTTGCCGCCAGATTTGCCTCATTAGGACGATTGCGTGAGGGTTTGAGGTGTGGATGCAACACCCAGCACCTTTCTTTGGAGTGCCCACTTCGATTGCAATGATCACAAAAAAACCGAGCACCCTTCTTGTCCTTTCCCTTGGTCCATTTGTTACTGTCACCAATTCTAGAGCTAGAATAATGTGCATAGTTTTCTGAATTCTGAGAAGAAGTAATTACCTTTTTTCCCATTACTCTCTTGCGGGTCTCCTCACTTTGGATGATGGTACACACCGAGTTGAGTGATGGCAATTCTGGTCGCATCAAAATCTCTCTTCTCACTTCTTCATAATCGGTGGTGAGGCTAGCCAGAAGGTAAAATATTTGGTCCTGTTGCTCTCGCTTGATGTATTCCATCACAGTTGCAGCGATGGGTCGGTACTGACGAAGCTCTTCCACTTCTGCTTAAAGGTTCCAAAGTGCTGCAGAAAAGTTTGATCTTGTTCTTGTTTAAGAGATGAGATACTTTGCTGTATTTCAAAAACTCGAGAAGAATTATTAGCATTTTCATACATTTCAAAAATAGAATCCCATAATTCTTTAGAGTTGTTTGCGTAGGCAAAAATACCATAAAGTTTCGGTTCTATGGAGTTTAGGATTTGTGACATAACCCGTAGGTCATTCACTTCCCACTCAATGTCTGCCTTTGTTGTTAGATCTGCATCTGTTGCCTTTGCTGCTGGATCTACATCTGTTGCTGGTGTTTTCCCGACAGTTTTAGTTCGGCCAAGAATGTGCTCGAGCTTAGACTGCCCTCCAAGTGCCAATTTGATGGCTCGGGCCCAGTTTAGGTAGTTATCACCATTCAACAGAAAATTGACAAGAGATTTATGTGACTTTTCTTGATTTTCGTCAACCATGAGATCAATTGGTAAAAACGCAAAAACAAGGGGTGAATGTGAAAAAATAACCCTGATATATTGTAGAAGGAGGGACAAAGCGACTTCGTCAAGCAGCGAAACAGAAACCAAGAGATGTGCTATCAAGAACGAAATAGATGGAGTATTTAGATCACCTTCGGCATAGCCATAAGCAATCAGTACAACCAATCAACTCCCGCTCTGATACCATGTAGAAAAATATAAGGTGACACGAGACTCCCAGAAAACTCCCTCCCTCCCAGATTTTATTAATTATGAATTTCTGTATGTTTTTTGTTACAAGCTACTGCAGAGATATGTGTCTCTTTTAATACAGGAAGGAGCAAATGCAAATAAGCTAAGTACTCAAGAAAGGAAACAAATAAAATTGCTAGTCTCCTAAGAAATAGAAAACAATCACAGTGATGTATCGCTGGATACTATTCCACAATTGTTTATGCCAACCTGTATGTTGCGCAACATCAAATATGATTACTTTCTTTTTTCTTTCGTTTTTTGGGGAGGGCGATGGTGTTGGAGTTCAGGGGTGTCAATGATACCTTTATAGCTACCCGTATCGTATTTGATAAGACGGGTATGGGTAAGTTTTTTTTTTTCGTTAGCTAATCAGGTATGGGTATGGGTAAGAATTTTTTTTCGTTGCTAAACGGATAAAGGCATGGGTAAAGCCTATTTCGTACCCATTACCCTATAGGATAATTATATAAAATAAAATTATATTATAATATTTGAGTAATAATTAGTGATGTTAAAATTTATTTACGTAATATTTAATATGGTAATATTTGAGCAATAATTAGTTATGTACTTTTGTTATTTAGTATATGAATTTTGCTATAAGAAAAATGTTAATCATATTACTTTTATTTACATGTTTTGTTATTTAGTTAAATAGTTAAATTTGTCCGAAGAGATATTCATGTTTTTAAATTCTCTTGCTTTATAAAAAAACAATTTAGTTGAAATTGATTATATATTAGTAATGTGATTGCATATGTATGAAATGAATGAGTTTTGATGTTCTATTCGTGAAATATAATAAAATTAATTATTATATTAGTATTATTCGTTATTCACCTGCTACCGTTTTGTTACCCGATAATTTTAACGGTCAATTCTTAGTGAGAATAGATATGAAAATGCTTCCACCCTACCCGTATCGTACCCATTGAAACTCCTATTGGGGTTAGTTTTTTTTTTCCTTCTTATCACTGTTGTTAAGGTCGGATATCTATTGACAATAAATTAATTTGATGATTTTAATAATTTATAAATAATTTATAATTTTAAAATTCGATGTTAAAATCCTACTTATACTATTTGTATAAAGGGATTACCGGAGAATCGTTATTTTGATGATCTAGATAATGAATTAAAAAAAGGAGTCTGATAATTGACCCTCAAACAAATTCCCGAGTACGTCCCCCAAGTATTTAATGTCTAACTTTTATTTTGAGCGCTCAGATACAAGTTTTTAAAGTTCTGTTTATAACCTTCTACAATGCTACTCGTATGCATTTAAACCTCTATCTACAAGCATTTAAATTTTAAATTTAGATAGTTTTAACTCCTAACTACTTTTGTCTTCAAGCCAAAAAAAAAAATTTCTTTCACCCACTTTTTTTTTCTCTGATCATTCTCGTCCATTTTTCTGACGATCAGTGATGAATTTTGCAAATCTAAAAATACAATCCTTTTCTACTCAATTTTCTTTTTCAAATGAGATCCATGAAGACATACTTTTGAGTTATTTTCATTTTTTTTTGAAAGTATAGTCAATGAGCACTTTAAATTCTCAAGCTTTTAAATCTACAACATTTTAAACCTGACATGATAATTATTTAAATATTTGACACAACTACTTTAAATGGATGTAGATAGAGGTTTAAACGCGTGATACTATATGATCGAGATCGGATGTTTAAATACTTGAATGTAGTAGTTTAAATGATAGACATCATAGGCTTAAATAGTTGTAGACTAATGTTTAAAACTTGAAAATTTATAGTGCTCATGGGCTTTATTTAAAAAAAATAAACGACTTGAAAATAACTCAAAAATATTTCTTCATGGATCTCATTTGAAAGAAAAAATCGAGATATAAATATTCGTATTTTTAGATTCGCAAAATTCATCATGCGTTGTTGGGAAAATGAACGAGAATGATCAGAGAAAAAAATAAAAAAATAATGGGTGAAAATAATTTTTTCTTTTTTGGCTTGAAAACAAAAATAGTTAGGAGTTAAAACTACTCAAATTTAGGATTTAAATGCTTGTAGATAGAGGTTTAAATGCTTGTGAGTAGCATTGTAAAAGGTTATAAACAAAACTTTACAAACTTGGATATAAGCGCTAGAAATGAAAGTTAGACAAAATTGGAAGGTTTTTTCAATTAAACTAGTTGGGGGACGCGCTCGGATATGATGACTCGGTGGGCCAAAACATTTCTCTTTAAAAAATAGAATATTCAGAAGTAAATTTAATGTATTTTATTGGATATATAGATAGCTTAACAATCAAATTGAATGCAATTTAAAAATTGTTTGATGATTTGTTAAGAACAATTAATTTAAGAAGGTTGAAATTTCAAATTATTTGATATAATGTGAAACATATACCAAACATCATCATGTTTCATGCACATAATATATAGATATAATATAGATATGCATATATGTCGGATTTTAAATTTAAACTTTAATTTTGAAGCCTGTAAAGATTGTCAAGTGACGTCCCTTCTTTATATATCATGCATGTATGTTGATGCAAGTTTAAAGTATTAAATAACATTCATATTTAACAGTCTTGATAAAATATTAAATAACATCTGATTTGTATAAAGTTTGATAAACTACTAATGCCGGCAATTTACTTTATATTCTTTTATGTTTCATGCTTACTTTGAACATATGGTGAAAATTATGAAGTTAATCTATTGTATCAATATATCTCAATCCCATTAATAGCACAAGTGTTGTTTTCCGGATTTCGCTCAAAAAAGGAAAATATCTATTGAAGAAAATAATTTAAATTTTAAAATAAAACAGTTTCTATCAAAAACTTACATAAATCTTGAGCAAACAAATTTCTTCATTGGAACATGAAAGAGCTGTTCAACAGGAATACATAATAATTTGCACTAAAATTTGAGTCGAGTTATATAAAAAATAATATATTTTCTAATTTATTTTTTCAGTCTTAGGCACATTATACACATTTCCTTTATAATAAAAAGAAATGCATAAAATGCATAAAATACATTATATGTCCAATTATTATAAATGAGAAAATAAAATAAAATTGGACAAATGAGAACATAAGTAATGTGATATGATTAAAAAAACTTGAAAATTTAATATTTTAAAAGTATAAATAATTTATAATTATAATTATCATGCGTCACTAAAAGCCCCCCGTCTTTAACGGGGTGTTTGAAATTAAACCAGCGTTGGGTTCAATAACAATACGACCCGATGCTAATAATGCCAGTGGTCGGTGGATTTGTATTGCGTTGAACGCAGGCCAACAGATTCTGGTTCTTGTAGGTTATGGCAAACATAGAATACTTTTGTATATGAGAGTATGAGACATATAATAATCCAAGAAAGGTTCACCTAGCTAACTAATTACAAAAGAATTAAGGCAATCTAACCAACAAAAGAAAATAGTGTACCTGAGGAAGGTAACATTTGCAATCAATGTCGCTGATTTTCGTCCTTTTTAGGGCAAAACATCTCTTTCCTTACGTCTGTACTAACAGAAATGAAAATATTACTATTTCCAGTAGAAATTAAGCTTTTCAATATTAAGTTCTTAACTCGATTCATTTGTAGAATTCCCATGTAAATTAAGGAGTCTAGGTGGTACAAAGTTTAGTAATTATTTCTAAAAAGCGATGATATAAGTTGATGGGTCACCAAACGACTTTAAATTTGTTATAAATGGAGCCTAGCTAATTCATTATTGGTAGATGGTCATCTTTGTTGCTTCCTAACTATTGAAGTAACGAGTCATCACCACCTCCAATGCATGAATGCAAGCTAAAGTCTACAATAAATAACATGTGCACATGGTTGTACTGAGTTAGTAGATCCTCTGAAATTTACACATTTTTGTTTGAATTTATCAGAATAACTAACTATTTAAGATCGGTAAACCTTAAAAATAAATTTAAGATCAGTAAGAGAGAAAACAAAGTCAATGTGGCTGCTGCTAGGCTAGCATCAATTTTTTTTTATCTTTCCAAATAATACCACAAAATGAAAACATTGAAATCCAAATGAATAGGATATTTAATCAGTAACTTCATTGGGCTAGACATCTTAGGACGTGCTACCATATTCAACCAAGGCAAACAAATTGAGATTTTAAATTCATAGGCTAGAATGGATAATGATACCAAATACGCTATCATATTCAACCAATAGGCATGTTGCACCATGAGTTCAAAAATTGAAACTAAAGGAATAAAAATATTTAGCCTAAAATTGAGCTTATTTCCTAAAAATTAGATATTGTTAAAAAACACTAAATATTTTACTTCTATAGATTTATCTCAAACTATAGATTATTCGAGTAAATATTTCCATAGATTTATATAAAACTACAGCTCCATATGTCAAATGCAAATGTATTGTAAAAAAAAAAAAAAAACTTGTCCCATTTGGGAATGAACAATTGGAATATGAGCTCATGCAAAATTAATATATCTATAGGGATACGAAGTTGGTCAATTGATTTGATTTTCGCTAAACCAACAACCATGTGTTACATACCCAGTGTCCTGGAATTAAAAAAAAATATTGGTATATATGATAATTGTCTATATAAATCAAGTTACATTAAATAGTCTCAACCACTGCCAACTATCTATGGATGGTGATTAAGGCAAGAAAATGCAACTATATTATTTGTAGCCTAGGGTCTGGCACATACCAGGGCTGGTCTAGTACCGGTACATGTTGGCTAGCAGTTACCAAGAGGGTTGTATGTTACAGTATTTACCAAGCCGAACAGAGTTTGTTTACATCAAATTCAACATACTAATAACCCTCGATTACATAATAAATAGGGATGCTACTTAAATATCAGTCAAGAAGCATTATGTTCTCTGTCTAGCAGCTCTGGGAGCCAATATGCTATTGAATAGACAATTACATGTTAATGGCCAGTAAACAGAAATCGAGCTGCAATATAGAGTCCATAAAGGAGAAAAATCAAAATAGATATATTATGTTCTTATCCTAAAGTTGGTTGATCAAGTATCTAGTTGAGCGAGACGTGGTGAGAATCGAGTAGGCGGTTTCCTAGAAACTATTTTTCTCCTCTTTGCAACAGTTTGGCTTTCAGCATCGTGACAAGTCTCCCCTGAAAAAAAAATTAAATATATTGTTACATTTTATCTGTATGACTTTGCCAGCCTTTCATGATGCGGTGGTTTTGGAAGTATTAGAGTAATGTCTAATGTTTTTGGCAAAAGAAATATGCTGAAAAAGATTATAGTTATAGACATGTATTAATGCCATGATAGACTAGCAACATTGTATTCAAAACAACAGGTAGTCCGACCAAAAGAGGTTTTTGGTCGGTAAGTATCTGGATGATAATAATCTTTTGAGAGGAATGTGAAATTGACCATTTGCTTCTAACATGCTCAAATGCTCAATTGATCTGGCACAGGTTAGTAACTTAATTATAACTTGTGATGAACTTCACAAAACTAAGTGAGATGTGGTTTGCAATTTGTCAAATAGTAGGAACCAAAAAGAAACTTCATAAAATAGCTTTTTTGTGCTTTTAGCTAGAAAGAATTGTGTGCGCTTTCAAAACACAACTAAATCACATAGGCCTTAATTAGCTGCCTAAATAATCTCACTAATACTTTCTCGGTTGGTGGTTTAGGAGTGAGTGGAATGCAATTGATTCATGAAATTTTGCTAGATTTAGCGTAGATGTAATTCCTGGATACGAGGATGGTGCTGATTAAGTCTGGTACAAGCAAGTGCAGGAAGGACAATTCTGTAGTGCTCTGATTTGCTTTGCATTCTGGATGTCATAATATGGAGTTTTGAGTGGCTACTTTGCAAATTTGAAAAGCTGCCAGTGCATTTGTTTCTGTATTCAGAAAGTCAGCTGTGCATCCCTATTTTGGATGCTTGTTAAGTCGATGTAGGTGCTTTCTTGTACTTGATTGCTGAGTCTGGATGCTCATCACTATAGGAGTTAACGCTTATTTTTCATTTTAAAAAAAGAACAAAGACAAAACCAAAAAGCTAGAAATCCCAGAACAAATCTATTTTTTTGGGCTATAACCAATTCAATAACATTTCACTGGTATTAGCATCTGTACATCTCTTTTACCAAGACAAATGCTGTTCAAGTTAGATATAATGAAACTCTCACCTTCACAGTCTGAGATAGTGTTGCTAATAATGCTTGCACTAGTAGCAGAAGATGCAGATGGGGAGATGCATATCCTTTTCTTCTTCTCAGTTTTGACAGGTGTAATTACATCTTCCACATCAGGAGTGAAGCTACTGTTCCCTGCCTCCCACTTACCTTTTCCAGCTCCCCTTGCTTTTTGATCTTGTGACCGTTGCATGTCAGCCATCTGATCTACACCCTCACTCTTTGCAGCAGAACGAGTTGTTCTTCGAGGAATAACAGGGTCAACCCTCTCGGAGCCTGGATCAATACTAACTCTTGTTCCAGTATCCGGGTTATAATCAGATTGATTTGGTGTTAAATGAGGTTTCTTGGCTTGCCCAGGAGATTTACTTGCTGGAAGAGCCCTTGCAGAACGAGTTACCCTTCGAGGAATAACAGGGTCAACTTTCTCAGAGCCTGGATTCATACTAACTGTTTTTCCAGTATCTGAATAATAAGCCGATCGGTTTGGTGTCAAAGGAGGTTTCTTGGCTTGCTTAGAGAGTCCGCTTGCTGGAAGTGCACCTGCAAATGAAGCCAAAGAATCACGTGTGGCGAGCGGGCTGAGCAATGGGAAACCAGAAATTTCTTCAATTGATGATTCTGGTGAAAGAGGGAGTTTCTCTGATTGCTTTGGTAGTCCACTTACTGGAAGTGTGCATATAAAAGAAGCCAATGCTGCACGGGCAGCAAGGGGGCTGAGGAAAGAGAGACTGCCAGCCTTTTCTTTTGCTTCTTCCAGTGGGGTTTCGGTTTCTTGTTTACCCTTACTCCTGGTAACTCTTCTGCCACTAGTTACCTCTGGTCTCTTATTGTTTTTGAGCCCTTTCTGGCTAGCTGTAAGCAGAAAGAAGCTAAAGTTAGTAGTTTTTACAAGTCTAGATGAGTCTTCTACAAAGATCTAGAGTGAGTCTATGGTACTATGCATAGCACGGATTGGTCCGTACTACGGATCAATATTTTCGTTTTCAAAATTTTAACGGTCGATCCGAACCGTTCAACATGATTTCCATATGAGAATTTACTTGTGGGCTAAATTTTTTACTTTTTAGAATTTTCTTACTATTTTTTAGATAGGTAGAAAATCACTGTTTTTGGATGGTCCAGAATTTTCAGATCAAGTGATTTTCTACCTATCTTAAAATATAGTAAAAAAATTCGAAAAAATATAAAATTTAGTCTACAAGTACATATTCATGTGGAGATCACGTTGAACGGTTCGGATCGACCATTAGGATTTTCAAAATGAAAATATGGCTCCGTAGTACAGAGTACAGACTAATCCGTGCTATGCATAGTACCATAGACTCACTCAAAGATCTACATACCTACAATACATTTTTGAAATAGAAACCTCAATAGTACACAGATAAACAAAAATGGCTGAAAGGTAATGGATAAGAAGCTGCACAATATTTCTACATTTAGTACTCGTGGAAGACCAGCTCATGTCTGACCTAATATTCGAAACAACGACAGTAAATCGGGAACATCACACCACTACAGAAAAAGTACATTAAAGTCCAGGAATTAGAGAATACCTTTTTTAAGTCCCACCATAACATCTTTTGAGAAGTCTTCTCCTTGAGCCATGAAGCTGATGTCTTGCACTTGCTTTTCCAACAAATCATCCACATCTACTTCAAATAAATTTTCAGTTAATGGACTAACAAATGCAGGAGTTTCCATTTCTGCACTTGAATTTGTAGATGCCATGAACGCCTCAAAAACCGGGTGGGTCTCAATATTCTTATCTGATAATCGCATGATGCATGTGGATGGAACTCTTACTTTCTGATCTTTAAAATGATTTGAGAGCCATTTTAGTGAAAAGGTGCATCGGCATGCCAATCGGTCAGAGTGCCTTACTCTATTTATCTGCAAGCAAAGCAAATATTCTTGACTACACGGGAAATATGGAGCAAATATTCGAGTGGTAAGGCGAATTCTCACAGGTCAGGTTCAAGCCCCAGGTGAGGCAAAAAGATGTAGCAGTTTGGGTTATCTTAAAAAAAGCACCAAAAAAATTAAATTAGAATAAATGAATAACAAACACGTGAAAGAACACCATACAGTATTTTGATAAATCCATACCAAAATCATATAGATTTTGGAAGCCATGATAATTGCTAATCAACATTTGGATTGCTAATCTACGAGAATGGATTAATTGCTAATCTGAGATTATGCCAGAAATAGTGATCCTTATCCTTTACCATATGGGGATGATTCAGGGGGTGATAGTGTGGGGGATACAAATGAAGGATCACGAAAAATCATGCCATACAGCCCCTTGTGTAAAAAAAGATGATAGCGAGAATCTATTCGGTGTTGTATGGTAGAGCAGCAGCCGAAGAAACTTGTATACCTTTTCCACAATAGCATCGAAGAATAAGTGGGAGGATGAAGCATCATGCAAGGCGAGAACACATTGGCCTTCTATCAACTGAGAACACTCGCCTTCTTGGAGAAATGCCGATCGGAACCGCAGCAGAGATGATCCCTCCTCTCTGCTTTCTATTCTGTCCTCTTCGTCTTCCTCTTCCCCACAATTTTCATATGCTACAATGATAGCATCATTGCTCTCACTGCAACTCAAACAGCAATTGCTTCACTAATATAAAATTTCATTTATTTATAAGTTAGTCAATTAGCTAGTTTATTGCATGCACATATTTCAACAAGGATGATTATCTAGCATAAAACAGAAAGTTGAAAGCGCAATCATAACAAGTTCTGATCACAATTTAATCAGTTGCTTACACTGCCGATCACGATCAATTAGCGAGGGAAGTCAGGGAACCCCGTAAAAATTGGGTTGGAGCATGATCGGCGTCGATCATCAAGCAAACTAAGATTATCGGGAAGAAATGATCGTACCTCAAGGAAATCTGACAGGGGTGCCACGATCCGTCCTTGCGCTTGCATTCGACCTCCATCGAATTGATCGATCTCGACTCCAAATCAGGTTCAAGCAATGGAAACAAAAGAGAGAGGCAATGGGATATAGAAGAAAGGGCTCTATCCGATGTGCCCCTTCTCTCTCTTTCCACTATGGAGTCGCCCCAGTGGGAGAGAGGCGACTGTGACACTGTGTATACTGTTGTAAACCTGTCGTCGAGTACACTACACCTGTTATGTGATCCTGCGGAGCATTCTGATTAGACTGGAATAATTAACCATTTATTTATTATCAACAGGAATGATCAAATTAACAAAATTATTAACTGATTTCTTTAATTAGCACTTACCGTTAACAAATTTATTGTTAGCAGGGATCCTATTCTCCGACCCACACGTAGGAGTGCAAACGGATCATCATATACTAAATAAAATAAAGATGAGATACTAAATAAAGATTGAATATTAAATGAATATGAATATGAATCGGATATTAACGGATACAAATTGGATATAAACGGATACGAATACGGATATAATTCAAATATCTAATTCAATACCCATATAACAAAATTAACATACTTTTCAACCATTATATTATATGTCATTTAGAATGCTAAAAGTATATTTCACAAGTCAAAATTCTTATAATAAACACACACCGCTCTTGATCTAAACTTTTCAAATAATAATACATAGTTAGCAAAATTACAAACAGATGTCGTTTACTTCAATTAACCTAGATTTTAATTTACATTTATATGTTGTATAATTAATATAGAGATGCAAACAAAATAACAAACGCATTAAACATATTTTGAAACTTATCTGCACTTGTCATTTTTTATAATATACTTGTCTAAAATCTCACTAAGAGACAAGAAAAAGAATCTGATAGGGCCATGTTCCACAGGCCCTTTTACTTGTTCCAAACTGGGCCATGAAAGACTGGGATTCGGACCTTTACAAGGCCAACCCGACGTCATATGAAAAAGCCCAAAGATTCACTAAACCGAGGCCCAACTCGGAGGCCTCAAAAATATATGGCCCGAATAGAGGTTTAGGCCAAACGATATACGGGATAGCCGTGGAAACGGCTAGCTTAATGCCCATGTCCCAGAAACGGCTGGTTTAATGCCCACGTCCCAATAACGGACGACATAACTGCCCACGTTCCCCCATAAACGCCCGAGATGGCGGTTATGGCTGGACTATATGGACTATATAAGGCAGGAAGCCCCAGGAAATAGGGGACGCAATTTTCACTAAGAGAGAGATCATACAGGTCAGAGTCCGAATCTCTCATCAATCACCCCGAGTTCCTAACTCGGTCTACACCTCGGCCTGCCATTCCTTGGCAGGACGAACCCAGCTCAGCCCAAACCTCCATACGGCCTCATCTCCCGAGATAGGACGTATCAACCACCGTGGGGCCACGCCTAGCCCAAACGCAGAACTAGATGGCTCGTCCGACCACATCAACTTCGCTCCCACCAGGGGTGATGACCCCACCCGGGATAACAATCACACCACCTCCAGTGGTAACATCACCCACAGCAAATCCTTCCCACAGTCAATTCCCAGGGCCGAGGCCTAACAGCTCAATGGTACGACCTCAGGGTCCTCAACCTGCTCAACCTCGCCCCGACGTTACTCGACCTTCATTCACTGAAGGGAACGCGACCAGGCCACTCTATGTCGAGCACAATCAGGTAACTGGTGAATATCAGATACCCTACATACCGTATTACCCTCAGCAAACGCCGCTGTATCACTACGGTGCGACTCCTTACACACCTTACACTCCCACGGGCCCCCAGTATCCTTATGCCGCACCACCTGTGCAATGGGGCCCGGGAGGCGCTCACGGGACGTATCCCATGACAGGTCCAACACAGTATTCCCAGCAAATACCATTGCGACCTGTCCACCAGACCGTACCACCCGCCGTAGCTGTACCGCGACCTTTGTCTGCAAACCGTGTCCACAGTCGACCGACAAATCTTTCGCCAAGAAATCTGGAGCGAGAGTTCGTACAGGTCCGAACAGGCAATGAGACGGTTACCCCATCGCTACCCGACCAACAGGCCCAATCCGAACGTAGGGACCAAAATATCCTGCCTACAGGGGTACACCCCGATGTAGGGAGACGCCCGGAAGGTCAGGATGAGAATAGGGGGCCACATCCTGCGGAAGGACCACATACCGAAAATCCCAGAGCCCACCTTAACAACGAGCGAGAATCAGCTAACCACGGCAGAGGGTCCAGACCATCCCGCAGAGATCAATCTCGCTCCCGTAGAGAGCGCGAACGAAGCCCACCCCGAGGTCGGGAAAGAGTTCGCCACGATGACCGAAGAAGGAACCGGCGATCACCAACCCCAACCCGAGGTATCAACATGGCCCAAGTAGAAGAGCTGATCCAAACCAGACTCGCGGCCAAACTAGCCGAACTCGAATCCCAGAAGGCAGGCACTTACTCTCGGCCTATGGGAATCGAGGACGGCCCCCTGTCCAGAGACATCTACCGCCAATCAATGACGGACTTCAAATACCCAACAACCCTTCCCAACTTCCGAGGCAGTGGGGATACGCAGGATCCACACAACTTTGTGTACGGGTTCCTTGAGCGGCTCCGTCTCCTTGGAGCCACCGATGCCATCATGTGCCGAGTCTTCACCACTTGCTTGACTGGAGAAGCATGGGACTGGTACATGACGCTGCCCCGGAGGTCCATCAACAAATTCGAAGACTTCGCGAAACTGTTCTTGGAAAGATATACAATAATCAAACCACCGCAAGCCACGTGCGAGATGCTTTTGGACATAGTCCAGGGACAGCGCGAAAGAACAGGTGCGTTTGTCAACCGTTTCATACAAGCATCTCGGCGAATCCAGAACCTCAATGAGGAATTCGCCCTAGCCGCAATCAAGAAAGGACTCCGCAAAGGGGGTCCAGGAACCTTGCGTTACGAAGCCCACATGAAGAAAATGAATACTCTGAGGGAGTTTGTAACCTTTGCAGAGGGTTACATCCGTGCCGAAGATGACAACGGGAGTCCCACGAGACCGAGATCTCGATCTCCCCGCCATCAAACAAACAGACAGCCTGCTCCGGATAGGTTTCGCAACCAAAGGGAACCTCGGAGAAACCAACCAAACCGATCAACCGAGCAAGAACATAAATCTGGCACTGAGGGGTACCGACAACATTTCGTGCGATACGCGCCTCTCACGAAGAAACGACACGAGATGTACAACATCGTAGATGAGATGTTCGACCTGCCCCCACCATTGCCTGAAGGCATCTTCACGGTACAAGATAACTCCAAGAAGTGTGAGTATCATGGATTCAATGGGCATTCCACTGCGGATTGCCTTCAACTCAAAGACATCCTGGAGAGACTAGCCCGCGAGGGTAAGCTGATCGAGTTCATCAACCCCGATTTCTTCAGAAAGTTCTCCAGGAAATACAATGGCAAAGGTAAGGTTTTTAAGAAACCTATTCCTTACAGACAGGATTATACGGGACCTCGGGTTGGAGAGGCCAGTCCTCAAACTCGGGATGGTCCCGAGATAAGGCGTCCGGAAAGGCAGAGCAGCCCTGTCATTAACGTGATCAGTGGATGCCATCGTGGTACCATCCGAAAAATCTTGTCTCGCGACAATCGAAAGCCATATCCCACCGTTTTACAGGTTGAGACCGACAAAAAACGACCTCGCCCGGAAGAAGCGATATCTTTCTCCGAGAAGGATCTAGGAGAGATTTCCAGCCCACACGATGATCCCGTGGTGTTGAACCTCAAAATCAACACCCACCGGGTTAAGAGGGTGTTAGTTGACACGGGAAGCTCAGCAGACATCCTGTACTTGTCGGCTTTCACGCAAATGGGCCTCGACACTCGCGCCCTCCAACAACATATCTCACCTTTGATAGGCTTTACGGGAGATGCCCTCCGACCTCGGGGTATGATGCCACTCAAGGTGACATTCGGTAAGTCCCCTCGCACGGTGGAAGTCATGGTGGACTTCCTCATCGTTAATGCCCCCTCGGCATACAACGCAATCCTGGGAAGAGGAACTCTGAACAAAATCGGCGCAATCATCTCCCCTTCCCACCTAAAAATCAAATTTCATACAGATAACGGGATAGGGGAAGAAAGTGGCCAACAGCAGGTGGCGCGTGAATGCTACATGACTTCCATTCAGAGTCAAGGAGGCTCTGTCCACCAAGTCGAACAGTCGGAAGCAAAAACCAACCAACAGCGGTTGCGCTCAAGTACCGCTTATCTACCGCCCAACACCAACCTGGCGCTGGATCCAGTTGATAAAGCTGAGATTACGGCTTCACTTGAGCCGGCAGATGAAGTCGAACAACTCGATTTGGGCGGAGGCAGAACACTCAACATCGGAAAGGCGGTCCAGGGACAAGCGAAGGACGAACTCGTCAAATTTCTCCGAGAAAATCAGTCCGTCTTTGCCTGGACAGCCGCCGACATGCCAGGGATTCCGAGGTCAATAGCAGAACACCGACTGCATATCAAACCGGGTTCAAAACCGGTTCGGCAACGAAAACGTAACATGGGGGAAGAACGGCAGCAGGCCGTAAAACGTGAAGTCCAGAAGCTACTTGACGCTGGTTTCATCAGAAATGTCGAGTGTCCGGAATGGACAGCCAACCCTGTGCTTGTCAAGAAGTCCAATGGTGACTGGCGTATGTGTATCGATTACACCGATCTCAATAAGGCATGCCCCATGGACCCATTCCCCTTGCCAAAAATCGATCAACTAGTCGACTCCACCTCAGGACATGCCTACCTCAGTTTTATGGACGCGTTCTCCGGGTACAATCAAATCCGGATGAATCAAGACGACAAAGAAAAGACCGCTTTCACCACCAACTCGGGGCTATACTGCTACCGAGTCATGCCTTTCGGGTTGCGTAATGCTGGAGCCACTTTCCAGCGCATGGTTAATACTGTATTTCACAACCAGATCGGACGAAATGTAGAGGCATATGTAGATGACCTGCTCGTCAAGAGCATGTCGGACCTTGACCATGCCCGAGATCTCCAGGAAACCTTCGCGACACTAAATTCAGCCAACATGAAACTAAACCCGAAGAAGAGTTTTTTCGGCCTAACCGGGGGTAAGTTCCTTGGTTTCATGGTTTCTATGCGAGGCATTGAGATTCATCCTTCCAAATCACAAGCCATCCTCGATATGAAACCGCCTCAGAACCTCAAAGAACTGCAATCTCTCACAGGCAAGCTGGCCGCCCTCAACAGGTTCATTGCGAGGTCCGGGGATGTGTGTTTCCCCTTCTTCAAAGCCATGCGTAAATCTGCCAAATTTGAGTGGACAGAAGAGTGTGCCGCGGCCTTCGAAAAAGTTAAAGCTTACCTCGCCAATCCTCCATGTCTTAGCAGGCCGACCGCGGGCGACGTCCTGGTATTGTACTTGGCAACAACGAATCATGCGGTCAGTGCTGCCCTTGTTCGGGAAGAAGGACGAGATCAAAAGCCGATTTATTTCGTCTCTCATGTGCTCCGGGATGCCGAAACAAGGTATTCCCAGATCGAAAAGGCAGCATATGCTCTCGTCATAGCCGCAAGAAAATTGAGACCTTACTTCCAGTCGCATTCCATAAAGGTTTACACCGGGATCCCACTCAAGAAGGCATTTGCAAATTTCGACTCATCCGGGTGATTGCTAGCTTGGGCACTCGAATTATCCGAGTTCGATGTTTCTTTCCATCCCCAAAATGCTCTGAAATCACAGATCTTCGCTGATTTCATCGCCGAGTATTCCGGCGTTCCTCCCGAGTCTGAAGGACGTTGGACAATCCATGTCGATGGTGCTTCTTCATTACAGGGGGCGGGGGCCGGGGTATCCCTCACTGGTCCACATGGGGAAACCCTGAATTACGCTCTCCATTTTCAATTCCCGGTAACGAACAACACCGCGGAATATGAAGCCATGATCGCAGGCCTTAAACTAGCCAAAGAATTGGGCGCCCGCGAGGTTCATCTTCGCAGTGATTCCGAGTTAGCAGTAAAGCAAATAAACGATGAATGCCGCGTCATGGACGAGAAGTTGCGCAAGTACCGACAGCAGTTCCACCTACTTAAGAGTCATTTCAACGAGGTTGATATCCAACATGTCTCCCGCAACAAAAACTGCCAAGCCGATGCTTTGTCCAAACTTGGCGCCGCGGGCAACCTTGACAAAGATCGGCCCGTGATTGTCATGGATGTCCCAGAATCCAGCATCACCCTTGACACCACAGCTGTACTCGCCATCGGGGAACCCGATGAGTCCTGGTTCACCCCGATGTGGAATTTCCTTAACACCGGGGTCCTCCCCACTGACCAGCTGGAAGCCCGACGTTTGAAAAGGATTGCCCCAATGTACTCCATATTCAACAACCATCTATACAAACGGGGGTACGTGCGCCCTTGGCTTAAGTGCGTCAATGAGGAGGTGGCCTTACGAATGCTTTCCGAGGTGCATGAAGGCATCTGCGGAAGTCATCAAGGAGCAAAAACTCTCGCCAAACGAATTCTCAGAGCTGGTTTCTATTGGCCAACCATGCAGCACGATGCGGCAAACTTGGTCCGAAAATGCGAACGCTGCCAATTCCACAGCAAGCTGAGCAACATCCCGGCATACGATCAGATATCCATCTCGGGAGCCTGGCCGTTCGATTTGTGGGGGATCGACATCGTCGGGCCGTTCCCCAAAGCTGTCAGGCAACGCCGCTGGATTATCGTAGCCGTGGAGTATTTTACTAAATGGGTTGAAGCCGAAGCACTGGCCAATATCACCGCCGCAGCAGCAGAAAAATTCATCTGGCGGAACATCATATGTCGTTTTGGCATACCCCATGCACTCATATCAGACAATGGAACACAGTTCAATGCAGCCAGCACCATGTCATTCCTCTCCAACTTGGGTATTCAAAACAACTTCACCTCGGTCAGTCACCCTGCTAGCAATGGATTGGCCGAGGTCACTAACCGTACCATCTTGGACGGTCTCAAAAAGAAAGTGGCGGCTAACAGGAAGAATTGGCCCGACATTCTCGATGGAATCCTGTGGGCCTACCGCACAACACCTCGCGAAGCCACACAACAAACACCTTACTCTTTGGTGTTCGGGATGGAAGCAGTAACGCCAATTGAAATGATGGAACCATCTCTCCGTACTCTGACATATTTCACTGACGACAATCGCGATGCACGTGCCGCTGAACTCGACCTCATCACAGAAGGTCGGGAGAGGGCTCGCATTCGGACCACGGAGTATCAACGCAGGGTTAAACGTGCATTTGAAAAACACGTGGTACCTCGGGAATTTCAGCCGGGTGACTTGGTACTCAAGACTGTGGAAGCAACCGGCAAACATGTAAGCTAACTTGCTCCTCAATGGGAAGGTCCCTTTAAGATCATTCGCCCACGAGGTAAAGGCGCTTACGAGTTGGAAGACCCGAGTGGTTTCATACTAACTCGCCCGTGGAATACTTGCCACTTAAGGAAATTTTACACTTAATGTATGTCGTTTTTGTCTATGTTTTCAATAGATTCGAGGTGCTCCGGGCGAGATAAGCCTTTGTTTCCTATTTCATGTATCCACTTAGACCAAGATACAAATTTTTTGTATGGTTCTAAGCTTTTATCAATATATATATTACTTATGACTGTGTTTATATTATTGGGTCCGAGATAGAGGAACGAAAGCCTTCCAAGGCAACGAAATTCGTCTCGGGTAATACACCCGAGATACACAACAAATTAATGTAGTCCTAAGGGACGACGACTGTTTCACCAGTAACATGAATTTTATTATGTCGAGAACATTTATCGAAAACCCCTCGGGGTAACGCATACGTTTACGCGACATACCTGTCCCCCCACGTTGACCATTTTTGTCAAAAACAAAAAAAAGGGGGGTAAGGATATACAATCAAGCACATTTTGCTTGTTCAAAACGAAAACCAAAGCATGCAACAGAGATACAATTGACAGAAGAAATCAAGATCGAGCAAAGAAACATGCGATTAAAAGAAACAAGTACATTTCAATTGTTCTGTTCAAACCCCACATCCCGGGGGTATTACATACCATATTACATCTCAAAATAGTTAAACCCCCACATCTCGGGGGTATAAATAAAACAGTATATTACAACATAATTCTGTTAACCCCCACATCTCGGGGGTACAAATAAACTTCAAACTGTCACATGTCGAGTGTACTGCTTGCCATCACCCTTCCTACAAACAAAACAAAAGGAATAAGATAAGCATGAAAGCCATATCTCGGCAAAAACGATATTAGAAGTCTTTTACTTACCAAAGTTGGAGCTTTACCCGACTCAAGAACGATAGATTCCTCACCACAAGGTAAGATGGAAACATCCTCTGGATCGTTTCCATCACCTTGTAGAGCAACAGGGTCCACCTCAGCACTTACCTCGGTGTCTCCTATGTCGGTCTCCTCTTCGTCACTTTCATCAGAAGAAGTCTCGGAAGGAATCCCGTCATCCTCCCCTTCAGCATCATTATCGACAAGCTCGAGATGCTGAGGCCATTTATCTTTCGGCCAGGGATGAACAATCCTCCCACGAGGATGGTTCTCAAGTTCCAACTCCTTTTGGAAAGGAGTACCATCCGGGTTCAACAAAACATCATTTTCTTCGTCCCAGCCATGATCTGAGAGATTCTTAATAACGAGCTTCTCGGTTTCCACTTTCGTAAAACCCATATGCTCGGGTTTGAACGGGTAAATCCTGGCCAGTTCGCCCATATAACAATAAACGGTCTCCGTCATCATTTCTTGACACGCATAGGGAACGGCTTGCGCAAAGGCCTTACTGCCTAAAAATTTGCTCAGTGTTTTCCTCTTGAGACCTGCCATCTCGGCCTTTAGTCGGACATTTTCCGATCTTGCCTCCTCCATCTCCTTGGCCTGGGTCTCGAGCTTGGAGTTAAGGCCATCGACCTTGTTCTTGTACTCTTTAGCCTTGTGTTTATAGCGCTTTGCCTTTTCCTCATTCTCCTTGCGCTCTTTGTCAGCCTGCAAACCTACCAACCGCACCATCTCGTATTTTGCCGAAGCAACGGCGGCTTCACCAGTGGCTATCTTCCTTTCCCTTTCCTTTAACTTAGCCAACTTGACAAAATAATCCATTTCCATGATCGCCTTATTAATCGCCTCTTGATCAGTTGTGATAGTAAGAGCACTGCGATTTTCAAGCGAATCTTTGAGGAACCCAAAGAAAACCCCGGCATCATGCAGTGACCTTAACACCTGACCGACAACTTGGTCAGGATGCTCTTCAGCCCACTTCTTTTGGTGAGCGGTTGTGGTTAGCCTGAAGGTTTCCCGAGAAAACGCGGCTTGTACTTCGGGATGCTCTTCATCATCCTGCATGGTAGAATATCCGGGGAGATACGCCAAAATACTATCAGGGAATCCTTGCGAAATATGGGTCCCCCACACGAATCCGGTATTTCGCCCCTGTTCTGATATACACGATTTGAGATGCTCGGTGTGCTCCTTCGCGGGATCCCACACGTCGCGTGCGGCTTCTTCAATAACTCTCTCTAACTCCTTCTCAGCAGCCTCAACCCGAGATTGGGGTGTTTCTTTCGGGGCAGCCCCAGACACCTCTAACACAATATCGGACTGAACCTTTTGCCTTTTCGACTCAGGTTCTTTTACCTCGACTTCCTTCCCCTTCTCTCGCCTTATTAACCGCACGGGAGGATCAACAGAAACTTCCTTCCTCTTCTGGGAACCCCCGAGCTTGGAGGAACCAGAAACACTACCCTTAGCTCCTTTGATGGTGGCCGCAATATTTGTGGTAGACGTCGGACGACCCGTTGTAGTTTTAGCAGACCCCAACTTTACGGTCTTAGGACCCTTGGAAGAAGAAGTCGGTTTTTGAGACGTCGCAACCTCTTTTCCTTTTACGAAGCCGTCCTCTGGGGTGTCAACAACAAGAACAGGACGAGCAACCTTCCAGGGTAGTGCCATAAACCCGCGTCCTATGACACAAAAAACACACCAACATTAACAATGTGTTTAATATAGCAGGGTTAATGAACAAATGCGATATAAAAAGATATCGGTACTAACTTGTGAAATAACTGTCAAGAATTTGGATAACTTTTAATTCATCTGACGTCGGAGATGGAGGAGAAGCCGGAACCAAACTTTCTTTATTCAGAGGACGCCACTTCCTCCGTATCCCCCGAAAGCATTTCAAATCCTTGGGATTCTCGAGGTATACCCAACCATGGTTCCAATCATCCACTTTTGACAGCTTTTCAAAAAGTGCAACTTTAGAGCACTTCCGAATTGCAAGGTGGCTCTCATTATTATACAATACCGTGAAATAATGAAAGAACAATCCCGTACTGGGCCAGTATGACTCTAACTCGGGCATGAAATCAAACAAATACTTAAAGCTCATTATGTAACACCATGCTGGTGCGGTTAACTGTGCAGGGGCCACGTCGAGATGTCGTAATATCTCGCGAACAAACTTAGACACCCTCACTTTGAAACCGCATCTCGGCATTTTCCAATATATGCACATCCCACGACTCGAGTCATGCGCTCGGTCATTTAGACTCGGGGCTGTCAACTTAAGCGCATGTCGTGGATATTCTTCTCTATCAGCTTCATCTACGAGTTCCTCGTAAAATGCGTCAGCATAGGCTTGATATCGAACAACCAGTTTAGGAATAATACCAGCAGATACTGGAAAATCCGAATCATTCCCATGACCACCTCGGGGAGGGACATCTTCTTTAGCTTTTTTCTTCTTGGGCTTCTTAGACTCGCAAGACGTTCCCACTAGGGCAACTACAAGCTCACCCCGAGATGGATCGCCTCCGTCTCCCTCATTCCCGTCACCATGTTGTTCCTCCTCAATGTTTTCCGGCATTGCATCGGAATATGGAGGCAACATGCCATATAAACTCTTGCCCTTACCAGGACGGGGGGGCAAATGACATAACTGGGACGGTTCCCCCGAAGTAATGGGTGACGAATCCCGAGATCCTTCTTGTTCTCCGGCCATTTCTAAATTAACGAAGAAACAGGATTGGCTTAGGTAACCGCTATTCTTTATTTCTAAGGTATTACATTTACCGACTTATCCAATAACGATCGATTGCCAAGGCTAGATTATTAATCCTAGCCTCGACAACATTACCATGCCTATGTGATCATTACATCATTATTAACCTCGGCAATGATCATACACAATTAATCAATATAAAGCCGACTACCGAGATGGGAAAGGATTACCTTAAGTTGAGATTTCTCTGCAACGCAATCTTCGGATGTCTTCTCCGAGGTTTTCTGAATGCTCTGAACTCACTCCGTTATCACCAAAAATACTTTCGCTCTGTAGCTCCGAGATCAATTTCCTCGCAATAAACGATAATGAATGAACGAAACGGGATGAGATATATATAAGGGTCCCTATTTTTCCCGCTCAATATTTGCGCGACATTCGAAAAGAAGCCGCGAAGCGACGCGTTGCCACCCTTCATCATGGCGACGCCTCGATTTCCGCGCATCGGGCTCGAACCGAGCTAACGGATGCCAGGTGTCGTACGAGGATTGCGCCATAACCCCGTACCTCTGACTGATTTGACGGCTGATTTGATGGCTGATGACGGTTAACGGAAGACGAGGCGTTGGAGTAATTAATGCCGACATACTATATATACTACCTCCGTCTCCCTTTAACGGAACATCCAGCGATCCCAACCAGACCTTCCAACTCGGATCATACTAAAATGACTAGTACAAATATGAATGACGAGGTTGAGGAGAAAGAAGATATTCCATCACCACACACATCTCCCCAACGGCAAAACCCCGAGATCCACATCGAACAACCCCCAATTAACTTGGGGGAAGAAAAAAACGACCCGTTGGCCTGGGATAAGTGTGCTATTTGCAGAACCCGAGGGAACTATCGACACATGTTCCATTGTGAAGGCTGCGAAGAAGCTTTTCATCCCGGATGTCTAGCCCGCAGATCACCTCGGAACCATGATGATCCACGTTTCACATCCTTCATCTGCAGGAGATGTCTGGATCAAGAACGCCGGGCTAAACGCTCCCGTCTTGAATAGGATTAGCTTTATAAATTATCACGGGACTAGCCCGCCTTTTGTTTTAATTCTATGTCAACTTTAAAACTACATTTATGTTTATGTAGCAAACTTAGCCGAGATTTCTATCTCGTGCTGTTTTGATTCTTATATGTTTTAAGCATTTTGTTACTTAATGCTGTTTAATGCGAGTCAATTTGACCACCTCGGGAATGCAAAAAGCCTGTCATCTAATTAACGAGGCACATTGCCCAATGACATTTATGGCTAGTAGCTGGCAGCTACCTAGTTAGGCAATATGGCCCACGCTTATTTATGGCAATATTTACCCTAGCGACTATAAATACCAGAGTCACCTTATGGTAAAGGGCACATTTCACTTTTTACCTCTTCTCATCTTTTCACCTACCTACTTCCGAGATGCCTTTCAAGAGAGTTGCTTCCAAAACCAAAACGCCCCTTGATCGTGGTAATAGTTACGATATCCAACCATCAAGGCAAGGCCACAACTCACCTCCCCCTAATCCTCGATATTCTCGGGACTCAATACGGGCCCTATCTCGACCTGAGCGATGGACCCTCCTCCAACATTTTCCCGAGAAAGATTTGGATTGGATGCTCGTGAATGAGGACCTCCAAATCGGTGACCTTCTCGACCTCACCCTTGCTAACGCACCCTCGTTCACCAAGGAAGACGAGAACGACATTTATAAATTCAATCTCGAGCCCAAGATGCGTAGGTGCATCATCTGCCGTTACAAAGAAGACAAGCACGAGATGGTGAAATGTCGGGGGTGCCATGAGTGGAGTTGTTTCACCCATTACGACATCCAAGGTCGGTCAGACCCTCGTCGCCGGTTTTGGAAATGTCCCGGGTGTTTATCACGCCATACCGGAGGTCCAACGTTGTACACCGCCACTGAACCCGAGCTCATATCGGATAACCTCTTTGAGGACACCGACAATGAGAGGGTGTAAGTGTGATTTTCAACTTAAAAAAAAAACAAACAAAGAAAGCGACATCACCCTCGTCTTTTAGCTGAACATGGCTATCACGGTGCATGGAAGGCGTGACATGACAGACAGCGCCCATGGTGGAAATATTCTTCCAGGCATTATCTAATATCATGTCTCATGTTTAGTCTAATTAGGCGTTGTATGATTTCGATGTTTTACTAGATCGAGGCGTTGTATGATTTCGATGTTTTCTTATATTTAGACTTGTTCTGTTATTGAAATATCATTGATTACTTATTATCCCTATATTTCATTTTTTCATTTTTCAACTAACTCGGATACCATTTTCCTTGTCCCATTCTAACTCAGACATCTTCTTGTTTAAAAAAAAAAAAAATGGTCAGTATATTGATACTGAGATAGGTATATGATAGCACATTGTCGTTTATAACAAGATATGTACCCGACATATGCCACACCCGAGTTATTACAGCACGACTAATATACAAATATCGGTAATAGCAACCATGTTTTATGAATTATTCACCTTCAAGTCGAAAGCATCTCGCCGATGCATTCCGACTTCGGGGGCTAATGATAGGGCCATGTTCCACAGACCCTTTTACTTGTTCCAAACTGGGCCATGAAAGACTGGGATTCGGACCTTTACAAGGCCAACCCGACGTCATATGAAAAAGCCCAAAGATTCACTAAACCGAGGTCCAACTCGGAGGCCTCAAAAATATATGGCCCGAATAGAGGTTTAGGCCAAACGATATACGGGATAGCCGTGGAAACGGCTAGCTTAATGCCCATGTCCCAGAAACGGCTGGTTTAATGCCCACGTCCCAATAACGGACGACATAACTGCCCACGTTCCCCCATAAACGCCCGAGATGGCGGTTATGGCTGGACTATATGGACTATATAAGGCAGGAAGCCCCAGGAAACAGGGGACGCAATTTTCACTAAGAGAGATCATACAGGTCAGAGTCCGAATCTCTCATCAATCACCCCGAGTTCCTAACTCGGTCTACACCTCGGCCTGCCATTCCTTGGCAGGACGAACCCAGCTCAGCCCAAACCTCCATACGGCCTCATCTCCCGAGATAGGACGTATCAGAATCCAATACAAATAATCAAAATATAATGAGGCGAGAGCAAGAGTCAAAATCAAATTGTTGTACATGAATTAGTAAGAGAATTTTGATCAATTATGGCGGTTAGAATTTATGTTTCTTAGCGCTCTGACAATCTTGAAAGTTTGGCTAAATTCAATGAGTGCAGAATTCGAACCGTCAAGCAGTGAGAATTGGGATTGAGAGAAGCGGAGGGATGGATCCGCGAAAACTCTTTTACCGGATAATCCGTTAAATTAAAATTTATGAATAGAGATAATTATTCGTATTCATATCTGTATCTGTTTTTAAAATTGAAACTGTAACCATATCTACATAAGTTATATCCATATTTAAATATCTAAATTCGCAAAAATTCAAATACAGATCCGAAATATCTAATCCGTTTGCAACCCTAGCCACACGCCGTTAGAGTTTTAGAAAGCAACAAAGATTCAGTACGAGCTTTAGCAAAATAGTTCATAAAAATGACCGTTGAATTTAATTGAGCTCCGCACTTTTACAACATGGCGAAGTAAATCAATTCATGAAAACAGTTATGGAAAAAAAAATATGCCGCCATTTTAGTTTATTAGAATTTTTTTTTTTCCATTCACTAAAGTTCTTATTAACCAACCAAAATCATTAAAAATTATCTTGTAGTATAAAATTTTCTACTGCCTTTGTATTGTAATTTTACTTTATAAAATTAGTTTAGAATTCAAACTTGTTACTATCACACAATTATTATATATTATTTGATCTATATCAGAATTTGCACATTGTATCGATTGGACAACCAATATTTATTTTCCTTTTTAGTCGAAAATAACTATAACGGAGTCTATGCAACGTTTTCATGCAACAAACAGTGATAAAATGATGACTTATAAGAGATTCTTTTTTTAATTAAAATGAATGATAAAAGAATAAGTCACAATAATAAAAATGCCATCGAAAATCAATGCTCTCATCAACAGCATGGTGTGCTTCGTGTCATCCATCACAAAGAGGATTTGGATCTTTTCCAACTTTTTAAGTTTGGTCATACTCTCTGCACTGATGAAAATTAATGTCATTAGTTTTCAATCGAACGGTTTTAGATCACTGAATAGTGCATAATACGTAGGATAAGTACTCGGCTAGTATTATTTACTTCTCTCTTTTATACATTGATCATTGAAATACTTTATTCTAATTTTGGATGTATATATAGGCTGAATCTGAAATTTTAGGTAATTATTTTTAAAATGTACGTCTTGTTCTTACAAGCAAAACAAATTTAATTTCAAATATTAGTCGACTATGCAATTTTTTTAAAATTTTTTTTTGATTGAGTAAATATACAATTTTTTTTTTTGCATAATCAATAAAGACTAATTAATATTATTTCCAACACAATTCTGTTTCCAAGAAAATAACTCTACCTTAGAGATAATGGTGACAAATGCATAATGCCTTCTACAATACTTTGTTTTCTGCGTTCGGAAAAGAAACACAAGTTCTCTTAATCCCTTTTGAGAGAGATTATATTCATCAACTTAATTTAAATAATGCATGGTTATAAGCGGGGCTTGACTTAACTTTTTAACAGTGGAGACGAATGTGTATATATATTTCATCAGCAATATAATTCCTTTAGAGGAAAAGTATAAAATTAAGATCATCCAGAATTTTGCAGACTTTTGCAAAAATATATATCGATATCCTATCGATACCTTTCCTCAAAAAACATCTTATCGATACCAGTAGGGCTGCACAAAAAATTCGTAGTTCGTAATTCGATTCGAGTTTGATTCGAAAAAGTTCGTAAAAAGTTCGATTCAAAATTGAGTTCGTTCGAAATTAATTCAAACCAAACTTAGTTCGGAATTAATTCAAACCAAACTCAAACTGGACCTAATTCGTTCGAAATAGGTTCACAAACCAAACTTAGTTCGAAATTAACTCAAACGTGAACCGTTGATTCCGTTGATAATGAACTTTAATGTTTTATTTAGGATAATATTTGGGTTTGTAATAATTCTAAGACTTTGGTGATTGTTCTGTACTTCTATTGATATTTAAATTGTACTTTGAATACTTTGGATATTTGAAAACTTTGGTGATGTTGCTTCTGTTGACTATTTGGAAAACTTTGGATTTTGTGATTGTACTGAACTTTGATTGATTGTACTAAACTTTGGTGTTTGATATAAATTTTGGTAATTGTAATGAACTTTGATATAAACTTTGGTGTACTGTGTAATTAGAATTCAGAATGCCTGAGTTTTTATTGAAGTGCTATAGTTTCGAACTATGGCCTAGCTAGGGGTGTTCAAACGATCGGTTCGGTTGAAACCGAACTAAAATAATCAAACCAAACATTTTTTTATTTTCAAAAATAGAACCGAACCGAACCGAACCGATTAAACTTATAAACCGATTAAGAACCGAACCGAACAAACCGAAGTAAATTTCAGTTTGTTCGGTTCAAACTGAAGTAAACCTATTGGTGCCATTATTAACAAAAATTATACATGTTCATACATAAGTTGTTCAATTCCATACAAAATATGTAGATCTTCTAAAATATTTAAACTAAAATGAAAGAAAGGAAGTAATGATTGAACCAAACAAAATATAAATCATACTTGAACTAATATAATTTGGTCGGTTCGGTTTAGTCGGTTTTGAAAAGTCTAAACCGAACCGATCCATTTAAAACAAAATAATTCAAATTTCAACCGAAAAATCGAACCATTTAAATCGAAATTTTTCAGTTCGGTTGAAAACCGAACAAACCGAACCGTTTGAACACCCCTAGGCTCGGCCATAAGTCATAACTCGTAAGTCGTAACAAAGTTCGTAAAAGTTCAAAATTGAGTTCGTAAAATTCAATTCAAAATTGAGTTCGTTCAAAATTAATTCAAACCAAACTTAGTTGAAATTAATTCAATGCAAACTCAAACTGGAGGTAAGTTCGATTCGGTTCGGTTCGTTTGCAGCCCTAGATACCAGTTACCGAAATTTTTAAATGTACCATAGTTTAAAAAAAAAACCCACATATTCTGGAGAATTTGAAATCTACCATGACTACACTGGCATTTTGCGGCCCCATTTAATGGAGACCGCAGAATGCCGATGCGGCCCCATAAATGGAGTTGCAGAATGCCGGTGCGGCCCTATATATTTCTTTTTTTAAAAGCGATAACTGCTGTCCTCCTTTATGTTCCGCTAGTCACGCGTGTCCATGGGTCTCATTCATATTCTATTGTCCTCTAGTAAACAACTCAACCACTCAAAATTTTAACTTTCCATTGTATGTCTGATGTAATCCAAAGGTCAATCATAGGCCTAGAAACTAACAATGTTTTATGCACTAGAGAGTATAGTGAAATGTTTTCGGTCCTTTGGTTTCTGTGCAAGTGAGAACATATTTGCTTTTGATAGTTTCACATTGAGATGAATATAATAATCCCTTTGATTTCTGTGCCCCTTTTATACATGTGTGCATATATTATTTTTCTATTTTTTATTAATAATTTTTCTGTTTAAAAAAGGGGCCGCATAATGGTTCTGCGGACTCCTGACTGGGGCCGCAGAATGCGTGTGCGGTCCCCAATATTTGAGACCGCACTGGTATTCTGCAGCCGTGATAGATCCGAAAATGCTTAGATTTCATTATTTTTTTTTTATTATTTTTTTTTGTGAGAGAATGGTAACTTTAAAAATTTCGGTACCAGTTAACTAGCAAACAGACTTGATAAACGAAATCTGATGAATGAAAAGCAATCTGTACAATAGATAAAAGGGCCCATACTAAGAGGTATGGTAAGGACGCTTACTACTTAGTCCATTGGCCCATCCTCTATGGAACGCAATGGGCCGCTTTGTCAGAGAAGACCACACGTGGCACAGGGTTCGCACTCATGTAAATGTAATACAGTTAAAGCGGTACGAGATCAGCACTAGCAGGAGAGGACTCACTGACTGCCAGATTTAATATGTTATATACATTTTAATTGAAACGAATTAATAACTCTGGAGCAATCCAACGTGGAAGAGAAATAGATGGCTATGCCATGCATGCTGCCACATGTTTCCTCTATCCAAGTCCCAAAACTGTTGAATTTCACAGCACCGAAGGCTCAAAGTCCAACTTCCTTCTAGAATATTCAAGAGATATCTAAGAGATTCCGGTAAAAATAAGATTGTGCTAGTAGTCTATATTTTTGTGTATAAAATTGTGTAGACCGACATAACCAAAGTCGGTAGAAACAAAAGTAAAATCTAGAAATATCCATTGAGTAGTATAAATAGGTGGTGAATTAGAATTGGATGTGAGGTGTGAGTGTAGAAAATTGTGTAGACCGACATAACCAAAGTCGGTAGAAACAAAAGTAAAATCTAGAAATATCCATTGAGTAGTATAAATAGGTGGTGAATTAGAATTGGAGGTGAGGTGTGAGTGTAGAAAATTGTGTAGACCGACATAACCAAAGTCGGTAGAAACAAAAGTAAAATCTAGAAATATCCATTGAGTAGTATAAATAGGTGGTGAATTATAGGTGGTGAATTAGAATTGGATGTGAGGTGTGAGTGTATGTAAAAAATATATCACTTTGTACTCCTCTTGAGTAATAAAATAAATTATATTATAAACTCCTCTTTCTTATACTATCCACAATCCAAGTTTCAATTTCCAACAAAAACCGCTCGTCTTCCTTCATGATGCTCCACATTTCACACCTTCCTTAGTTCCAATCAAATCGAGAGAGATTGTGTGTGGGTGTGTGTGAGAGAGAGGGAGATAATATGGCATCAAACCTGAGCCCTGCCTTCGCCTACATAGTGGTGTATGTGCGAGATGTTGCTAAATCGGTCGCCTTTTACACCTCTGCCTTCGGCTACAACGTCCGTCGCCTTGATCAATCCCACAAGTCCTCTCTCTCTATCTATATATCTTACTCTCGGTTAATCTAATAATCAACTCTAGATTGATCAATACAAATATGTTTAAAAATTATGTTTGTGTTATTAGGTGGGCTGAGCTTGACAGTGGGCCGACAACAATTGCATTCACGCCTCTTCACCAGCGAGAAACAGATGCCTTGACTGGGGAAGTACATTTGCCGGGCTCAAAAGGAGAGCGCAATCCGGTGGAGATATGCTTTGATTATGCTGATGTGGATGCGGCATACAGACGGGCCATAGACAATGGGGCCATGCCGGTGAGTGCACCGGAGACTAAGAATTGGGGGCAGAAGGTGGGTTATGTGAGAGATATTGACGGCATTGTTGTGAGGCTTGGGAGCTATGTAAACGAGCCAAATAAGACCGCTTAATTGACTCCTATTTGGTGTAGTGCATAAATGTATGCGAGCTCGTTTTGCTTTGTTTTGTTACTATGTTTTTTTTTATGTGTATGAGAAATAAGGATGCTATGATTCACTATCTAATGCCCAAATCTGCCTTTTGGTCTATCATTTCATCTCTCCAATCTTTGGGGAATATTAGTGTTTCATATGAACCGGGTTCCAATACTTCCGTTCGTTTTTGGACTGACATTTGGTATCATAATTGCTCCATGGCATCGCGATATCCTTCCTTATTTAATATATGCTCCAACACTGACATTTTACTACAAACAATTATCAATTCACAAGGCAATGCCTTTACTTTTCGTAGGACATTAGATGCCGTTCAATTCACCGAATGGTTAGAGATTTTAGATATTATTAGTCACTTCTCGTATACTCATTTAGAAGATAAACTTAGTTGGAGATGGGAATCCAATGGCCAATTTTCGGTTAGGTCCTTATATAAATTTCTCAACTTTAGAGGCACTAAACCTAATACAATGTTATGGTGGAAGGTCTCTATCCCTATTAAGATTCGCATCTTTATGTGGCTTACCCATAAAAATAGAATTTTAACAACTGACAACTTACGAAAAAAAGGGTGGAGAGGGAATAATACTTGTCAGTTTTGTCAACAACAGGAAACAATTGATCATTTATTTGTGAACTGCTCATATACAAAACAGATTTGGTTCTTTATGGGTTCTTGTCAAACTATTAGCATTCAATGGTCGAAATTTACCCATATTATTAAGTTTGCTAATCAATTACCTAATGCTCATCGATCAGCCTTTTTATTGGTTTTTAGTGCAGTTTGCTGGACATTATGGAAACATCGCAATGAAATGTGTTTTGACAATGGTAAGAGAAAAACGGTGAGACAAATTGTTTTACTTGTCATCTCACTTGTGCATTATTGGACAGGTCGGGTCACACCTCAAGTCTCTGCCTCTACAGCGTCGTGGCTACCTGTTGATACTGATGTACTCCCTCTCTCTAGTTGGCATCCGGATGATGTTGAAGATGACGTGGCCAACTCCACTGTGTTGGCGATACAGGACTAGCTGCGGATCTATGAAGACACCAAGTAGAAGACTTTTGGCTTGGCAACCCAATTTTGTAGTTAACTATTTTGTCCACAGCCCTTTTGAGTGGCTTATTGTTCTATGGCATACGAATTTCTTTGTTGCTTTATTTTCCCAAAGAGATGAGACGTTTTGTTTTAGGGTGAGTTTTTTTTTTTTTGGTGATATCTAGGTAAAACAAACAGCATGTTGCCAGTGTAATTTAAATTTCTTCAATGAAATGGGCTTCGGCCTTTTAATCAAAAAAAAAAGAAATAAGGATGCTGCGGAGTTGATCGCTTGAGCGAATTTCTTTTAATACGTTGTCGCTGGTCAGGCATACATAATTCTGTTCATCCGTATGAAGCCTCGCAGATTTTAAGTGGAATTTTGCATAGCATCGAGATTTACTATCCTTGTTTATGAGCAATACATTTAGGACCAGAGAGAACTAAATATGAAGGTGTGGCTTAGTCGCTGGTTACAACCTCAGCATAAATTACATCATTTTACAATTTAGTTGCATAATAAACATTTATCATCTAAAATTGTATATACAATCTGCAAATTTCAATTGTCATTTCAATTCAAATTTCTCCCAATACTGATTTCCCTTTTTATCATAGAGAAATTGTGGAATATTGAGGGAAATTTGACAGGACACTCCCATGTAAATTATCAAACTTAAGTACAAGAGAGCAAAAAATAAAAAAAAATGGGTCAAGCTGTGCAAGAGAGCAAAAATCGGCCAGGTAAATGGGAAATAAGACTTGACCAAATATTTAACGAATTATTAGTTAGTACAGAGAGCAAAAAAAAAAAAAAAATTCAGCCAAGTTGCGCAAGAGGAGAAAATAATGGATATCGCTGCAACACATTAATTGATGAGGAATAAAACTCTAGAAATATACTTTTGTAACTTCTCTAGTCTAGATTTAATGGTATTATTCTAATCAAACATCTGGAATTGAATCACAAAATACAAGCGAACATTGATGAGAAATAACGAACTTCATGAATTAGCGGTTATTATAATATAAAAAGAAAAATTTTATATTCCGCGACTATCTGAAGCTTTTTTCTTAGTCTAAACAGCCTAGCAGGAAATTGATGTTCGGAACATAGAGAGCAATAAAAAAAAATTCTTACCGGGAAACAAACTTTCAAGGACGTAAGGAAAAAAGAGAGCCAGCAAGAGTGTAGGAGAAGATAAAGTGAAAAATGAAGGAGACCTCTGGATAGAGCAGAAGAGCGCGGGAGAGCACGGAGAAGACAAACAAGGTCGAAGAAGAAAAATAATGGAGTACGCGGGAAAAGAAGGAGACGGATCAACTTCCGCTTAAGGAAAGAATATTTTTGTCATAATTTTAATCAACGATTTAACTATGGTTAATTTCATAATTGTTAAATAATGGATAAAAGAGAAAGAATTGAAGAGTTAAAGGAACAAATTAGATATATTTAAGAGTTCAGGAATAAATAAGAAATTAAAGAACTCTTTAGATTGCGTTTGGATGGAGCAAGAATAGCTCTATATTTGGGTTAGCTCCACTATTTTTAACCTTGAGCGATCCAAACAACAATTAGAAAATTGGATTAGCTCAAGAATAGCTCTATTTTACTAATCCATAGAAATGGTGGGTTAGCAAAAATAGAGCTAGTGGGGTTAGTGATATTAATAAAAAAAATAGTTTTCATTCTTAGTTTAAATATTAAATTAGTATTAAATAAATAAAAATTAGATTAGATTAGTGTTAAATAAAATATTAGTTTAAATATTAAATTTAATATATTAATTAAAATATTAGATTAGTATTAAATATATATAATATCAAATTAGATTAATATTAATAAAATGTTAGATTAAATATAATAAATATGAATTTAAAATTTTAATATAATATAATATTAGTTTAAATGCTAAGTGTTAAATGTAATATAATATTAGTTTAAATATTACATTAGCAAATATAATATCAGATTTGATTAGATTAGTATTAAATAAAATTTATATTAAATATTAATATAATATTAATTTAAATATTAAATGTAATATAATATTACTATAATATTAGATTAGTATTAAATAAACTATTAAATTAAATAGAATATAATATAATATTAGTTTAAATATTAAATATAATATAATATACTTTAAATAAATGTAATATAATATTAATTTAAATATTAAATGTAATATAATATTACTTTAAATATTATGTGTATTAAATAAAATATTAGGTAAATATAATATAATATTAGTTTAAATATTAAATGTAATATAATATTAGTTTAAAAGTTAAATGTAATATAATATTGTAGTTTAAATATTATATTAGTATTAAATGAAATATTTGATTAGTATTAAATAAATATAATATTAGATTAGAATCGATTAGTATTAAATAAAATATTAGATTAGTATTAAAAATATTAGTTTAAATGTAATATAATATTAATTTAAATATTAAATGTAAAAATATTAGATTAGTTTAATCAATATTTTATTCATTCCCTCCATTGCTATTCCAAATATACAATCCAAATGATATTTTTACTAACCCGAATAGTCCAAAGTTAGCACTATTCTCAAACGACTCAGGTTAGCTCTATTCTCAACCACTAACCCAAAAATCGCTATTCTTGCACGATCCAAACGTACCCTTAGAGAGTAAGTGAGAATTTAATCCTATTTTATTTGTTTTTCCAATTAATAAAAAAACCGGATCTAACATATGTGCACTTCATATTTAATATCAAGAAATGTTGAATAACTCTTAATTGAAAACAAAATAAAAAAATTGACAGGTGTGAGGAGAGAAAATAAATGAGTTTTGCATGATTTATCATGTGTGTTATTCATTCGATTCATATTTAAAATATATTTTGAGTTATGTGTGAACAATAATACTAACCACCACTTTGATATATAAGAAATGAGTTTAAAATTATTAGCAAACAAGTCTTTTTTATAATTTAATATATAATAATTTTGACATATAAATAATTATATATATGATTTTGTATTAGTGTTTAGATCTTAAAATGAGAAATTAGTAAAAATTAAAATATTCTTTTAGAGTTATAAGTATATCAAATTCAAATAGAAACAGAAGTTAGGAATATTTTAATAGAATTGTATAGTGGATGTAGTGAGAAAAAGTTTCGTACCACTTTTTGTCGATATTATATTTTTAACCGGATGAGAAATGACAAAAGTAACTATTTTACATTTCAAATTTTTATTTTCCATTGATGTTCTGGGTATGGAAAAGATAATGTTATAAATATTTTTTCCAATATTGGTTTAAACTAAGAAAAAGACAATGTTATTAATATTTGTGTTAAATAAATATACAACCGGTGAATTTGATCTTGAAACAGTGTCTCTTTCGCGCGCACACGCTTGTGTGTATGTTTAAGATTATTGAACAAGTAGAAGGTTTTTTAGCTGATATGGGTCAGAACCGCATAAATCATATTTCACATAAATTATTTATATAAGGTTAGTTATGAACCGTTGATAGCGTTTTGGTTTGATTCACTTTTGAATAAGGTGATCTTGCTACGTTAGAACTTTGTATCGAACGATTCGGCTACATGGATGCAGAGTTCCAAACTGACGGGAACAACTTTAACGTTGAAATATTGATGTACTCCAAATTAACTTGATACGTGGTACACTGTAATAGGTTGTATATATATGTTCGTGGAAATAGAGAACAAACAAGTATTTATTTCTTTTGAGAGAACTTACAAGCATTTCATTTTTGTTTCCTCCAACGCCTCATGTTAATAGACAGGTGACTAACTCTAATTAGACCCACATTACAGTGTCACAAAATTACAAAAATGAACCGATCAAACTTAAAATCCCCATTAGTGATATTGGTAGCTCAAATTTCATATTCTTTACTTTCTCTCTCTATGTTGATTTTTGGATTTAATAAAGAGATGATTAAATGAAAATATTATTCAGATCTGATTTTCATTAGTTACAGTAACAGGCTTATATAGCCTTGATTCTAACGGTACCCTATTTTGTCTTTTGCCAACTGTTGTCTAGTTTTAATTACAACGGTAATTTTCCTAAAATAAAAGGAGGTTGAGTTATTTTTTGCCAAAAATAGTAACTCCCTCTTTATTCTTAATTCTAGCCTGTGATGAGTTAACCTTAACGGATATGAGGTTAATGATCCGAATATCTCTAACTCTCAACACTCTCTCTCTTTCTCTCAGTTGTAACATTTTCATGAGGTCAATTCTTAAAAAATCATAAGAGATGGCTAGCTGAAACCACTTAATTTGTTTTAAAATATGTTTTCACAATGAAATTAATTGCAATGCCTTTTTCCGAAATTGAAAATTTACCCACTAGAAATGTTACATGTGCAGCTGTGCCGGCAGATTAAGTTAGGATTAGTGACATAATCGTCCACAACATAACAAATTCTGACGGAGCTTAAGCTGGATGTTAAAATAAATTCTCAAGGAGTTTTAATTTGGGGGTGGTACCTACGGACTTAGCTAAATTATTACCGCGTGATTTAAGTCTGGTTTTTTGAGTGAAATAAAATGGCTATGAACATATGATTTTCATGTTGGAGAACCCCCAACCAAGAGTTGTTAATGATGTAATGTTTTGTTTTTTTGACTGGTTGTTGTCAATTTTCATGTTGAATCAAGTTATATAACAACTAAAAATGGTCAATTTTCATGTTGAATCAAGTATAAAAAACTAAAAATTTATTGCAGCTACACTGTATTTTTATAAAATAATTTTTCAGTATTTTATTGAAAAATAATATTTAATGATATTTGATTTTATGTAAATTAAAAAATGATTGGCGATTCACAACAAGAGGTAATAAATTGATTAAGCTTTGAATAAATAAAATGGTGAGGATACACTTCAGTTAATTCACAAAAAGACATAATCAATGGACCCAATTACATTCACGTACGGTAAAACATTTTCAAACCATCCAAAAAGTTCATTAACTTAAATTAGTGGATCCTCAGTGTTATTTGGCTTGTGATTCAAATATTAGAAAAATATAAAATATATTAATATTAGATTTAAGATGTTTGTAAGTTGTAACAAGTGTTATGGCTTGTTAAGATTTATCCGGAGTTTTTTTAAGAAGGTTAGTGGCAAGAAGTCAACTAACGATTGTATTGATAAGAAATTGTTACAACCTATTCGCCCGGAGTTGAATTTCAATTTATTTTATAAAAATTATTAGATGAATTTCTCTGTAATGAAACAATTAATGCAGGAAAGAATATCACGACGCAACCAACAATTTATGAGAAAGAATAGGATATGTACATTTGATTTCTGTTCAGATGCTAAAGTAGACAATTTGACGGTTCTTTAAAATTACACAACTTGTTTTCATCTTCAATTTAATTTATCTCCATTTCACGTGCAAAGAGAGAAGATAAAGAGTTCAATTCAGAATTACAAGGAAGATTTGAAGGAAAATGAACTGGGCATAGAATAAGAGAAAGATTTGATTTATTTCCTTTCTTAACTATTCATTGATTGCGCACAAAATAAAAAAAGAGGGCAAACACAAAAGAGTTAATACAAAAGACCAGTAAATATAAAATATACAAAATGGACAATGACTATCAGTAGTTAGATATTTTACTCTCTGTGCTTGTTTAAGCTGACTATCACCTTTTCCGGAAAAAAAAAACAAATTTCTCGCCAATTAACTAGTTCCCTTTAACCATATGGACTGTCAATTGACTCTTAATTTATCTTTAAAACATTCCCAAATTAACAAATGGAAGAACAAATAAAATACATAATCCTCCCTTAGACTTGGGCTCAGAAAACATATACCCCATTATCTTTGCATGAAATCATACACAATCGTAAAAATTATCCTAAGCGTTATCTTTGCCAACTTCGGTCTAGTGATAAAGACAATACTCTTCGTGTGAAATGTCACATATTTAAAATCCGAATAAGACAATACTCTTCGTGTGAAATGTCACATATATTTTATTTATTTGGACATGTCTAGAAAAGTTTAAAACAGTTCAAATAAATTGGTTTTTTGTCAGATAAAAATTAACGGCATCACACTCCTACGTCATAATTGTGTCTCGCACTCTGGATGATATATCAGATTATAGCCGATATAATTATGAGAACAGGATATAAAATTTAAGGTTTATGTGTTAATTTATGTGTGGGATAGAAATGTATATATGATACTATCTGGTGAAGCCAAATGAATTGGAAGTTGTTAGGATCATGCTCCAATTAGGCCGTTGAGATCTTGTGGCAAAATATAAAGAGTGATGCTATGGTATTATGGATTAATATCTCTAACTTCAAAGCTCAAATAGTCGATCTAAACCGTTCAACACGATCTCCATATAAAGATGTACTTATAGGTCAAAATTTACATTTTTAGATTTTTTTACTATTTATTTAGATATGTAGAAAATCACTTATCTAAATTTTTGGACCATGCAAAATAGTGATTATCTATCTATCTAAAAAATAGTAAAAACTTCTAAAAATGTAAAATTTGATCTATAAGTACATTTTCAAACGTACGAAGATCGTGTTGAACTGTTCATATCGACTATTTGAACTATAAAAATTGATTCATTGTACAGACTAATATGCGCTATGTATAGTACGATAATAGTAGAACTAGGGTGTTCTTATCGTTCTGCGGTAGAGGACTAGCACATCCAATTAGGCCCATAAATGTCCAGAACGTAGCTAGACTTTGAGGCTGGTGATAAGCTCTCCTTTTTGTTTTCTTGCAAGGGCATTTCTTTTGTATTCTTTCGTCTTTTTTTTTTCTTTCTTTTTTATTGAAGAAAAATGTGGGTCTGGCTCCATCTGTTCAAACTTAAAAAATCCCATTTTGTGTGTGTGGAAAAATTCTCAACACAAGTATTAATAACTAAACGGCATTTAAACGGTATTAACAAGGAATTAAGTAGTAAAATTCCCACACGAGTATTACTTTATTTTGACGATGACTATTAATTATAACGTATGTAAACGGTATTATGTTTTAGTGTGAATTGTACACTATATTTCTGTTAAAAAGTGACCTTTCAATTTTTTATTTTATTTTAATTTCTGTTTTACTTCTCACCAATTAGAAAATTTATTTCCATCTTTAAGACATCTTCCAATTTTAGATTTAAAGCCTACAATGGGCTCAATTTTAGCCCATGAAATGGAAAGTTCAATAGTAAAAACCCAAATGTCTCCCACTGTTAACTAGAAAGAAGCCCAAGAGCTGCTCAATTGCAGAAAATAGCTCCTGGCCCTTTGTCCCTTTGATATACAAAAATAGAGAAGTGAAATGTGCTTTACAGGGGAAAAAAAAAATCCAAACTATTTTATTGTATTATAAACATTTTTAGTTTAATTGAAATTTTAAGTAGGCTTAAATTACTACAATTGAAAGAAAAAAAATCAGCTATTTGTTTATAAGGTATACTATGATGTTGTGATAATTATTTTCTTTTACCAAATACTACACAGCGGAAAGCACCAAACAATATTTCTTTTATATATATTTTACGCATCCTTCAGATGGTACTTTGCCCAGGCCCAATCCAAACAAAAAGCAACCATTATTATTAGCGTCGGCATATGTTATCATTATCATCATAAAAAGGTTGAGATAGGAGAATGCATCCCTTGGGCCCAAGAACAACACATGAGAAGCAGCTATAGAGATCTGGAGATCTGGAGACCCAGACGGCCAGACCTCACCTGGACCCACTATCCAGTTTCTGGAGAAATCTATGCGGTTCGTAGAATTAACTTCCACCTTCTCGTATCATCCCGCCGCTCCATCCAACGGTCCAGATATTTCTTTTGCCTTCAGAAAATTCCCGAACCATTAATGCTCGCTCTCTATAAAAGCTCCAAACCTCACTGCTGTGCGAGCCAAGAAGTTGTTAATTCCTGCTCTCAGAATACAAACCAACTCAACTCGCTCTCAATCACAAAGAAGCAAAAAGAAAGCTCTCTGTTTCTGATTACACTCTCTGTTCGATTGGTTATTCGTCGACATGGCCGGAAAGGGGAAAGGTGAGGGGCCGGCAATTGGGATTGATCTCGGAACGACTTATTCTTGTGTGGGCGTGTGGCAGCATGACCGTGTGGAGATCATACCAAATGATCAGGGGAACCGCACCACGCCGTCCTATGTGGCATTCACCGACACGGAGCGGCTCATCGGTGATGCAGCCAAGAATCAGGTCGCCATGAACCCGACGAACACTGTTTTTGGTATGTTATGTTATCCAATCTTTAATATTTATATTTTGTTGTTTTCAGTATGTAATGTTATCCAATATTTCGTCTCTATATTTTGTTACCCGACCAACCTGTCTTTTTTTTTTTTTTGAATGAAAATAGAGATCTAGTCTCTATTTGTTTTATTGATAACGGTTTCAAAATGAAACCCAGTTACAGTTTAAAAGTTATTCAACATTGTTGAATTTCTTGATAAGAAAAGAAGTAAAACTTAGTCTAATTGCGAAAAGGAAAAAACAAATTAAGAAAATAATAAAACTCTTCTTGTCAGTGAAGATAGTGCCATTGCTGTTGCACTTCTTCAACCAAAACTTGTATTTCTTTGACTTGATCTCTAAAAATTCTAGAGCATCTCTCTCTCCAACAGATGAACATTGATAATAGTATAATTTCTCTGATCCTCTTGTCTTCCCCTTTTTTGACAATCCATTTATGCGCTTCCTCTCTTCTTAAAATCCTATTCCAGTCCCTCGACTGCAGACCAAATGTGTTTATCACCGCGTTATACAAATTCCGTGTAAAGAGACACTCAGTAAATAGATGTATCACCGATTCACTATTTGATCTACACATGACACACATACTAGGTAAATTCCATCCCCTTTTCTGCAGGTTCTCAGCTGTTAATATTTTTCGAAAATGTACAAGCCATCCAAATATCTGTATCCTTGGAGGAACCTTCAACTTCCAAATTCTATGCACCTGTGGGGTAATCGTAGGTTCGTTCTTAAGGCCTATATAAGCAGATCGCACTGAGAAAATCCCAGAATTGTTTAAATTCCACGATACATCATCTTGGCCTGCACGAGCAGGGGCTTGTTGCTCTAGTAATCTTAAAAACAAAGGTAACTCTTTCTCAGCATCCTCTGATAGTGTACCAGGAAACATATCTAAAACGTTTTGGACCTGTATGAATTCCTTATAAGAGATGTCTTGATCTGTAACCACCTTGAACAGTTCTGGAAAACTCGAATGAAGCAAGCCTTGCCCCCAATTATGTTTCCAGAATTGTATAGTAGAACCATCTCCTATGATTCTTGTCATGAAGCAATCACAGAATACTTGCGCATTTCTCAGAGTTTGTTTGAAGAATTTGCAATCTGGTAGTGAACTTGGCCTATCTAAATCGTATACTGCCATGAACAAAGATTTCCATAGCCTCAACTCAGGACTGATCCAATGCCAGTACCATTTTGCTAATAAAGCATCATTGAAAACTTTCAAATCAATGATACCAAGTCCCCCGAACTTCTTTGGTTTGCAAACTGATTCCCAATTTGCTAGAGAAAAACCTTTTCCATGGGTGGCCTCCTTTTTCCAAAGAAATCCTCTTCTTGTTTTGTCTATTTCGAAAATTACCCATTGTGGTATTTTGAACACAGACATAAAATAAGTCGGTATTGAAGATAGAACGGCATTGATGAGAACTAGCCTACCAGCAATTGATAGCTGAGAAGCTGCCCAACCTTGAAGTCTGTTGTTGATTCTTTGGATTAGGGGGAAAAAAGATGCTTTAGTCAATTGTTTATCAGAGAGAGGCAGACCGAGGTAAGTGAATGGAAAGGAAGCCTCTGTGCATCTCAATATGTCCACCAATTGTTGAGAAAGTATTTGATTTCCTCCCAGAATTATGATTTCCGATTTTGCCATATTGATGGCTAAACCTGATATTTGCTGGAATGTTGTGAAGATTATTTTCAAAGCTTGGACTTGTCTGATTTCAGGCTTCAGGAAGAACAAGGAGTCATCAGCATATAGTAAACATGGTTTCATTCCAGTAAATGGAAGCTGCCAAGTACGATTGTGTACCAGTTTATCCAACCACCTAGAGAGGAAATCCATTGCCAGGATAAACAGCAGAGGAGATAAAGGATCTCCCTGCCTAACTCCTCTTCTCAGTGTAATCTTCTTGCTTAGTCTTCCATTTACAATGATTTGAGAACTGCCTTTAAGTACACACTCTGAAATCCAGTTAATCCATTTGTCAGGAAATCCTAATCCTTGCATCACCTTGAGTAGAAAGTCCCAGTTAATAGTGTCAAAAGCCTTGTGAATGTCAGCTTTAAACATTGCTAATGGGATGTTTTTACTCTTGGCTGTATGAATAATCTGCTGGGCATATAAGAAACCTTCTGTTATCTGCCTTCCCTTAACAAACCCTGTTTGATTGTCTTTAACCAAGTGATGTATATGAGGTTGCAGCCTCTTAGCCAGGATTTTAGAGAGTATCTTTTGAACACTGTGGACTAGGCTAATTGGTCTAAAATCCTTTGGACTCTTAGCTCCTTCCTTCTTTGGTATCAGTACAATGTAAGAAGTGTTAAGGTTTGTCAATGGCAATCTGCTGTCCAGTGTATTGTTGAAAACTTTGAGCAGATCTGGAACTAGAATGTCTTTGAATTCTTTATAGAATTCTCCAGTGAATCCATCAGGTCCTGGACTCTTATTGTGTGGCAGTTCTTTCATCATCTCTTCTATTTCCTCCAAAGTTATTGGGCTTGCTATTTCCTGCAGAGCATGTGGTGTCTCATATAAATTGCACCAGTGAATGGTTGGAATACTCTCTGATGCCTTTCCCATCAGATTCACATAGAAATTCCAGAAAATTTCAGTTTTTCTGGATTCATTTCTTATTTCCTGACCCTCATGCTGAATCACCCCAATTGTGTTTGTTCTTTTTGCCGATGTTGCTAAAGAATGGAAATATCTTGTATTCCTATCCCCCTTCAACTCCCATCTGATCTTGGCTCTTTGCCTCCATCTCTCCTCTTCAAAAACACTTAGTGCAGTAAATCGTTGTTTGATTGTAGCTTTGACCCATTTCTCTAAGTTAGAAGGCTCTCTCTGCTCTTCAACCTTCCCTATCCAATCCAGATATTCTCTGCAAACCACTAATTGAAGTTTGACAGTGCCAGTTTGCTCCTTTGTCCATTTCCTTATTGCCGATTGCATCTGTTTTAGCTTCTCATGCAAATCCCCGGTTGTACAGGCCAATGGCATCTCTGCCCAGGATGTTCTCACAAAATCCTTAAAGGGGCTGGATTGCAACCATTTATTTTCAAATCGGAAGAAGGCTGTTTTTTTGAAACCAGTTTCTGCTGTGTATAGAATGGGGTTATGATCTGAAGATGTATTGGCTAAAGCTTCCTGTCTTGAATTAGGAAAGGAGTTACTCCATGTTGCTGAAATCAGAAATTGGTCTAGTTTGGCCATTGCTCTTGAATTAGACCATGTATAGTTTTTGCCTTCCATGTGCAAATTAATGAGCTCTAACTCCATTATCAAGTCTGAAAATTTGACTGATTCCCTCCAATTAATGTTATTCACATTATTTCGATCTTCTTGTAAGAGTGTGACATTGAAGTCACCACAAATTAACCACGGTATCTCTCCTTCCGGTTGTATGTCCTTTAACTCCTGGAAGAACTGTCTTCTAGAACTGGCCACAGTTGGTCCGTAGACAGAGGAGATTAGAATTTCTGTCCCAGCATGATCCAATGACACCGATACTGAGAAGGATCCTTTTGTACTGCTGAGCATTCTAAATCGTCTCCCATTCCAAGCAATCAGAATACCACCCCTTGTTCCTTCTGCCTCTAAATACTGAAAATTTGTCATCTTTCTTCCGCATATTTGAAGCACCAGTGTTCTATTAATATCACTCAGCTTTGTTTCTTGTAGACACACTATATCTGGTTTTTCAAGCAGTATAGTTTGTCGAACTGCTAACCTCTTCTCCTTGACATTCAAACCTCTGACATTCCATGTCAATATTTTAAGTGTTGGGACAAAATCCATAATAATTAAATCTCATCTTAATATTATAGTTGACAGGGTTTACAACCTTCCCTACCCTCCAACATATCATATTCAAAAAGTTCCATCTAAATTTTCCTCCATCTGCCTTGATAAATTGCTCCCACCTCCAATTATCTAATGATAAGAGCCTAACAGAAATATAAAACACCTCCTTCTTACCATAGCCTAGCCAACCTCCCCTAAACATTTGCTGCTGTCTAACCCGACAGTCAGCTACCCACAATAACAAAGAAGCTAAAATAAACATAAGATACATTTGACAATCTTAGTACTACCCCCCAAACCAGATACTTTCTTGTGCACAGAATCAAGCTTGGGACTTGAGCACCGCTTCCATCTGGTCTTCTATGTTACCTTGCAGACCCACACCTGCCAATTCCACTACCATCTTAGCCTGTTCTAGATCCAATGGCTGAAGAGATTGAAGGTACTCCAATGATGCATTTTTAGCCTTGTTACATCTCTTCTTGTAAGACCTCTTGCCAGCAGTTGCACTGTAGTTAACCTTGTTCTTTTGAGCCTTTATCCGCGCACTCCTCTTGCTCCTGCCTTCCCGAGTTTCCAGCAACCCCAAGGCCTTCTGATTATTGTTGTCCCCCATGACCTGTCTTGGTATTGTTCCTGAGTTATTTATTTTCTATTAGTCTTTTTAAAAATATTAAATCCTAAATAAAACAGAGGAATTTAACTACTGCTCATGAGAATACAGAATAAGTACTAAATTGTTTTACTTCAATTGTTCAACTCTTGCAGATGCAAAGCGACTGATTGGAAGGAGGCTCAGTGACCCATCGGTTCAAGCCGACATGAAACTCTGGCCTTTCAAAGTAATTCCAGGCCCAGGCGACAAGCCGATGATAGTTGTCCAATACAAAGGTGAGGAGAAGCAGTTCTCCCCTGAGGAAATATCCTCCATGGTTCTGACCAAGATGAGGGAAATTGCAGAGGCCTTCCTCGGAACCACTATAAACAACGCTGTCGTGACCGTCCCTGCCTACTTCAATGACTCTCAACGCCAGGCGACGAAGGATGCCGGTGTCATTGCTGGTCTCAATGTGATGCGCATTATCAATGAACCTACTGCAGCTGCAATTGCCTACGGGTTGGATAAGAAGGCCAGCAGTACAGGTGAAAAGAATGTGTTGATCTTCGACCTTGGGGGAGGCACATTTGATGTGTCTATTCTCACAATTGAAGAGGGGATTTTCGAGGTCAAGGCAACGGCCGGTGATACACATTTGGGAGGGGAAGATTTTGACAACAGGATGGTGAACCACTTTGCGCAGGAGTTCAGGAGGAAGCACAAGAAAGATATAAGTGGCAACCCAAGGGCTCTGAGAAGGCTCAGAACTGCTTGTGAAAGGGCCAAGAGGACTCTCTCCTCTACTGCTCAGACCACCATAGAGATTGATTCTCTTTATGAGGGAATTGATTTCTATGCCACAATCACCCGTGCGAGGTTCGAGGAGCTGAACATGGATCTGTTCCGGAGGTGTATGGAGCCGGTGGAGAAGTGCCTGAGGGATGCCAAGCTGGACAAGAGTCAGATCCATGATGTTGTCCTGGTTGGCGGTTCGACAAGGATTCCAAAGGTGCAGCAGCTCTTGCAAGACTTCTTCAACGGGAAGGAGCTTTGCAAGAGCATCAACCCGGATGAGGCCGTGGCGTATGGTGCTGCAGTTCAAGCTGCGATTTTGAGTGGCGAGGGTAATCAGAAGGTACAGGACTTGTTACTGTTGGATGTCACTCCCTTATCACTTGGTCTTGAGACTGCAGGTGGAGTCATGACTGTGTTGATTCCGAGAAACACCACTATCCCAACCAAGAAGGAACAAGTCTTCTCCACCTACTCGGACAACCAACCGGGAGTCTTAATCCAAGTCTATGAAGGAGAGAGGACCCGGACTAAGGATAACAACCTGCTCGGCAAATTCGAGCTCACTGGCATTCCCCCTGCTCCGAGAGGCGTGCCGCAAATCAATGTCACCTTTGACATTGATGCCAATGGCATCTTGAATGTCTCAGCTGAGGACAAGACTACTGGCCACAAGAACAAGATCACAATCACTAACGACAAAGGCCGGCTCAGCAAGGAGGAGATAGAGAAGATGGTGCGGGAGGCTGAGAAGTACAAGGCTGAGGATGAAGAGCACAAGAAGAAGGTCGATGCGAAGAATGCTCTGGAGAACTACGCATACAACATGAGGAATACCATCAGGGATGAGAAGATCGGTGAGAAACTCGGTGCGGCAGATAAGAAGAAGATCGAGGATGCGGTAGAGGAGACTATCAAGTGGCTCGACTCGAACCAGCTTGCTGAGGTGGATGAATTTGAGGATAAGATGAAAGAGCTGGAGGAGATCTGTAACCCGATCATGTCCAAGATGTATCAGGGAGGTGCTGGTGGTATGCCAACTGGTATGGATGAGGATGCGCCAAGGGGTCCTTCAAGCAATGGTAGTGGCGGTGCTGGACCAAAGATTGAAGAAGTGGATTAATTGAAGAACTAGTTTTGTTATGTGCGTTGATTTGGTGTCTGGTACCGGTGTGGTATGATGCTTATGTTAAAGAGTTTGTTGAATAAGAGACGGTAGCTAGAGTGGTGTATACCTAGCGTACAGTTTTTGTTGAATAATTGTATGGCATGTACTACTGTTTGTTGCCTTTGTATAAATTCTACCTTGATATAAGATATAAATGACGATCATATTAAGAGTTTTTAAGTCTCTTGTAGCATATTTAACATTTATTTTTAAATTGTTTCGGTCTTTTTCTCGCTTGCAACTTCCTTAATATATTGGAAGCAAAAAAAAAAAAAAAAACTTAAATATTTAATGACTTCTCCAATTAAGTGCCAATTCGATCAATCACCATAATACGCGCGTATAATCTTTTCTTATCTCATCATAATTCTGTCAGTGAAAATCTCAGAAGTCCGTAATTGTGGTAGTGAAGTTTTGTTAAGATCTATTAATTGAAAACAAAATAGATCCCCTCACACATTCATCATAGGTTTGTTTGTATATCACCTGGAAATTAAATCAACATTAATATTTGTACTTATAAAAGTACTTGTTCATCAATATAATAAGGAGGCCACCAATAATCCTTTCTTCCGACTCTTTAAGCTCGGATCAGTCGAGAGCTTAATTGGTACTTTGATCTTCAAAACTCATATGCTCCTTGAGTCAACATTGTTTATCTGTCTTGGCTCTGTTTCCAGATTGATTATAACTGTTTAAGCATCGATTAATCATTGATTGGCTTTTTAAACCAAGTTTTATGCTTCAAATTATGAAGTGGAACGAAACAAACAGAGTAGTAACTAACTATATATTGGTAGAATTTTTTGTGGAACTGGCAAATGGTCAGAGTTGTTGAAGGCTATCAAAGGTAGTACCTGCCAATTCTCAAAGACTCACTTAATTTTGCATGGATATGTTGATTATTTATACACCGAGTACTATGATACTTTATAAAGCATTGATTGGCCGGAGCATATATTTGCTTAAATTCTTGTTTTTAGAATTTCAAACGACTAATTCATAGGGCCGGTTTTTAAGATTTTGAAATCCGGGACGAGAGAAAAGTTTGGACTCTTTATATATACAAATTTTTAATGAGACCGGCTAATACGCTTCATATATTTGTCAAATTTTCTATTAAAAAAGTAAAAATAGACTCATTGACTAATGATTTCACCTCATTTCTTATGTATAACAAGTAGTATTGTTCACATAACGCAAAATATTTTAAATATGAATGGAATAACACATGCATGATACTTTCTCTCTCCTTAGCTTTGTCAAACTTCTTTTGACATTAATTCAACAAAGAGTTGTTCAACTTCTCTTGATGTTAAACATGAAATATACACGTGTTTGATGGGCTAGTACGGTACCCTACCATGTAGAATGCATGGTCCGTTTTAATCTAACACAAATCTTAAAGCGGACCTCTGTAATCTAAATAGGCATTGAAATAATTTTGACTCGGTTTAAAGTTAGTTTGTCCCCGCAGTATTGCAGGGATACTCATCCTATGTTAGATTGTGTGTTATATACAAAAGAAAGACGTGCTTCAGATCAATCATAAGGGATTAAAAATAAAATGAATTTTTGCAATTTTGAAGATAACGTTTTGAGAATAATAACTATACGATATCAATAAGTTTATTTTAAATTTATAAGTCTCCACGCATTTTAATTTACATATGAAAATAACATTTCAATTCCTTGCCCACCATATATAGAAATTAGAAGTAGAGGTGTCAAAATTGAAAATTATATTTTTTTTTCTATTATTGTAATATAAAGTATGCTTATTTCTTAATAATACGTTCTTATTTTTAATTTGCAAGTATTTTTAAGGATCCATACAATGAAAACTTAAGTAATTTGAGAACTATGTCTTTCTTTTTACTAGAGAAAATAAAAGCAACGAATATTTAGTCCATTTTCCATCGAAATAAAAATTACAATACACTTGATCGAGAAATTTTATATACAACACTGTTTTCATTCAAAGCACATCTTGCCGGATTTTTTATTCATACCACAAAAAAATAAATCAAATAAATATATCATGTTTTTGATGGATTTAAAAAAATATCAGGTCCGTTGGGTCTGTAAATGCTTATTCAGCGGGCCTAATCAAGTCTGGCTCACCGAATAGCGGGCCTGGTGTTTTTGGAATTCTTCTAAAGACCGATGGTAGGTTTTGAATTTAAATCTAGCGGGCATGGTATATTTGGAATGGTAGGTTTTGAATTTCTAATTTTTTTTAATGTTATAAATAAGAATTTCGGGACATATTTCATTCTGAAATAATTGTGCTAACGGTATGAATGCAACCTATGCAAGACGAGTTCAGAGTGTGAAACCTTGTCTCTTTAGAACGGCCGTGACTCAATCGGGCAACGACAGTTCTAGACTTGTTTCGATTTAAAAGAAAATATATTTTCAATTAATTTTAATTTTATAGGTAATAATCCAATACATTGCGTGTACTCTTTGCTAAGAACCTATTTCATTAAGGCCTCAAAAACAAAATTATTAAACATTTCGTGCATTAGAGAATTTTACATCGTGATTTGAACGCCAATAATGTGGCAGTTCCAGAAGTAGAAAAGAATTGACGGTTCAATGGGTTTATAAACATAAGAAAGATTCAAATGCTCTTATTACTCGATTTCATTGTTAAAACAAAATGAGAAGCGAAATGAGAAGCCCCTTCTTCACAAGGAGCTGAACATGGCACACTGGCACGGTGATGCTCGTTCTAACCAGTATACTGGTATTACTCTCCTGAATATAAGTGGTAGTTGATCTGCACCGATGGACTTGCAATGTACTTAGCCATTTTGGCAATTTAAGCCTAGTTGGGTTATAGGTTTGTAATTTTGATTGGCACCAATACATCAAAGAATATATGTAGTAGATGCCAATTAACAAGAAGGAAATATTGTTGTTTGTTGTTTAATTTTTCTATTTGGGATCGCTGAGGTAGGTATTGTGTACTGCATGAACTGAATGTGGTGTGAGTTGTAATTATTTTATGATTAATGAAACCCCTTGGCAGCATCTGCTAAGTTTCTCAACAAAAAAAATAAGAATGCATGCATATGTTTAGAGCAATGCAAGACAGAACTGCAGCTAGTACAAGACATTTTAGAGAAATGGGGATCAAATTAAGCAATTGCGAATTGATGTAAATTGAACAGTATTGAACAAATCTGTTTCTTGTACGTGTAAATTAAACCCAAAATGTAAAAAAAAAAAGATAAGGGCATGACCCTTTTTTTTTCTCACAAATTAAAATTAAAAAAAACTGGTAACAAGATTTGGCTGAGCCAAAGGATGATTTACAACTTGTGAGTTATGGTTATGATCTGTACGACTGCGCCTGAGAATTATGCTTATGTGTGCAATGATCGTATTTTTAGGAGATGCATTGGTTCACTGTAAATGGTAGCCGCAATAAGTTAGAAAAATCAGGCAGGAGGCAATCCATCGGTGGTATTTTTGAATAAGTGATCAACTAAATCCTCACTACTGTTTGGTGATCGCTGTTTCCCAGAAAGAAAAATGATTTGCGAAATGACACATATTAAATGAAGACTGCTGGATAGGAATTGATTTAATAAGTTAAAACCAGCTGCTGTTCTATCCTGTGCAATGCTAGCACGAAATAATTAATAACTACCAGTTGACCAAACAAAATTGAGAGCTGGACTAGAAGCTATTCAATAAAGAATAAACTAATTGTTGGTACAAATATAATATAGAAAAACCACCAGAAAACAACATGATTCAGTGCGTAACCAAAAAAAGGTAATTAAAAACCCTCAAGTAGGGAAGAATACTCTCAGGAAGATGACGGCTCCTCAACCAAATCTTCGTGCGACTCCTCCAGCAACCTTGCCAACACGTCTCGCAACCAGGCAAGCCATCCTGCAAGCCATAGCCCACCACACAGTACCAGGATACTCCTACGCCCAAGCAGTCACTGGACGGCCTCAACCTGCTGCTGCAGACAGTCTAGCATTTACACCTCCAACCACCTGCACTTATGTCCACAGCCAACACCCTGCCACCGTCATTTACTAACCCCAACCCCCTCACGCAACCTGCAGAAGACAGACCTCTACAAGACATTGATGATGGCTGGACTAGGGTTCACAGACGTAAGGCTCGCACACCACAGCAAAAAAGCAAAAACTTCGCAAAGCTGAATAAGGAGATGGAGTCAGTCAAAGCTCAACGAAGATGCTACAAGTGCCTTGATCGGGGGCATAAAAAGGTGCACTGCCGGAATGGTGTAAAGTGCATTAAGTGCCGTGGCATAGGGCATATAGCAAGGCTGTGCACAGTGAGAGGTAACTCAGTTATAAAAGAGCAGGCCCCTCTCCAACACAACCCCCACACCTCTACAGAGAATTCAGCAAGCATCCCCAACACCACTCACAAAAATATGGATCTTGAGAATTGGGATACCATTCCCATGCTTAGCCCGGATCTTATTCCGGGCAGGGCACCTGAGCTCCGGATCTTCTTCCCGCCAAACGACAACATGCGCTCGCCAAATACTCTGCTCCACCGTTCGGCTGTGGTGTTACTAGGACCTAGGGCTGAGCTGGTCAATCAGCTCACGTATCGCATAGCGACCACCTTAGCAACGATCTTCGGCTGCAACCCGGGGGATTTCCGAGTCTCTACGGTGGCGCCGGAGGTAGGGGACTATCTCGTTGAATTCCCGTCTAATGTACTCAGAAATTTGGCAGTCCATGTGGGAGTCTTCCTCGTAGCCAGGGGAGTACAGATACAGCTGAAGGAATGGTCGCCCAACCTGAATATGGTCCGCGACCCAACAACACACAAGGTCAGACTGAAACTACGGAACGTCCCTCTGCAGTACTGGAACCTGCCGGATGTTAACCACCTCGTCTCAGGTTTTGGCTACGTTGATTGCATGACCCCGGTAATAGTAAACGGTAACTTCGTCACCCTTCGTGTTCTGGTGGCATGCTTCGATCCGGCCAATGTACCACCTTCGATAGAATTGCACAAGAACCCTTACGCAACAGTGGTCTTCATTGACATTGAGGGTTGGCTTCATAATTCGTCTCCTCCATTGCACCCGAGGTTTGACGATGACGGGGGTCGCGAAAGCTCAAATCTGGGCCCTCAACGTCGCCGCAAACAAATTCCACCAACACCAAGGACCACGCTGGTAAACTACAACAGGCGTCGAGGCACGGAGTCGGCCACTGGAGGCTCCAGTAGCGGATTCTTTTCACAAACTGGAGACCAAAACCTCACCATCCTAACACGCCCTGATCCCATACTGGAGAGGCCGGTACTTGCTGCCACACAAAACTTAGTACAGTAAAAGGAAGCCCCAACGGTCAAATGGGTGACTTTCCAGCAGACATCGGATAGCGTGCTTCTCAATGCCATGTGTGACAACGGCGAGGTACTGACTGCCAGTGTTTCGGTCAGTCTCTTCAGTGCGCCAGAACTATCACCGTTTGGGAAACTGTCTCCCTGCGACAAACAAAGAGAACAGCTAGGCTCTGATCTCCCTACAGGCATTTATGAGGTGCACGACAAAGGGCACATGAGCGGTGCAACCGGATCCCCTACAACGGGGGTAGTCAATCACAAGGTGCTAATAGAAGACATGGCCCAGCAGGTGTCACCGGGCCTCCATCAAAACAAAAACAAAGCCCATCAGGTTGCAACAGCCCAGCAGATGCCGCCGGCCTGCTCTGTGAACAACAGCAGCCCGAAAACTTCAGAATTGGGCTGCACGGCTGTGATGAATTGCAACACGGCCCAAGACAGCAGCCCGAAAATTTCAGAATTGGGTTTTGTGAACAACAGCAGCCCGAAAATTTCAGAATTGGGCATGAATTACAACACGGCACAGGACAGCAGCGGCCTGCTTGCAAGGAATTGTGATACGGCCCGGGTAGAAGACCAGTTCACTGCCTTATCAATTGATGTTGCCCCGGCCTTATCAATTGATGTTGCCCCGGCCTTATCATTTCAAGCTACCCCGGCCAACGAAAATGGACAGCACAAAGCGCCATCCCAACTCAACTTCGCCGATCAAGGCCTGGATGCTGCGCCACCGGGTTTCGAGGGGCCGCCGAAGTACCAGCAAGTGGCAAGACGTAGCCCGAGGCTACTGCAAAGGAATTCGGGCAGGTACATATCGGTCGTTGACCGCGCAAGGGCGACGAGAGGATTCATTGATGTCTGCGATCTTATGCAGAAAGGAAGGGCGAAACCGAAGCAAGGGGTTAAGCCGGCAATGGAGTATCTCAATTCGTATGCCCCGCTGACTAAGGAACACGCCGAGGCTGTTATCTGCACGGCTGGAGTTGAACTCACAACTAAGATACTGAGGAAAATCGATGAAATTGCGGCTGGGCCCGCGCAGGAGGCCAACTGAGCAATAACACAGGGATGAGCTGCCATAAGTAGGATACACCGTTTAATGATTAAGTCGGTCTATTGTATCACTAGGTCTCATACAGGCAAGTTTAGGTTAGGCAATCTTAGGTTAGCAACAGGGGATGGAGTGCTTAATTTAATTAGGAAGAAGGTTTCATTTTGGGAAGTGGACAGGGGTTGTCAGGTTAGAAGAAAGGGGGTGCATTTGTTTTCCAGTATTTATATTTTAGTACACTGGTGTATCTGGCAGTCTCATCAATGCAGTGGAAGTTTCATTTGTGTTTACAATGAGTGACAAAATCAAAGTTAAATTACTATCTTGGAACGTTCGAGGATTAAACATGAGGCCTAAGAGACTAGCCGTTCGCAAAACCATCTTGATTGAGAAACCTGACATAGTCACACTCCAAGAAACGAAGTTACAAAATATAGATGCAACTGTGATTAGGGAGATATGTGGAAGGAGACTTGAACATTATGAGTTACTGCCAGCTCAAGGAACCAGAGGAGGGGTATTAATTACTTGGAATCATCGAAGTTACACCAAGGTGATATCACAAGTAAATCAATTCTCAATTACTGTACTTTTCAAGCACAGCTATGACGGGGCTAATTTTGCCTTTACCGCGGTTTACGACCCGACAACGCAAAGCGACAGAAACATCTTCTTTGAGGAAATTAAAAACTCTAAAGCACTGACTGCCATACCATGGATAATAGGCGGCGATTTCAATGTCACGGCTGTATTGGCGGAGCGCAACAACAATGCGAACACATGGCGGTCAACGCTATCGTTCGCTCAGCTCATATCTGATATGGAGCTCATTAATTTGCCTTTATCGGGTCAGAACTACACATGGTCTAATGACAGGCCCCAGCCGCACATGGCCCAACTGGACAGATTTATCATCTCGCCGGAGTGGAATACAGTGTTTCCAAACTCAGTACAGAAGGCAGCGGCAAACACAAGCTACGACCACTGTCCGATAATCCTCACTGCGGACACATCTTTCAAGCGTACCAGGTTGTTCCGATTCGAGAACATCTGGCTGAAATTCCCGGAGTTTGATGAAATGGTCCGCAACCTCTGGCTTTCGGTACCGATTGCAACAACGCCGCGGCAACTACATGAAAAGCTCACTCACCTACAAGGTCAGATTAGGGAATGGGCTAGGGGCCGAACCGAGCAGATTCAGACTCAAGTAAACGCATGCAGGGCATATTTAGGTTGGGTGGACAAGGTTAAGGAGATAAGAACAGCAACAGAACTTGAGAAACACATAACTGCAATGATGAAGCAGAGGTATACGGAACTGGCGGTCTTAGAGGAAATCGTATGGAGACAAAGAGCGAGAATTAAGTGGGAGTTACAGGGGGACCGAGGTACGCGGTTCTTTCATGCGGTAGCATCCAACTCCAAAAGAAAAAATGCAATTGAACAGGTCATGGTTGGTAACAACACCTTCTCAGATCACAATACAAAGGCAACGGTTTTTCATGACTACTTTCGAGATTTGATGGGTACTAAGGCAATGCCAACTCCAATTATTCACTGGGCTAATCTATATCCCAGTACGGTGGACTTGGGAGACTTGGCAAACCCAATAACACAGCTGGAAATTAGAGAGGCCATCGCACAATGGCCGAACAACAAAAGTCCCGGGCCGGATGGATTTTCTGGGGAATTCTACAAACACTTTGCGGACATCATTTCCACCGACATCTATGAGGTTTTCAAGCACGCAATGGACAGTGGCATCACATTATCTCCTTTAAACTCTTCTCACATAGTGTTGATACCGAAAAAAGAAAATGCCCAAACACCAGGAGACTTCAGGTCTATAAGCCTTCTTCATGGAATCCAGAAATTTTTTTCAAAAGTTCTGGCTGGTCGTCTGCAACCGCACATGCGCCACATCATCGGTAATGTACAGACAGGATTTCAGAAGAATCGGCAGATCACAGAGAGTGTGATATATGCACAGCACCTGTTGAATCTTGCGAAAAAGGATCGCACCCCTCTGACGATGTTCAAGCTCGACATTAAAAAAGCATTTGATACTATAGGTTGGGAATTTATGGAACTGGTAATGACTCACCTCGGTTTCCCAATTTCTTGGATAACTTGGATAAGCACGCTCGTATTGCAAGGAACATCGCAGGTACTCATAAATGGCCGTTTAGGGAAAAAGATCGCACTCAAGAGGGGTGTGAGGCAGGGCGACCCGGTATCTCCGTCTTTGTTTATAATCGCGATCGACTTTCTGGCACGATATTTACAAAAATTGACGGCCTCAGGAGCGATAAGGCTGCCCTACAGGGGCATGAAACCTTGCATGCTATACGCCGACGACGCACTATTATTCTTCAAACCGGACAGCAACCAAGCAAGGGCAATCAAGATTGCATTGCTGGTATTTCAGGAAGTTTCGGGCCTTGCAATCAATTTGCAAAAGTCTGAACTGGTAATGCTCAATGTTCAACAACAACAACAGCAGGAATTGGTACAAATCCTAGGCTGCAAGGTGGCAAGCTTGCCATTCACCTACCTTGGAATCCCGTTATCAGATTGTCGTTTGACAGAAATAACACTGCAAATGGCCTCCAATCAACGGCATTTGGAGCAATTGTTTAAACCAAATCTCACCATCGAGGCACAACAGGAGCTATCCCAACTGGGATGCTATATGGCCCGGCTTTCCTTAAGGTGGGAACAAAGAGACGAAATAACTTGGAAATGGACATCGAGTTGTACCTTTACTGTCAAGACAGCCTATACCATCCTCAAAACTGGACCAAGGCTTCCAACAATAAATTCAAAAATTTGGAGAGTTCGGGCACCACCGCGAATCAGGATTTTTGCATGGTTGGCGAGTAAGAACAGGATTCTTACACATGATAATTTGCAAAAAAAGAGGATGGGCTATAGTGAGTAGATGTCTCATGTGCTGTGCTGATATCGAAACAGCACAGCACCTCTTTGAGGATTGCCCATACACACTTCAGTTATATAACATGTTGGTCCGGTATAGGCCGGCACACAAGTGGCCAGACAAGCCAGCCATTGACGTCAACAACAGCAAAAAGGTTGGAAGCTTGGATCGGACTCAGCAATCGGCTTTGATCATCATGCAGTTTCTGATATGGCGAGAGCGATGTGCTCGATCGTTCACTGACAGCAATAATCACGCAGGGGACCTGATGGAAGAGGTAAAGTGCCAACTACACCATTACGAGAAATTAAGACGACTACCCCGACGAGAGATCGAACCAGACTAGCACAGCCGGCAGCTGAGAGAGCGAGAGAGAGTGATGCAGCATCGGCAACAGGATACAATTCTGGCAATGCACACTCTGACACCTTCGGACCAGTACAAGAATTTGGTACCGGTACTGGTACGGACCACTGAATGCTGCTGTGGTTACAGGAAGAGATGAACATCCAACCTCAGACCTTCATTTTCATTTCTTTTCCTTTAATTAATTAATCTATTTGCATTGCTTTTCCTTTAATTTACTCTCGGATCAAACTCAACTGTTTTGAGCAAGATCCATTTCCTTTCAATTTTCAATTGGTGGTTACCGCCCTTATGTAACGAATCCAATTATGATATAAATGTGGGCTAGACCCTCATTTTCTTCAAAAAAAAAAAAAAACCCTCAAGTAGGAGCTGTAGAACAGAAGTTTAGAAGAAATAGCTTGATAAAACAGCAAAAACTAGGTTCCTTTATCCTTTATGTGGCTGTATAATAATATGGTTTGAAGCCACTTTGGCAATTTGTAACTTTTCTATTTTAATGATAGTTTCTTCCATACTGATTCAAGTTGAAAATGTGTTTTTATTTTGACATTGAATTTCAAAACAAGTTGACATCTCCAAATTAATTTACGACTGAGACAGAGTCAACAGACAAGCGGCTTGCAGACTAGCTGATTAGCATCGAACTGGACGAAACAGGAATATCAGATAAATTAACACAATAGTTGATATGCACCTTGAATACAAACAAACCAAAGCTTTCTTTTTTTGAAATCAAAACCAAAGCTTTCTTAATCATACCATTTTTCTCAACTAAAACAAACTTATATTCATTTCCTATTTACTATATTATTTGAACACACCTAAACCTCATGCTACCTATAAAGTCCAAAATAATTTTCTTCAGAAGCAATGATAATCTCTGTACATATTGAAATATATTTTTCCGAACAGAATAGCTGCTTCTTTAAGTACTGTTTCTTTTTTTCAGTCATTTCAATGTAATATGTGAAAGAATTATATCATACTTGTTTCTTCATCTTTGTTTATACAAACGTCTCCACTAAACACACAAAGCATGCGGTTTTAACCAGGAATTGTTACTTTGTTCTCTTATGACAACTTTTTTAAAAATTACATGCATCGCTTTTACTCAGTGGCATCTTTTGACTTTGTTAGTTATGTTTTCTGAATAAAAATACTGAAGATTCACTGGAGGACATAGGAAAAAAAAAATAGGATATTTTTTAAACGGAATGTAGGACCCCAAAGAAAAGAAAGATAAAACTAGGGGGAAAAACTAGCAGACTCCTTAAATAAAAAGATTTATCCATGGTTCCTATGTGCAGGTGATCACCACATAAAGCGTGCCATGGCAGATGTATACTCTGTACCAGCAATTCTTCTTTAGTCTTCTCTATATGAATACAATTTTTTCTGCCTAATTGCATTTCAACCACTCAAACTCTTGCAATGGGAGACTATGAGGGCAAAATGGTCGGGATAGACCTGGGAACGATGTATTCACTGTGGCAGAACAACTGTGTAACCGTCATACCGAATGAAAATGGAAACCTCCACACACCATCGTGCGTTGCTTTTACTGACACCGGCATTCTGATAGGTGATGCTGCCAGTGATCATGCTAGTGCAAACCCCACCAACACGATTTCACGTAATTTCAAATGCCCTTTTGAATTTCAACATTGTTACAGGGAGGAAATAGGAAACTATCAGAAACTCCTGATCCGGAATTCATAAGCTTGTTTATGTGGTGCTCAATATCAATGCATATAGGCTCACCTTTGTTAAAATTATCAGTTCATTATATGGATTTACATATTATATATAAACAGAAGAGAATTAGGAATAATCCATATTGGCCTAACCTAACCATCATAGTCATGCCAAATAGATATAAGCTGCATTGCTACTTCATTGTGTCCCTAATAGTGCTTGAATTAAACCTGTTCTTTAGCGTTCTTTTTAATGAAATTATGCAGGGTATGAACCTGGAATTATAACTCATATCAAAACTAAATTCCTTGTTGCCTATGTACTAACCTACCAGTATATATATCAAACCAAAATTCATTTTTTTTTCTGAAACCTAAATTACAGAGTAACTTTTCAGAAGAAAATTTTCAATAGTTCTTGCAAAAATAAGGAACCTACAAATCTGCACAGTACACAAACAACCTACTCAGTGACTACTGCATTGTTTATACTTGAAGCACCTATTTAAAGTCTAAGATCATTCATGTCTCCTTATTAGGCATAACAGAATAAAGGATAGCTTTGTATTAGACATAACAGAATCGATGTAATGAGGCATAACAGAATTAGTTAAATAGCTGTCCTGTGTTATAGATTCTTACACTTGATGAGATTGTAATCTGACTGGTTATATAAACCAAGTCACTGTAACAGATTCGAAGTAATCAAAAGACAAAAATTCATTCTCCTATTCTATCTCTCTATCTCTCTATTATCTGATTCCTATCACTCCTTCATTCCCAATATAATTTAATTTAGTTCAATTATGCAATGTCAAATTAACAGAGCTATATCAAACGGATTATCATTTAGGTCTAATTCTGACACAGATATCAAGCAACTAATCAAAAGAAGCTTTGGTGATCTGAAGGACAGACCAAAAATCGTAGTCAACGGAAATGGAAAAGAAGAAAAGTTAGAACCAGAGGAGGTAGCCTCGCTGCTGTTCAGGCAATTGAAGGAGATTGCTGAGAATCATCTCGGATCCAAAGTAAAGAATGCTGTTGTCACGGTACCTGCCAGCTTCAATGCTTCTCAGCGCGAAGCTATTAAGGAGGCAGCCAACATGGCCGAGCTCAGAGTTGTATTGCTAGAAGAACCAATTGCAGCCCTTCTTGCCAACGGGTTAGAAAAAAAGAAGGGCAACTCGGGGGAAAGAAACGTGGTTGTATTTGACTTCGGTGGAGGCTCTCTAGATGTGTCCGTGGTTACCATTCAAGAAAAGGAGCTGAAGGTCAAAGCAACCATAGGAGATACTGATCTTGGAGGAGAGTATTTTGATGATAGATTAGCAAAGTACTGCCAGCAGGAGCTCATGTTAGATGCTTATCAAAATCCTGAGACTTTAAGGAGGCTTCGAGCAGTTGCAGAGAGGCCAAAATTAATTCTATCTTCAGTTGATCAGAGTAGCTCTCTGCATGACGAGGTTGGCTGGGAGGATTCCTTCACATTGGTAATGGTTGAAAGGATGAATCGGTACCAGTTTGAGCCGTGCATCAAGCTGGTTGCGAAGTGTTTAACGGATGCCGGTGTGGAATGGTCCCAGATAGACGATGTGATAATAGTTGGTGGATTAAGCAACATACCCAGAGTGCAGGAGCTATTACGAAGCTTTTTTGTAGGTAAGGAGCTGCACCAGAGTGTCAAGCTGAAAGTGGCAATAGTACGTGGCGCTGCAATTCAAGCGGTTATGCTGAGTGGAGAATATTTTGAGAAAAAAAAGGAGAAGAAATGGAGTCGGAAGAGCATGCGGATAATAAGAATAAGCATGAGGATGAGAGGCCGAGTTTAAAAAAGAATACTGGTAGATACAAATGTTCAAATTGGATTTGGCTGTGCTCTCTGGCAGCTATTACAACAGTTTCTTTCCTCTTTGCACCAAGGGCATGCCATCCTTTACATCCTACAAAAAGGGCAGAGATATCAAATATAGAGAACCAGGTTGCTGCTAAGACGCGTCATGAGTCATGACAGCTGTGCTGCTGTGGTTTCTTTGAAATTCAAATGGAAATGAAGTTATATCTTACATCCTCTGGCTAATAATTTTTTAATTTGTATTGCTGTTGTTTTCTGGGTATTTTTGTGTTAATTATTATTGTGAACCTTATACAGATATTTGCAAGCTATGTTGCACGGATAAGAGTACGGATATCGTATCGGATACGATACGAATACGGTGATACGACAATTTTCAAAATAATACGGATACATGGATATGGGTATTGGATACGGATACGATACCCTACGGGTACGGGACCATATATGAAGTATCAGAGTAACATAGCTTGCAAGCATCGTCATAATTTATAAGGTTATGTATGTATAGTTAATTTTCTTGGAATTGCAAAGTGCACTCTTATAGGTGTTAGACAAATATTATGATAATAATTTAAGAAAGTTTTAAAAAATTTACAGTTGAAATTGATGCTACATTACAGTTGATGAAATGTCCTGAGAAGATGCTAAACAAGGTTACTTTGTAAACTTATGATTTGAGTACAAATTCAACATAATTATAAACACAATTGAAAGGAAAGGATAGTTTTTGCTACATGCAAAATGACATTCTTTGGGTTATCTTTAAATTTCCAGCTTTTTACTTCCATGACAGTAAGAAACATCCACGTTGTCACAAGTTTACGTTTTTCTATATGTTGCATGCACATATACCAGTTTCAAAACCTAAAATGTTAAGCATGCCTAGCAAAATGAAAATCATCACCTCTATTAGGTGACATGATGCCCTTTGTTTTGAAAAAAAAAATAGATAATATATTTTGTGTTTTTTGTAGGGTTGTAAAGCATAAATTTTTCATTTTTTTTTTCACCGGCTTCAGAGTGTGGGGTAAGTACACACACAAAAAAAAAGCGGCAATATAACAAAAGACAGGACTAAAGTGGTTTTCTTTCAACACATTTAAGCTAGAACATTCAAGCAAGCGTGTAACTGACGTGGTCAATTCAATGATCATTGGTCCCTCCAGATCTATGCTAACGCAACAAAAAGAAAATAAAATAACTTCCGTCCGTTTAAATTAGGTCAAAAGGGCGACTTGAGAGTAGGTCCTATGGGCATCGGACCTACTCTGGTTCGATGGGTTCAATCACTGTCGATTTGCTTTAAGCTTCGTGCAGAGCGCTTTAAAATTAGTGCGTCTTGTTTTCAATGTTCGTGCGCACAAATCTCGAACTTGATCGGACGGTTGCCGTACTCGTTGAACCTAAAAGTAGGTCCGATGGGCATCGGACCTACTCCGTTCTCTGTGCAAAGCAACCGTCTCTAAAAGATGCTTGTACCACATTTTAACAAATTAACAAATTAGGTACACGTCTTAAGTTTTGAATAGGCGTATGGCAGTGTACCGCTTGGCCAACCACTCGAGGGATTTATTTTCCCTTTTCATATTGGAACATATGTTTTCTCTTTGTATGCGGAGACTTTGGTTCAATTCAATAATCAGCATCTGTCAGATAAATTGAGGCTTTTCTTACTCCAGCTCCTCGCAGAGGAATTTGAGTATTTGACAGATCCAAGTACATAATGAGTCAGATTCAATACAAGCTTTTACAACCAGCAGACTACTGTCTACCCAAATAAAGCAATTTCCATGATACAGAACATGCACACTGATTGTACTGGCATTATCTTTCCCTCTTAAAAGAAATTAAAAAAAAAAATAAGATCGTACTGGTATTATATAGCAAGTCAACCTACACTTTTATCTTATCAAAAGATGATAGCAAAGTATAGGAAAAAAACTGCCTGTAATCTAATGCACATTATACACTGGCTTCAACTTCCACCTTACAATGCAAATTCAATGCATGTTTCCTTATCCCAATAAACTTCTTGAAATTTCTCCAAAAAAAAAAAAAAAAACTTCTTTATGTCACGTTAATACTAACAGGACACAGTTATCAAAAGCCTAGTCCTAATCCCAACTTCTAAAATGCCATGTCCCAATTTGCAGTAGCAGACGCAGATAAAGATTTTTTTTTTCTTCCAACTCACAAGAAAACAACATAAAACGGCAAGGCACGTAATAAATTTAATATACATCATCAAAATAGACTATTACAACATTCACATGAAAGTAAAACTTTCATTTCGAATTTTACGATTGCAACGTACAGAGAAATTCAAATGAAAAAGAAAAAATATGAGAAAATTCAAAATGGAAAAGAGAAAAAAAAATGTCAGAATCAGACACAAAGCATCAAGAAGAGTGCCACAGATTCCCTATTATTAAAATAATATTAATACTGGAGCTAGTCATTCCTATTAAAAATCAGAGTACATGTCCAATGAGCATTTAAATTTAAAAATTTAAGCCATTCTTACAAAAAGTACATTGTACGAATAAAACATGTATTCAGGGGAGGCCCATCTAAATTGTACATTAATTAAAATACCCAAGGAACAAAGTAACTCAAAATGCTCTGTAAAATATAAAGCATTTTCCTTAAATTTAAGATGAAACCAATCACCGGACAAAGATCAAACGGTGGTTAGTATACCCAGCTAGCCACAAAGAACATTAGAAGAAATCTTTTCTATCCCTGACATAAACAACAATATAGAGCCTCATCAAACAATTCAATTGTTGAACAAAGAAAAAGGTAAACTTCCTTATTATGCCCACGACTGAGGAGGGCGCATGGAGACATGGACCTCGTGCTCTTCGGGCCCCACACGATGCTTTGGCACCATTATCTCAAGGCCCGTACCTGTTTCATCGTAGTACGCCTCGAGTTTTGCATCCTCAGGAATTCGTGTAGCTAACGGGATCTCTCTAACAAATTCTCCTGGTGCACAGTGCTCTGGTGAAGGGTCAGTTAGCTTAAATGTTCTATCATGTCTCTTCACGTAAGGCATTCGACCAACACTCATGCAAGATATCTTGACTATACCATAAGTAAGTGTATTTCTCCAAGAAACCTTAACCCTTTGTAAATCTGTGAAGGGTAAACTAACCATTATCAGATAGCCTTCATCATCTTCATATACGGTTTTTGAAGCAGTAACTGGCCCACAAGCATGACGCATCACACCCGAGAAATCATGTAACCATGGGGGCTCAAAAGGATTTATCTCAATTTCTTGGTTCAAGTCTTCCTCCATGGCATGTGGGGAGCAATCTTTCCTTCGCTTGCTGCCACTACATATGGGTGAAATGTCCACCCCGTCTGCAGTGTTATGGTTTGTTGGTCCATGTGTCGACAAATTAAGCCCAGATCCATTCAGAAGCTTCTTGTTGTTTGAATGTGAGGTGTTTTTTGGAGGAGGCTGTGGCCTCTCCAATTCAAAATCAGTGCTGGGTAAATTTCTCCATGACTCGAAATCACTTGACTCTAAAGGTATTAGAAAATTGACCTCACGGCCAGTAAGCTCAACCCACTTTTTCCGATCTGATTCACTCAATGAGGTCAGATTCGGTGCCCTGACAATCTCAATTCCATGCAAGCACTGTGGGTTAGACAGGCCTCTGTAGTGCTTACGCTGCATTCGGTGGGACCTCACAAACCCTTTATCAGCACTAAATGGGAATTGGGGCTCACCAAGGCGAGAATGTCCATTCATAAAACTCCTCAATTGCATCTTGCCAAGGGCATTTTCAGGCCGTTCTTTGAAAACCCACATGTACATGTTTTCCATGTCGTGCTGCACCAAGAAAACATCCAGGTTCAGGTCTGATTTACTGAAACCAGCAAACCCATTAGCATCCCGGGTGATGCTTTTGCCCTTGGATTTCTCAGATAGCACAGGTTTGAAGTAGTAGTTGAAAAAGAACCATGCGCCCCATATGCTGTCCCCTCTCTTGGCGCACTTGCGGGATGCGGAGTTGTTGCTATTGTTGCTGTTGTTGCTCGCGGTGGCTTTTGGTTCGAAGATCTGAGTACCCGAGCCGAGACCCACATCCAGCATGTCACATGTGTCAGCAGGCCATGGATTGGTGGCAGAAGGAGGCGGTGGGGAGCGCTCAACATAAACTGGCTGGTTTATGTCCACAGGGCTAGGCATGGAGGGCTCGGACTGGATCAAGAGGCTGCGAGCACAGTCAAGTCGACCAGATAGGTGAGGCCCAGTGGAGTCCATGGTGAGGAGAGTGGAGGGGTGGTGGTGGTGTATTTGCATCTGATGGTGGTGGTTCTCAATGGACAAGGCAGTTAGCAGAGGTTCTCCCATGGCCACGGTGGAATTGGAGATCTCTTCTTCTTCTTCTCCCGCTGCAGTTGCCGTCTCCTTCTCCGTTGTTTCTCCTTCTCCGAATCACCCACTCCTCTTCCTCTATTGGTGTGAGCAACACGCGCATCGGATTTCGAACCTCTCTATCTGAAACAACAAATCTTCATCGGATTGATTGTATTGTACGGTCAGAGCTTTGAATTGGAAGGAGGGATTAGATGATCTGGTAGCGGACCAGCGAAATCAAGGTCAAGGGAAGGGATCTAAGGTCAAACCCTAACCCTAATCCTAACTCTTAACCTAATCCCGAACTAACCCAAACCCAAGAACTAACCCCTAGTTGAGGGAAGCTGCGGCGGTTACCTTATTAGATGAGTACGAAGAGCAAAGAAGGAAGCGGGCTCGCGATGAGCCTATAGTAGTGGCCGCCTCCATGCGATAGGTAAAGAGAGGTGAGAGAGACGAAAGAGAGAAGAAAAAGAGAAGACGGTAACGGCACCTGTTTAAAAGACGGGGGCGAAACAGCGAGTAGGTGTGTGGCTAAGAAGCTGCGGATGTAAAGAATTTATGAATAATATCTGTTTCTTGCTTGCTCTAGGATCATCATCAAGTCATGCTCTGTAGGGGAAGGAAAGCGAAAGAAAGAGATGGAAGGGAATGAGGGAAGAAAAATTGAGCAATACTTTTTTAGAGGTCTCCAAATTTTATATAAATTTTACTTTATGTTCTGACATTTTTCGTTCAAAATTTAAAGGAAAATTAATTTGATGTCTATTATAAAGCTAGACTATCAACAACAAAAAAATTAATTATCTATGAAAAAAAGAGAGATGAACCAATTCTCATGCAAAAAATGTGTTATTCCCTTGTTTCTTCTTCGTTGTCTTTCCACCAGTGATATATGCGCTATTGTTTCATTTTTGTTTATATAATCTTTAGAAAACTAATAATATGTTGATATAAACTTATCGAGTATCTGTATTATGAAGGAAAGAAAAGAAACACGAATAAAAAAAATGTACGATTAATTGTATGATTTGGTGGAGCATATTGATCGTATATCTATCTATACTCACTATTTTAGATTTTTTTTTTTGTGTGTTTGTGACTTATTTTAGATTCATTAGCATGTACAATCTTCAAAATATTGTATACATCAAAGTAGTCTTCTTTAGAGCACTATGATTAAAGAGTGCGAAACAATGAACCGTAAAGAGAGACATTAACTTTGAATGTTAATATAGTCCAATTATAAAATATATAATCTTACTAGGTGCCACGTCAATTTGACATTAACTTTGAATGGAGAAAATGACCGGTTGATCAAATTTGGAAAAATATTGAAGTTGAGGTAAAAAGAATTTTAGTTCAGACTGTGGAACATAGTATAAATTAACACTTTGAAAATCTAACCCTTGTTTCCAAAATTTCTTTTACACTTTTGTCCTTTCGTTAGTTCATATTTAATTCACGCCCTTTTTACTGTTTTTGTAATATATTAGATATAATTTATTTATGCTTGAATTTGATTTTGTATATGGTGAAAACTAAGTCTGTGAGCACAACTAATATTTTAGCTCAAGAATTTTATATTTTTTTCGAAAAATTATTGATGATTTATTCTTAAATAAAATTACACCACATTAAGAATCCGTCCAATTGATGAACTATAATCTTAATAATCTAATTCCTTATATGAAAAAAAAAAAACCATGGCAGAGAAAAAGCAATCAAATAGGGTTAATATTTATCTCTTAAATGATATTCATATCTCAAATTTTAATTTAGAATATCTAGAAAAATATTTAACCCAAAGTAATAAAATACGCACTCGTCCATATAGTGGCATCAACGTCAAAACTCACCAATATAACCTCTATAGTATAGTTTGAATATTCTTTTCTTTATAAAATTACATTAATATCATCCGTGACAAGTGAACCGATATTGGTGTCAAGTTCATCAATATCGTATACTGTCATTTTTTTTTTCTCTTAGGGGTTATTTTCTTCCATTTACAAAGTCTACACATGCATAATAACCTTCATAACAAATTTAGCTTTTTATTTAGTTTTTTCATGAAATTATAGATTTCTATGATAAAAAAAAATTCAAAAGAATTCTAAATAAATGTTAACCACTTTTTAGAAATTAAAACCTCTAAAGAACAAAGGTTCAATAATGGTGAATTGGGCCAGTTCGTACTAAGTACTAAGAAATGACAGAAAAACAAATTTTGAAAAAATTAGAGGTGTATGAATTAATACTTGATGTTTTAGAGATGAATACTTCAACATGTATGAATGAATACTTGATATCTTAGGTATAAATACTTTAATGTATATGTATGAATACTTGATATCTTATGGATGAATATTATTCGTCTGTTCTTATAAAATTAATCGATGTATGCACGTATGTTTGTAATACTCTTGGTACATTAACTATTTACACTTACACGACGATGATGAATACTTGCTCGATGAGAGATGGATACTTGCGACGAGGTATGAATACTTGTGCAACGGACAACTCGAAAGTATGTCATCATGGATCTCATTTGAAAGAGATTGTGTAGAAGACGTTCGTGGTTTTAGATTTGCAAAATTCCTCATAGATTGTCAGAAATATTAGTTAGATTGAACGGAGAAAAAAAAACATCTCTAAAAACGTGTAAAAGATGAGTGAGTGATGTGTCCAAATATGCTTATATTGCAAAGATGAGTATATTCATATAGATGAATGAATACTTGTTGTGCTACAGATGAATACTTTTCTGCAAATTTCTAAAATGCGCTGACAGTTATGCGGCCCCCCCACTTAATTAATGCGCTGACGGTTATGCGGTCCCCCACATATGTTGTTTGTGGTCCCCTACTTTCTTAATACACTAAATGTTGTAAGGTATCCAAATATGCTTCTATTGCAAATGTGAATACCTTCATATAGATGGATGAATACTAGTTGGGTTACAGTGAATACTTTTCTGTAAATTCCTAAAATGCGCTGACGGTTATGCGGTCCCCCCACTTAATTAATGCAACTGACGGGGGATGAAACGGGGGATGGTTGATGGGGGATAGCTAGGCTCTCCTAATTTCTAAACATTCATATTTCTGAAATTAATTTTAGAGTTTTTATTAAGTCACATCAACAATAAATTAAAAAGGAGAAATAATTTGAGTAAATCGTTTGGCCAGCGTGACGTTTAGAAATAATTTCTTAATAAAAAACTTTGCCCAATATTTTCTTAATAAGAAATTGGAGTACATCTCTGAAATTGAAATAGAAATTGCCACATTATATTAGAAATCCATATAATTTAAGAGACGGAGATGCTCTTACAATAAAAATAGGTTGAAATCTTGAAACAAGCATGACATGGTAGGAGAAGAATTTCAATTACTTCAATGTTAACATAACAATATGTATATTGATTGCTACATCATGTTGCTAGATTAATTAATTATCTTAAATTTATACAAGTTTGATACTATAACATGACTTTAACGTGTTATGACTCAATCGACTCCATAAATTATATTATCGTCTTGTCTTCCAATGAAAAGAAGAAGCGTTACCTTCTATGACTTATTTTTATAGACTAGTAAAAACTATGATTGTAACACACGTTACATACATTTAAATCCAACGAAGAATTGAAATTATATTTGGCTCAAGTATATTTTCTTAAAGTATTTCAGTAAATTAATGCTCGTTGATTCTTTCTTCTAATTTTTGTCTTGAGGTCTTCAAACACACAAAACATGAGTAAAATAAATTATAAGTAGTTGACAAGTAAAACATATATAAAATGATACAAAATAAAAATATATGACAAATATAATTTAGGATGATGAAATTTTGAAACTTAAATACAGTACATATGAAACTTGTATATACGCGTATAATTTCCTATAAAGAATGTATATATGATACAATTACTTCATTGGCCAAAAGAATGCTTTCCTTACAAATTTATATAACCATGGAGACCAGAAATTTTAGTTACCACCAATTGATCAAGCAGAAAATATCTCATGTATTGATGTCAAGTTCCTCCCTATTATTTCTATATTATCCCATGAAAATTCTTTTATAGAAAAAAAATAACATATCATGCAATACATGAGTTCTTTTTTCTTTTTTAAGTGGTCCTAAATACTGTACCCTTTCCATGTTCATGGAACTAATTTTTTTTATTCGGCTAAGTCTAAACTAGAAACGGGGCCAATAAATGATTGGTCCAATTCCAGTAGCCAGAGGTTGACAGGTTGTTATTATACGGATGGTCCATGTGCATGCAATATTATAATCTCCGTGGGACCCGCTAATTTATCTCTTCACGCATTGATGGACTGCTAATTTGGGAGTCGGAACCGGTCTAAAAGCCCCTCCTCCGTTCACAAGAGGTCAGACGTCAGGTAGAGAAGAGGCGAAGTTTCTTGCTCACATCGAATTTTCATCTGTATCCCTAAAAATTTAAATATCAAGCATGTCCTGTCAAAGTTTTTAATTTGGTTAGAAATTCCATCCATTAATCAGGGTGAGATCCAGATTAACCATTTTTTTTTTTGAGAAAAAATAGGAGTCAAAGCTCCTATTTAATTTCATTGCACTGTTACAAGAGTCTTGTAACCGGGAATACAAACACAAGTCCAACTCAAGAATATTGAGCTGTAAAAAGGAAAATGAAATAAAATAAAATAAAATCACAAAAACAGAAATAAATCGGATGAAAAAATAAACTGAATTTTAAGTTCTCCACAACTGTGACTGGGCCTCTGTCTTCATACCATTATACCGGGTCCGGTACCAGTAACGGATCCTATTAACGGGTCCCGTACCAGTACAGTAAAAATATCCTGTACACCATGTTTTCCGTACCAGTAGCATTCTTCCTCTTGTCGTTGTTGCCAGTACATGGTTTTCCTCTTGTTCCTAGTACCGAAACATGTACCAGTGAGATAATCTTCACTGAAAATGGCCTGAGTGAATGAGACTCCATTGCTCCCTTACTTCTTCAATCATCTGTGGCGTCTCCTTTGTTTTTTCTGTGAAAATTCTCGAGCACCTCTCCCTCCAACATATGAACATCGCAATTACCATCATCTCTTTTGATTTAATGTCACCCCTCTTTCCAACTATCCAGTCTTGTGCTTGTGATTGTTGAAGCACCTCTGCCCAATTTCTCGTTGGTAATAGAAGAGTGTTGTTTAGACCTTGGTAGACCTCCAATGTAAAAAGACATTCCGAGAATAAATGAGATACACTTTCAGAAGCTCTCTTGCATAGTGCACATCTACTTGGTAAGTTCCAACCTCTTTTGGCAAGGTTGTCTGTTGTCAAAATTTTGTCATAAAAAACTAACCAAGCAAAAATCTTCATTCTAGGAGGAACTTTCAATTTCCAAATCTTATGTATTCTCATTTTAATTCTCGGCTCATTCTTCAATTCTCGGTACATCGATTTAACAGAGAAGTTTCCATCTGCAGATAGTGACCATTGCACATCATCTTCTTTAGCAGCATCTATGTCTTGTGTCGCAATAATGAGTTTCAAAGCATCTAGCTGTTCTTGTTCCTTATCTGTTTCCACCATGTTGGTTATTTCTTGTAAATATGTGTGTTGCAATGCTTGAGAGACCGAAATTTCTGAGTCATCAATTTTCTGATATAATAATTGGAGAACATACTTTAGTATGCCATGCCCCCAATTATGATGCCAGAATAATGTGTTTTCCCCATTTCCAAGTATCTTTGTCATTCGGATATCACAAAATTCTCTTGCATTCTTCAGTGTAGAAGTGAAGAATTTACAACTGGGAATGTCACTTAGCCTTTCACTAGTAGTTGTAACTTGTATCAATGTCTTCCAAAGTCTTTGTTCGGGTTTATGCCAATACCAATACCATTTCGCCAATAATGCATCGTTGAAAATTCTGAGATCTATTATTCCTAGTCCACCCACCTCTTTTGGCATGCATATCATTTCCCAATTTGCCAAATGTATCCCTCCTCGTTCAGCTGCTATGTTCTTCCAAAGAAATTTTCTCCTCGTTTTGTCAATTTCATTTATAACCCACGTTGGTAATTTCATAACCGACATGAAATAAGTGGGGATAGAGGATAAAACCGCATTGATAAGAATTAATCTTCCTGCAATGGATAGTAATCTTGTTGCCCAACCTTGTAGTCTTTTGTTGATCCTTTGAATTAATGGCAAGAAGGCCGATTTGGGCATCTTTTTGTCTGATAAAGGAAGTCCCAAATATGTGAAGGGAAAAGATGCTTCTTTGCAGCCTAGAATGTGTGAGAACTGCTGAGAATCAGGAGATGCATCCCTTGATAGTAAGAGTTCTGACTTATCCATGCTGATTTGTAGACCCGAAATTTGTGTGAATGTGCTAAGTACCATTTTGAGAATTTGAATGTGTCTCAATTCTGGTTTAATGAAAAATAGAGAGTCGTCTGCATAGAGTAAGCAAGGTCTCATATTCTCAAAGGGTAGCTGCCATGTACCCCTCTGAACCAGTTGTTGAAGCCATCTCGGAAGAAAATCCATTGCCAAAATGAATAACAAAGGAGAGAGGGGATCCCCCTGCCTCACTCCCCTTTTCAAGATTATTTTTTTTCCCAGTAGTCCATTGATGATAATCTGAGAATGACCTTTAAGTACGCAGTTACTGATTAGATCAATCCATCTGTCAGAGAAACCCATACCCTTCATCACTTTGCACAAAAACTCCCAACTCACCGTGTCGAATGCTTTGTGAATGTCAGCTTTGAACAGTGCAATAGGAATCTTACCCTCATTTGTTAGGTGTAAGACCTGTTGTGCATAGAGAAATCCTTCGGTGATTTGTCTGCCTTTTACGAATCCTGTTTGATTGTCCTTTACTAACAATTGAATGAATGGTTGTAGTATGTTGGCAAGGATTTTAGAAAAGATTTTTTGAAGACCATGTAGTAGACTAATGGGTCTGAAGTCTTTGGGATTCCTTGCTTCTTCTTTTTTAGGGATGAGCACAATGTAAGAATTGTTGAGATTGTCTAAGCTGGAGTTATTTTCCAAGACATATGAGAACACCTTGTGTATATCATGAATCAAGATGTCAAGAAATTCCTTGTAGAACTCACCCGTAAATCCGTCCGGTCCCGGACTTTTGTTGGACGGCCACTCTCTGACAACTTTCGAAATCTCCTCTTGTGTGATTAGACAAGTCAAACCTTGTAGCAAATGTTCTTGGCTGCTGTATAGAACACTCCAGTTTATGTTCGGCCAAGTGGCTGATTCGGTCCCCATCAATTTGACATAAAAATCCCAGAATACCCCTGCCTTCATATGTTGAGAACGGTGTATGGTTCCGTCTTGTTCGATTGCATGAACTTCATTATTCCTCTTTGTTGCTGTTGCTATGGAATGAAAATACCTTGTATTTCTATCTCCTTGCACTGCCCATTTGATTTTTGCTCGTTGTTGCCAAATATCTTCCTCTAACACCGATAGTTCCGTATATCTTCTTTTCACAGTGATGTGTACCCATTTTTCCAGCCTAGTAATTCTTCTAACATCCTCCACCTTTCCTATCCAATCTATGTAATCTCTACAAACCAATATTTGATTTTTGATGTTTCCAATTTTGTCCCTTGTCCAGTCCTTTATTTCCTTTTGTAGTGCTTTGAGCTTGTTGTTGAGTTCAAGTGGAGATGATGCCACTTCCTTGCTGTTCCAAAAATCGCTAACAAATGCTTTGAATTGTTGGGATCTTAACCAAGTATTTTCAAACCTGAAAAAACAAGTTCTGTGATGATTTGTTTTTGCCGTGAGAAGTATTGGTACATGATCTGATGATGTATTTGCTAAAGCTTCTTGCGTTGCATTAGGAAATGTATTGTTCCAACTTGTTGAAAATAGAAAACGATCCAGTTTCGCCATAGTGGGATGAGCTCTTGTGTTTGACCAAGTGAAATTTCTTCCTCTTAATGGTAGATTGATTAGGTCCAAGTCCATGATCAAATCCGAAAATTTTAGTGATTCTCTCCAGTTGTTGCTGTTGTGGTTATTTCTGTCTCCTTGGAGCAAAGTTACATTGAAGTCCCCGCATATGAGCCAAGGAGTGTCATCTAATGGCATGCATTCCATTATTTCGTGAAAAAGTCCCTTCTCTGTGTGGCCGAAGTTGGGCCATAAACAGTCGTCAATTTAAAGTGATCTCCATTGTATTTGAGAGTTACTGACAAAGTGTAGCAGCCCTGGGCACAGTCTATCTTCTTGAATTTTGCCTCATTCCAAGCTATCATAATTCCCCCTTTTGTGCCATCAGCCCCCAAGTAGTCAAATGCCTTCAACCTTTTCCCACAGACTTGTCGAATTACAGAGTTGTTCATCAAATTCATCTTTGTTTCCTGGAAACAAATTACATCAGGTTTCTCCAGTATAACAGTCTGCCGAACCGCTAAACGCTTGTCCTTCTCATTCAAACCTCTTACATTCCAAGAAAGTATTTTAATTTTTGAGACCGATTCCATCATGATAAAATAACTTCTTGATAAAACGATACTGACAAAGGGCATTTACAAAGATCTGTTTCAACCTCTTCTTCTCTTTTCCTCCACTACCTGCCACTTGCCAGTATCTAGACTCTATTACATAGACATATCTGACCCACTTCCAAACTAACTTCAAAGAGTGAAAAAGTACTGAAAGTAACCTCCTCTTCACCCTTGGACTCATTCCCTTAACCACCTTAAAACAGAAATTATAATTGATTACTCTTAAACTTAACATTTAAAAACTGAAAACGGCCCAAAGAAACTTAAACTAAAGCTTTCTAGCCTTCTATTTGCTGTCAATTCCATAATAACTTGTTCACTTCTTCTTCAATTCCCCCTTTGAGTTGTATTCCTGCCATGGTAATCACCTGCTGTGCTTGCTCATTGTTCAATGGATTGAGAGATGTAAGATAGTCTAACTTGGCCCTGTCCAGCACACCATTGGGCATTTTCTTCTTGGCCGAGACTTTTTTGGGTTTGACAGCAGATAATTTTTTCTTCAATCGTTCGCTGCGACGAACATTGGCCGAATTGTTCTGACATGAAACTCTGCCTTTCTTAGTCCTCCCGTGAGTCGGTATCTTCCTCCCCTCTGAAGAATCGGGTATCGCAACAGTTGGTGTCACCTCTGGATTGTTCGGTGTTGGAGCTAAGTAAGCCGGCTTGTCAAAGCCCGGCGGTGGGCCTTGTTCTACCTCTTCGATGTGTACCAAATCCTTTTGAATGGGATCAGAATGTTGTAAATATATAGGCTTCTCAAAGCCCGGTGGAGGGCCTTCCCAGAAATCCAAACCAAGCCCATTGTTTTTCCGGGATACCACTGACTCCTGTTCCATGTTCAGAAATTTTTTCGGAGGCCCGTTTCTTTGCAAAAAAGCATTCACCACTTTGATCAGATCAGCATTGACATCCTCCTCTACGGCTTGAGGTCCAGAATGCTCCCTTCTTTGAGATTTTACAGAAAAGCTTGCCATGAAAACATCTACCAGAATCCCAGAAGTGAAAAGGAGACCCGAATAGGCAGTTTGTAGCCGTAAAGAAGGAATAGGACCCCAGATACCCACTTTGAATAAAATCGTACCAGAGTTGTTGCTGATCTGCGCCCCGCTGTCAGCAATAGTTACCACTTTTGAAGTCTCCTGAAATAATTCTATTGCAGCTCTGTTGGGTACAATCACTTGGGAGTCATCCTTAGCAAGTTCAGAATATATTCTTACTGAACCATCTGCACCATTCAATATTCCAGCTTGAACCAAATTGTCTCTAAGATTTTGAATCCAAGAAAAGATTGGTCTTGTCCAGTTAGATCCTTCACTAGAAATGTCTCTGGCGTTTCTATTGTCCCTGTTCCTGTCTCCTTCACCATTTATGTGTCTGTCTGGTAAACGGTTGTTAAGATGGCGGGGGTTTCCGCCATATGGTCCTTGGCCGTCTCTTTCCCGATCCCCTCTACCTCTGTCCCTTCTGACATAACGATCTCCTCCTCTATTGTTGGGCCTGGGTGGTCGGCTGTGATTGAGCCAACCATCTAGCTCAACTCTGATATCCTTCTCTTGAGGATTTACTTTAAGATTGAGATTGAAAGGAATTTGTTCAGCGGTTGTGCAAGCAATTAACATAGTCAGGTATTCGTAATTGCCGTTTGTAAAATAGGGTGCTACCCTCAACGGGTAACCAAAACCTGCCACCAGAGTCGCCATATCAATTCTATTCCAGTGCTGAAGCGGTACTCCGTAAAGCCTGACCCTTGCCCTGCCGCCCAAGGGATTGAAAGCCATCTGTAGTTGCGGTGAGTATGGATGCAGTACCACAGTAATGTCATTTCCAACGTAGAAGGAGGCAATATTGATTGCTTCTTCTGCTATTTCTGGATTTGGGAAAATGAGAAGGGCGTCACCAAAATCTTCGTCAATAGTGAAAACAAGGAAGTCATGTGGATCCCTGTTAAATCGCCTTGCCATACAGTTGGCAATTCTTCTCTTCAATGTAGGATCAGAATGACCCGGACCAGCAAAAATAAATGCTGACTGCTCGAGAAACCGGTTTGCCGGGCTAAGGGTGTCCCTTGGAGCTATGTAGACATTGAGAGAAGTTGGGCGTCGCTGCCAGAGTTCTGCCGGTACATTCATTGGCATGTTTTGCCAATCCCTGAGCTCTTCCATGTTGTTTTGAGACTTGTGTGGAACTGGTATATTGGGTTCTGACGTATGGTTTCCTGGAGGAGGGTGGTTTAGTTGACTGTTTATGGAGGTAGGATGAGAAGGATCATTTCCCTGTCTTTTATAGAAATTTCCAGAGTTTTTGGTGATCTTTGGGCTTCCCTTCTTGAGAACTGGACAGTTTTTTATGATGTGGCCGGTTTCCAAACAGTGTAGACAACGCCTAGGGTTTGCACATACAGCTCGAATATGACCTTTCATGAGACAGTTGAAGCATTTTTGTTGTTGCCTTAACTTCTTAGCATGAATATCCAAAGGTGATTGTTGATGTTTTTTATGAAATTGATTGCTGGAGGTAGATTTCCTCTTTCTCCGTGTGACCAAAGTCCAACCTGTAGATTCATCTCCCTTAATCTGAGTCCTCTGATTTGAATCCGAGCCTCCATCAGTGGGTGTGAACGGATGGGAAGCGTGAGCATCAGAAAGCTCCTTAATGGCGATATCTTGTGTCTCTTGGCCTTCGTCTTTATTGTCCTTGTTGGGCTCCTCATTACAGCCTCGAGATAGAAGGTGGAGTACTGGATGTTGTCCGATCCAAATAAATCTATTTTCCATTGTGAGATCTCCATGCGCCGATTGAATCTGAAAGTCTTCTAGCTGTCCTGTCTGATTAACTTCTTGGCCCTTCGTCTTCTCCCTTTGATTCTCCAAATCCGCCGCATTTCCAATCGCCTTAGGGTTCGCCTTTGAGATCTCCATCGCCTTAGGGTTCAGAGTAGTTGAGATTTCAAACCTAAGCAACCGATCCAGATTAACCATTATCAGTAGTAAATCTGGCCAGATACATTTCTATATATCAATTGAAAAGAAATAATTACTTCTACAATGTTAGTCAAAACTGGAATCATTAATTTAACAAAGTATTTGTTGGGTATGCTTTTCATCTCATCATATAGTTACATCAAGCTTGATTTAAAGAATGTCAGAATAGTAGGCTATGTTTGGCAAACTATATTAAAAAAAAAAATTAGTATTTTAGTATATGATATTTTAGGACGTGTCATTTATAGGTCTCTCTTTTTAGAGATTTATGCTGCTATAAATGATGTCATTTGTAATAATGAAGTCAAGTAATACAATCAAGCTTCTTCATAAAATTCTATCTCTTGTTTTGGCCTCCTTTTCCATAGAAACCCTAACAGTATTTTTAGCAAAAATGAGTCTTCTTGAATGAAATTTTCCGTATTATTTATCGTATCGTCTTCAATACACATTAAAAAAATAACTTCAAATATGTATTATGATGACATGAATTTGTTATTATGTTGTGGACCATTTATTATCATAGTAAGTTCACATCCGTTGCCGTGATACCTAAAATCAGAATATATTATTGTATCATCGTTAAAACACACAATTCTTTTTATCAAATCCTTTTTTTTTGTCAATGCATCGATTTTTTTATTATTAACAAGAAAGTTAGCAAAAGATGAGTTCTTAACAACATGTTCCACATTAATTATGTTAGTCCTTTGAAAGCTCGTAGAAAAAAATTTGCTTAGGATATGTATTGTAATATATATTTTTTTAAGCATGAAATAAGGATTAAAGTTTATAAATTATTTTTAGCGCTAACACAGATTTAATATGCAAACTTTACAATTAGACTAGACAACTAATATATCCTTGGATTATGAATTATTTGTCATTAAAATAAGCAGTGGAAGAATCTAAGTGGGGCTAAGTGGGGCCAAGCGCCCAGGTCCCACCTCCCATGATTTTCTAAGTCTGCATTGTTTGCAATTAACTCAAAAATATTTTTTTGAGTTAATGCATCTCGGCTATCTAATTTTAAACGAAACCAATCCAACTCTTACTTATAACGCATGGGTCCCTTTAATATTAGTGTGGATCTAATCTGTACAGTTCTCAAAATAGATTGGACGGTCCAAATGCGTTAACTCAAAAGATTCTTTTTTGAGTTAATGCAGAGGATACAAATTCTGATTTTCGCAAGTTTACACAAAGTGTTCATATATGAGTTATCTTAAGGGTAGTTTTATAATTGTCCTCCCTCCTAATAAAAGACAACTTTATCAATTGTCCCACCTATTTTACTATTTAATGTGTTTTTATAAATTGGATGACCTCTAGTTATCACTTTCAAAGTTTCAAAGACTGAATGGGATGTCCTTAAATTGATTTTCTTAATTATCTTTTTTACACTTTACAAAAACAACTAAATACTTTTCTTAATCGTCAAATTTAATGGTATCTAATATGACATTTCAACTGAAACTATCTTAAGTATTTATTTATAAAAATTATATTATATCACGAATCTAATTATTTAACATCTAAGCTTTTTAAAAAAAATAATGGCATTGTCAACAGAGAGGATCATTTAACGATTTAACAATTAAATATAATAAAACAACACGCTGGTACATCATAATACCGAACTTTTGTGTGTAGTCTATTTGTTCTTTTTTTATAAAGTAAAAAATATATCCTTATTCTTAACAACACAACGCAATATTAACTTCAGACACAAATCATTTTAAGAAATAACTTATAAAAATGGTCATTACATGAAAAGTACAATTTACCTAAATCATAAATAATGACTTTTTAAACTAAATTTAGTTTTTCAACACTTTGTCCGGTTAATCGTTTAAATTTTATTAATTTCGTTATTTTACATAAGTTTAACGTCACGGAAAAAAAAATATAGGTTTACCGTTTAGTTGTTGTTTTTTAAAAACTTGATAAAAAAAAATTATTCAACATATATAGGTTAGAATTGCTTCATCCAACATTAAGATTCGTGTCAAGCTTCAAACAAAATTTAAACTTTCATACAAATGTAGACACATGGACGGGGGAAGTTCAAAAAATGAGAGTCAATTGATCTCTATTTATTTTAAAAAAAAATGTACTTGTGCACGAGTATTAAAGATAGCGCAACAACTTTGTAACATAATAGAATTCCAAGCAATAGTAAACTGGAGTAAATCTTAGTTAGTTAAAGAATTAGTTACAGCTTTGTATAGGATTGAGATACTGTTGTATTCACGTGTGATTGCCTATATATACATGCCTCTCTCTGTAATTGTAACGATGATGAAATACAATCAATTCATTCTCTTCTAAATTCTCTAAACCTATTAATTAACGAGTGTAGAACTAGGGTGTTTTTAAGTTCACCAAGCCTCTTTGTCAACTCAACTCAAAAACATATCGGATTAATTTCAAACGATAAATTCAAACTGTTGAAACTAATCTATCTTACGAGTGATCCATCTACATGTGAAAATTTTAAATCTTCGAATTAATTTAGTATAAAGTCAAGCGGTCAAAATTGAATACTTTATAAATTAATTTTAATACATTTATTTTTTGAAAAAATTTCGACCACTTGACTCTGTACATAAATAATTCGAAAATTTAAATTTTTCGCACGTAGGGGCGTTACTCGTAAGATCCAATTAATGATCCGCAGTTGTCCAAAAAGGCCCCTATATCAGAATTCTGATTTCGTCCCGGATAATAAGTCCATATTTATTGTCATTTTTGTGATAGTAGCAGCTGTATCATTATGTACGCACGTCATCCAATTAATGATCGTGATTTTTAATAGAATTTTTTTTATCTAATGTGAACCTCAGATCTGAAATATACAACTGATGTCTATGGCACATCACTTGCCACCGCTCGTACGAAGACGTATGTAAAATCGAGGGGAAATTTTATGTATGTTTCTAAAAAAAAGTAAAATTACGTATTTTTCCTCTATAAATTTTATAATATCATATTTACCTCTTAAATATTTTAAACTTACAAATTTACTCATTGTGTTGTCTTTTTAACTAAAACTCGTTTTAAATTTATAAAATATCTATTTTTCTCTTTATAATTAAGAAAAATTAAAAATATGTAGCATGTTTCAGAAAAATATCAGTCTTCTATTTGGTCGATTTCAGAGAACAAATGAGTCATTTCTCTACTTCTGACGCTTACACAAGCATATACTTAAATGTCACTATGTATGCACCAAATTGTCATAAGTAGAGAAATGACTTATTTGCCTTGAAAATTGACAAATTAGAAGACTGGCATTTTTTGAAGCATGCTACCTATTTTCTATTTTTCTTAGTAAAGCATAAAATAATTACTCTATAAATTTAAAAGAATTTTAATAGAAAAAACAATAAAATGGATAAATTTGTAATTTTGAAAGGGTAAATATGATATTATGAATTTTATATATTGAATTTTTGAATTCAAGACTGGCATTTTTTGAAGCATGCTACCTATTTTCTATTTTTCTTAATAAAGCGTAAAATAATTACTTTATAAATTCAAAAGAATTTTAATAGAAAAGACAATAAAATGGATAAATTTGTACGTTTCGAATTTTTAGAAGGGTAAATATGATATTATAAATTTTATTTATTGAATTTTTTAATTCAAGACTGACATTTTCTTAAGCATGCTACCTATTTTCTATTTTTCTTAATAAAGCTAAAATGATTACTTTATAAATTCAAAAGAATTTTAATAGAAAAGACAATAAAATGGATAAATTTGTACGTTTTGAAAATTTAGAAGGATAAATATGATATTATGAATTTTATATATTGAATTTTTGAAGTTTTTAAAGGGTAAACATCAAAATCCCACCTAAAATCGAAGGCATGTGAAAACGGGATGTTCGATGAGTACAGTATAAGTTCGGTTCAATATTCGGCCGAAGTAGTTCGATTTGCCTTAGGTTTTGCATGAAAGATATATTCAAAAATTTATTATGAAAACTTAAACAGACATCTAGATTTTGATGCGGATCGAACAAATCCGATCGAATATCGAATCAAATTTGATATAGTGTACATTGGAACGCCCCCCTTTCCCTTCTCTATAAAATATTGAGCACTCTCTTGACGGAAAATAAAATAAAATATTTGCGAAATATAGTAATTGCAAAGAGCTTTTATCACTATCTTTTCTTCCCGGTACCCGGATTTCGTTGATGTTTACTCTTATGTGAACAGGTGCCGAGTCTATAAATTAAAAAAAATTAAAAATGGAGAAATCCATCGATTTTTAAACAGAACTACAATTATACCACTATCAATGCACATAGCAACTAACAACACATAAGCTTCTAAACACATAAAACCTACAAAGCTGCAACAAGTTCAAAACTAAAACAATATAGCATAAACATATAGCACAAAAGCTATAGTACTATGAGATTACTCAAAATAAACATCCAAAGCTCAATCGAGAGATAGAAATTAGTCAGACTATTCTGCTTAGACATTAGATGGAGGGTACTGGTCTCACCCTCCATGTCCATAAGGATTTTGGAAAAAAAAATCAACGAAATCCTCCGAATCTGCCATTACCAGTAGTAGACCTAGTTCCAAGTCTATAATTAATAGTCACTAATTATAAAAAGTTCCTAAGGCCACTTTAGGGAACTAATCAGCTCAATAACACGATATCCACCCGACCATTTCTTGTATGTTTTGTAAATTTTCCTCATTTTTTTTTTATTTAGATAAGGTGCCTTTCAATAAATTTGTTTGTATATTGTGAAGACAACATGAATTAGTAAATTACTGTGACCTAACATAAACCTGTCCAGAATAAAACAAACGAGCTTGGCCACTTGCGAATGGAATTTGTGTTATTTGCGTTCCTTTAACCTTAGGCAACTAGCCAAAAAGCAAGCGTGGTAAACAATAACCTGAGTACGTACCTGACAATGACTTTGATTAATAAAAATCAAACTTGTGTTTCGCTCTCTCAGAAGTATAGACACCTTATCAACTTTTTTTTTCTTTATTATGTATATTTTCTCCTTTACAAGTAGCGGAAAGGAAGCAATAATTGTAGAAACCGGAGGAGGCTGATAGGGAACCAAATTGTGGGGTTTGATTAAGCCTATAAGTGATAATGTCATGCTTGCTTTTAAAGATTCCATTGCTTAATCCTTATAGGTCGGTTCAAGATATACATTACACCTTACATATATGATAAGCAGGTTTGGATAGGTCAACAATTTAGATTTAAAAATTTGATATAATTTTTTTCAAGATATTGCTAAAGAACTAACTTTAATAAAATATGGGCCTAAACGGCCCGGCCCAAGAACTAAACAAAAACCAGTGCCGGCCTGTTTAATTCAATCGTGTCGGTGCATGCAGCCCCATCTTTTTTTTCTACAATCCTAACTCCGTCATTTACAGTATAAATAAAATTAAACTAAACAGAAAACATAATTAATGGAAGTTCAAGTTAGGTCTATTTTCATTTATTTTTTAGGAAAATTATATTAAGACAATATAAAAGGAATGCATATTTGGAGTTGATCTTCTGATGCCGTACTAACTGCCAGTAACATGGCAACTGGTATTTTCTAATATTTGTAAACCAGAATGAAGAATCTCATCACATTAATGGCATTCCTGATTGGGATTAGCTTGACGCCAACCACGTTTTAAAGTAGTAACCTTTCTGGTTTTGGTGATGGGATATAATTTTTGCATTGCAACTACTCGCACACTCACTGCACACTGGGCCCCACACACTCACCAGCAAACAAGTGGAATCGCACCCACCGCATCGGCCACTGAGCCATTCCCATCCGACGCGGTTTCATCACCTCCCTCTAATCTCATCCTCCATTTCCACTTCGTTCCTCTCACATATCTAAATAGTAATTAGTGAGTAGTGACGAGCAAAGCTAGGATGTGATGTGCTTATTAAGAGAATTTGGTAAACATAATTTCAAAAGTCTATCGGATTGACTTCCAATAATGAATTCAAACCGTTGAAATTCATCTATTTCATGAGTGATGCATATAAGATGCAAACTTTTTAAAGTTTAAAATTCATTTCGTACAAGATCAAGCGGTAAAAAAAATGATGAAAAATGAATACATAAAACAAATTATAAATTAACTTATAAAAAATTCATTTTGGTGAGCACAAAACTCGTTTGGTCAATTAAATAGATTTTCGAAATTATACTCACAAAATCAATTAAATAGATTTTCGAAATTGTGTTCATAAAATTTTTTTTGTAAGCACACCACACTCTAAGTTTGCTAGAGTAGTGGCTACTCTATTGCTTTTTTATTAATTAATTCATTCTTTATCATATTTAATCGAGTTTGTCCTATTCAAGAAGGTTATTTGGTTAGAGCCTTTAGAGGTTACTTAACAATCGGAGAGATCTCAGTCCGGCGAGGCCATGCCGGAACCCTACATCTGACGTCGCCATGAGGAAGCCCCACCGCCGCCTCAGCGAGCGCAATTTTTACAAGCGATCCATCCTCCTCGTCGCTGGAATTTTCCTTCTCCTCCCTCTCCTCTTCTCTGTTCTTGCATCCACCAGGCCACATAGCGGCGCCGATATACGGACTCCGCCACCTCCTAGGTTGGCCTACATGATTTCTGGCTCCTCGGGTGACTTGCCACGTGTCAAAAGGCTGTTGATGGCCATATACCATCCGTGGAACTGTTATTTAGTTCGTCTCGATCTAGAAAGCGAGAGGAGAGATTTTGCGGAGTTTCTACAAAAGGAGAAAGTAATTAAGGATTTTGATAATGTGAGAGTAGTAGAGGGGGCGGGGCCTGTATCTAGCAAGGGGCCCTCAGAGGTGGCGTCAATGCTTCAGGGAATTGCAATTTTGTTAAGAGAGTTTAAGGATTGGAATTGGTTTATTAATCTTAGTGCTTCAGATTATCCACTCCTATCTCAAGATGGTACATTTCCTCCTTTAGACTGTTATTATGCTAGTTATTTATTTTAGCACCATAATTGGATAAGTTGCTGCTTCTGGTTGACATACAGTTGGTGTGGATCCAATTCTATGACCCTTGTCAATAAATCTGTTGTACCTCATATGTATTGCAACACTAGAATGCAAGTGGTGCTTAATTATATTCATAGTACATTCTTTGGCATGTGGGTAGTTTCACTGACTTGAACTGATTCTTTACTAATGCCAAATTTGAACACTTTGTTTCACAATTAGGTACCATCTGATATTTTTCAATTTGTAAGTTTCCTAATTAACTTTGTTTCTAGCAGATATTCTTCACTCGTTCTCTTACATTCCTCGGGATTATAACTTCATCGAGCATACAAGCAACATTGGATGGAGAGAGCAAGTTTCTGACCTCTCGGAGTACTTTGTTCTTATTGTTCAAAGATCTTTATTTTGATTTTTTTTTATGTTCTAAGTCTATCACATGAAAAAACTTAGGTATCACAGAGCAAGGCCAATGATTGTAGATTCAGGACTATATGCTTCTAACCGATCACAATTACATTGGATGAAGGAGAAAAGAAGTATGCCTGCTTCTTTCAAGCTTTTTGTAGGTACTTACTTTGCGCATGGTTGTTTTATGACATGCATTTGCTACACTATTACTTATAATGTGAAATTGTATTCAAGGAAATTTGTGCCACTAATTTAGAAAGCTATATTTATTTCAAAATTCCACTAATACACTAGATAAATATGGTGGATTCCAGATACTATTGTTGATTACCGGTTATTTTAGATAACAATTCATCTTCAGCATAATGAACCAGGTACTTCAGGACTTTGATTGGCCGCAGCTTATGTTTTTAAATGTTTTTTTTTATTCTTGACTGTTTAAATTGGGATGTCTGATTCTTATTTGAGGGTTGGTGAAGCTTAGTAGTTGGGTAAAAGACCAAAGTACTAAAATTTCTACCTTAATTCATAAGGCACTATATTGCCCAAGTCATGTTTGTTATAGTGAAGTATGTATGATGTATGCTGATCTTTGTTGTGCAATTTTTACCTCAGTATGTTTGTATGATAAATGCGTAATTCTTTTCCTACCTTTTCACATAATATGTACATATACATGTATCTTTTTTTTCAATCAGGGTCCTCTTGGGTGGTGTTAAACCGATCTTTTTTGGAGTTTTGCATAAGGGGTTGGGACAACCTTCCTCGCATGCTTCTCATGTACTTCGTCAATTTCCTTTATTCGTCTGAGGCGTACTTCCACACTGTCATATGTAACTCAAAGTACTTCCAAAACACCACTGTAAATGGAGATCTGCGTTTCACACTCTGGGATAACCCCCCTAAGTTGCTCCCGATGAATCTGAGCTCACATCATTTTGATCTGATGGCTGACAGTGGTGCACCATTTGCTCACTCATTCGGAGAGGACGGTTATCAGGTTTTGGATAGGATTGACAGGGAATTATTGAGGAAAAGGGACCGGTTTGCCCCTGGTGGGTGGTGCATGGGTAGCACACTGTTCGGGAGGGATCCTTGTAGTGTTTACAGCAATTCTTTTATTATAAGACCAACCGATAGGTCTAGGAAGCTGGAGAAATTGTTGATAGGGCTTTTAGACCCTGATAGTTTCAGATCAAGACAGTGTAAATAAAAATAATTAAGAACAAACACGTAGTTAACAGTTTGGTCCGACATTGGCAAAATTTAGTTCATTTTTTTATTATATTTTTTTTTTGCTGAATTTGAAGCTGGTTCTGTCCGCAAGTTGAAGATAGCTCTGTAAAAATAACTGGCCTTAATTTTGTATTGGAAAATGCTGCATCTTAACCAAATGTAACAACTGATAAATTTTGGAAGAGTGAGTCTATGGTACTATGCATAGCACGGATCGGTCCATAATATAGATTAATATTTTCGTTTTTAAAATCTTAATGGTTGATCCGAACTGTTCAATATAATTCTCATATGAATATTTCATATGTACTTGTAGACTGAATTTTAAATTTTTTAGAAATTTTTGCTATTTTTTAAGATAGGTAGAAAATCACTTTCAGTTATGAGATCATGTTGAACGATTCGGATTGACCGTTAAGATTTTAAAAATGAAAATATTGATCCGTATTACGCTATGCACAGTACCATAAACTCACTCTTTTCGGAATATTCAGTTTTCCATTCATTTGTAACCATCTACCTTTAAAAGAACTTTACCTTCAAAATATGAAAACAGAGTTTGAAAATTAGGCCAATAGTTGTTTACTCGAAACAAATTGACTGTATTTTTACCCCAGTAGCTGGTCAATACAAATCAAGTATCCTTTTCATTCCGAACAAAGCTTAGGCTTACTATTTTTCTGCAATATTGGCATAGTGCATCATTTGCATAATTGTATTATAGGAAAGCAAGATGGTTAATAATAAGAGCAATTCTCAACTTGGCAGCCGTTGCCAAGGTTTTCATAAAAAACAGCAATTCTGTTAAGACATGTAGAATTTTTCTCAATAAACTAAAGAGATATGAAGGAAGAAAGAAATTAGTAGGTTTAGCCGTTTAGTTCCTATTTGAAACTTTTTTCCGGGCCTTTTATTAAGGCCTGATCTGTTTCACTTCTGGCTACATATAAAGGCCGGAAATTTATGCTATATTTTTTAAGCCCAATTTGTTTACTTTTTGGGTAAATTTCGCTGGAGGTCACTAAACTTTGTCCTTTGTCACGAATTGATCACTTAATTTTGATTTGTTTCTCTATAGCCACTGAATTTTTAATTTGTCCCAATCAAGTCACTCTATAATTTTTCCATCCAAAATATTAACGGAATATAACTTTTCCATTAGTATTTTGGACGGAATGAGCATATTCCGTTAAAATTTTGGATGGAATGAGCATATTCCGTTATATTTTGGACGGAATAAGAATATTTTAGATGGAAAAGTTACAGAGTGACTTGATTGGAACAAATTAAAAGTTCAATGGCCATGAAGAAACAAATCAAAATTGAGTGACCAATTTGTAACAAAGAACAAAGTTTAGTGACCTCCAGCGAAATTTACCCTTACTTTTTCCATTCAAAACAAAATTCTTGACCATTTTCATTTTCAGAGGGGAAGGGACTCCGAGGGTTTAGCAGCAACTGCCTCTTGGCTCCCTCAGTCTTTTCGTCGAACAGTTGTTGCGCGCTAGAAGAACCGGAACCCATGAAGAATAAATTGGCTCTTCTTTCCTTCGCTCAGAGATGCCGGGTAGGTATACCTCGTCTTTCCAATTCCATTTCTTCTCTTTGCAAAGCTAGCTTGAATTAGTTATTTCCTTTTTGAGTGTTTAGAATATATTGGCGTCCAATTGCGAAGGTCACCTCCACACCATTAAAGCCGATGCTAAGGGAAGGTATTACCCACCCCTTTCTTAAGGTTTACTTTATAGATTCAATTGACTTGTTTGCGCTTCATTTTTCATTTCTTTTCTTTTCTGTCTGTACCAAAGCAAGGGAGAGATTCATACATCAAAGGTTATCTACATGTTTCACAAAGGCCGCCCCCACTTACTAGTACCTGAAGGAGATTTGCACAATACAGTATGTTTACTCAACTTTGGATCTCCTATGGTGCTGCCATGGGGCCACCTGTGTGCATAGTCACATATTGATTTCTATCCCATGGCCTTGTTGAAGTAACCACATGGCAGTCCAGAGGATATCTGATTGTTTTATTCTTTGTTCTGTTTATGAGTAAAACGATGTCCTAGAAACTGTTTAACTAACCATACCTTTTTGTTACTGAAATATGTAGAACACGATAATCGATGAACGGGGTTCTCTTTCAATATGCAGTAATGTTCCTGGCCAGCTGATAGCATTGCTTAGATCCCTAAAAAAGGTCGGTGAATTTAAAATAAATATATGTTTTTGTTTTTTAACATAGTATTAGTAAATTTTGAATTCCAATTGATAAGTTTTATCTAAGTATGATTAATGTTTATAGGCCAAAATGTTATTTACGCGGAAATTGTTAATTTTTTAAATGCTATGAGTAGTGAGAATGGAGGGTTTTCTTGACTTGGATTGAGCATATTTTTTGGGAAGGTATGTTTCAGATTATTAAGGACAATTAGAATACCATTGTCTGTTCCAACCAAAGTTTCTCTTCATTTGCAAGTGGGCTCATCAGTAACTCTTCTTTTGCTATGTTAAAACACTCAACTCCATGACACCTCAATTCATCACTTTCTTGCTCTTGGTATTTTTTTTATACAGCTACCAGCTAGGGTTGCTTTGACTGGGGATGTGATGCTTGTAAAGGACAAAAAGGTAAATTATCTTTATAAGCCGAGACCAAACCTCTGATCTAAGTTGGTATTTAATCATTTTCATTTTTCCATAGGTTCAAACTGTTTTAGATAGCCTCAACAAATCTGTATCGCGTGAGCATGAAATTGCTAGCAGATTCAGCCATTCGGTCTCTGCCATACTCACCTCAGCAGGCCCTAATTGTAAGTCAAGGAGTGAAGGCCTTCAAAATATACTGAATCAGATTCATCTCTACAATCTCTACAAGTTTGACATTGGGTATGCCATTTTACATCGTCACACCTATTGGTTGTTTTATTAAGTTTATTATGTACATGCTAAATACTATCTCTTTTTTTAGAACTTATATGCCTTATCTTGTTTTAGGATAATTATAGCTGGCTAAGTAATTTTTTGTTGTATCCTAAATTTTGATCATATCCTTTTGAATCCTTATGAATGCTTATTGATGACTACAGTTCATGTGCATATATTGATGGTAGTGGTGGTACTCATGATGTCGATCTGGAAGATTTTGGAGAACCTAAATCAGAATTACTATGTAAGTACATGTAATGTCTGAGCACATTTTATCATGTATTAAAAACCACTGCATTAAAACATGACTCTTTAGTAGAGTCTAGAATCTAAGCATTGACGCGAACCTAATTTAGTTGTCTATTAGAAGAGATGATAACCAAAATTAGATGTCATTGATGCCTATGAATTTTTATATATATTTTGTTCTGTTATAGTGCCTTTTTCTGCAAAACTAATAGACGGCATCAACCGGAGTCAGACAAGGCGGAGGGCACTAATGCTCTTCTGTTTGGAATATTTCAATACTATTGCTCGGGTAAGTTCAAAGCCTTCATTTTAAAGTATACAACCTTAAAAGAGTAAGGAAGCGAATTGAATGCTTGCAATTGTTTCTATTGTCTTTGCAGGATGCCGTCATGCTATCCATAGATCAGAATGGATTTGATGTGCTTGCCAGAGTGCCTCAAAATTTGAACAATACTGGAGTTGTGCAACAACACCAATACCACTGGAAAGAATTTAGGTTCATGTGAACTTTTTGTCAATTTTTTCCTCCTTTCTTTGTGTAGTAAAATGCCTGAAGCCGGATCATTGTTGCCTACCTTCCAAAGCTGCTTATAATTACTGATTTTAATAGCTGATCTCCTTTTGTAAACTCCAGGTTTGATTTCAAGGAGGCCGCCACAGATATTGAAGCATTCTGTCGGATGCTAGTCGAGTTAGAAGAGGAGGCCTTTGAGCATGTTAAGAGCTACAGTGGTCTTGGCTGATGCAAGCCGCCTGAATTAGAATAAAATTTGACATGGAATTGCCAGTCTGTTGACGATTAGAAAAAAAAAATGTTAAGAGCATAATTCTAAATGGTGACCTAATGTAGTTCTGCAGGAGAAAATTTTGAGCTTTCTTTTATTAATCCCAAATTTGTTTTGTGAAAGTACGTTTAAATAATATAAAAATAGAGAACTATTACAAAATCTTCAGTAGGGTTCCATATTATGTCATCATATTTTTTATTTTATTTTTTATGAAACAGAGGTGTTTGGACCTCCTGTTTTAAATTATTAACCGAAATCACATAACAAATTTGAACATGCGTCTCTCTTTTAAAGATAGGATCCATCATCAATTGGAATTCGGATAACCCCAGGTACCTGATTCAAGCAAATTGGAAACGGATGGCTCAGGATCATTCTTTTAACTTGGCACGAATCTCAAAGCACAAATAATACTGCACCCTGTGCCATCCCTGAATAGGCACCGTTTTGAATTAATCTGGGCCATCCGATTCTTATGATATTGTTACATAGAATGAACAAATGATTAGCCAGATGGGCAGCCAAAACTGCTAAATGCGGTTGTATCATCTCTACCCACTTATTTCATAATCTTGTATGAGACTACCGGTTTGGGTGATCAAAGATATTGATAAAATAAGGCGCAATTTCTTATGGCATGAAGTTTCAAATCAACCGAAAAAAATGTCTTTAGCAAAATGGGATCTAGTGTGCAAACCGAAAGATTTTGGGGGTCTAGGAATTATGGACCTAACAAAGTTTAATCAAGCATTGCTTATTAAATGGTACTTTCAATGGGAAAAACCGATAAAAGTTCTTTGGAAAACCTTGTTCATGCACTCATTACTCCCAAATGAGCTGCTTCCAGATACACCTCTATTCAATAAGGTTTCGAGCTTCTGTTAGATGTCCTTTATACATGTACCAGGGAACAGTAAAAGAATTGGGGTCCTTCAAACATGTCCTTCAATAAGGTTTCACTTTGGAACCATAATTGGGGTCATGGTATATTGAGTAAGGAATTGGCAGATCCTTACTCACACACCTTAGATCCAGAGATTACACTTCAAGAGGCAAAACAGTCAAATGCATTAAGATTAATGTTCAGACCTACTTTAACAATTGATGCGCAAGAAGAACTACAAATGACAACTATGCTGCATCAAATGAAACTCAGAGAACAAATATATCATGATGTGATATGGAGATGGACAGAATCAGAAAATTATACTGTTAAGAGTGGATATCGCATGTACAAAGAAGAACCAAGGATACAGTTACACATTCATAGGATCTGGAAGTTGCAAGCGCCACCGTGTATGAAGGTCTTTGCATGGCTGACACTACTCAATTGACTACCAACAATAGACAATCTAAAAAAACGAGGATGGCCAATTGTCAACAGATGTGTACTCGATAAAAAGGCACTACAATCGGCTAAGCACCTCTTGCAAGAATGCACATTTGCGAAGGAACTGTACCAGGCTCCCACTGGCATTGCCTATTACACAGTCTGATTTCATTCTACAATCTCAGATTTAAAAAAAACACAGATCAATTACATTAATTACTCAATTCATATTATGGCGTGAACGTTGTGCAAGAACTTTTACATAAGTCACCAAAGAAATAACAGACCTAAAGGAGGAAGTAACTTGGCAGTTACAGTGTTACACAACATAACCATATTAGACGCACAAGGACTAAAGGATACTGATATCAGCTTCTCTTGTTTTGCTTTTTCTTTATTACTGTTTCTTTCATTTAGCTTTCATTTTCATATTTTTCTTTTTTCATTAATTTTTAGGCTCAATTGTTTTGAGCACATTGTTATTTACTTTACTATTACATCCCTTATGTAATGCACAAAATCTTGAATGAAATACGGGCTAGACTCATATTTTTCTTCAAAAAAATAGACGGCATCCAATCTGCTTGTTACGAATCTTAAAATTGGACGATTCAGATCTCGTCTGAGTTGATCACTTAACGCTCTATCTGGCGAACCTGAATCTCTAATTCGTAAGGTAATTTCTCCTGCTGCTTTGTAGAGCACAGATGTTGCCCATCAGTCCCAAATTCTCCTTCCACGGTGGAAACTAAACAGACTGTTTACTTCATTGTTAAAAAAAGAGAACGATTCGTACCAAATGTCATTTGTCAGGTTAAATTACGATGTGTTTATATAATGACACCTTTTACATTAGTATATTATTCAAGTTCTGTAGAGGCAAAACAATCTCGTCTTCATAGAGAACATGCTACTAGATCATATTCTACCGTTCTTCTTAAACTGAAGGTATTTGTCCAAACTAGCATTCTTTAATTCTGAGATCTTTGGCATCTAATGGGTCCAAAATAACATCCCTTCAAATATAATGTGGTTCTCCGTATTGAGGCTTAAATATTATCATTTTGACTATTATTGTATTGTATAAAGAAACTAAAGCGTTGAATGGTTTTTATAAACATTTAATTCTCTAACCGTACGAAATGGTAAACTCTATCATAGTGTTTATTATCAAAGGATAACAGAGGCCTCAAAAGGGACCTCAACCTTCAATTTTCAATTATCATCGATTACAATTTACTGATGGATGGTAGTGACCGACATAATCATTCACACTTGTTAAGTTGTAATAATATCATTTGAAATATATTTTATGGTTTTATGATCTGGAGATGCGGTCTTATTTATTCAGACATTATAGTGAAAACATTTCAATAAGCAGAAATTCACTTTCCATGACTATCTAAATTCATTAGAGAAGGATAAAAACTTAAAGAGAAATTACCGGACCTACCTATATTTGAAGTTTTGGCCAAGATGAAAATAGAAAAAAAACCTAAAGGAAAAATTAGACGAATAAAAATAAAGAAATAACAAAGATGCACCGAAAAAAGTACTAGTGCTCAATGCAAAATACTGTCTATAACAACAAATTGTTCAAACACCAACCATCACGTACTTAAAAAGAGTTGACAATAAGCAGAGAAAACAAAATTGCAGAGCTAACAACGCTACTGCCCATAACTACTGTAGACCCAAAACATAATAAACTGAAAAAAAACATAGATTGGCCGAACCACACAACGACCGATTCACTTAGTCGACCTCCTCAATCTTGGGACCAGCACCACTGCCTCCACTGGGAGCAGGGGCATCCTCATCCATGCCACCGGGCATGTCCTCACCAGCACCCTGGTACATCTTGGCAATGATGGGGTTGCAGATTCCCTCAAGTTCCTTCATCTTGTCATCAAACTCCTCAGCCTCGGCCAGCTGGTTGCTGTCCAGCCACTGGATTGCCTGGTCGATCGCATCCTCAATCTTCTTCTTGTCAGCTGCTGGCAGCTTGGATGAGATCTTGTCATCCTTGATGGTGTTCCTCATGTTGTAGGCATAGTTCTCAAGGGCATTCTTGGACTCAACCTTCTTCTTGTGTTCCTCATCCTCTGACTTGTACTTCTCGGCCTCCTGCACCATCTTCTCGATCTCATCCTTGCTGAGCCTACCCTTGTCGTTGGTGATGGTGATCTTGTTCTTTTGGCCGGTTGTCTTGTCCTCAGCCGCAACATTAAGGATACCGTTAGCATCAATGTCGAAGCAGACAGTGATCTGGGGTACACCTCTAGGTGCTGGGGGGATGCCAGAAAGCTCAAACTTGCCAAGCAGGTTGTTGTCCCTGGTTCTGGTCCTCTCACCCTCATAGACTTGGATGAGCACACCTGGCTGATTGTCGGAGTAGGTGGAGAAGACCTGCTCCTTCTTGGTTGGGATGGTGGTGTTTCTCGGGATCAACACAGTCATGACCCCACCAGCAGTCTCAAGACCAAGGGAGAGGGGAGTGACATCCAGCAACAACAGATCCTGCACCTTCTCGTTGCCCTCACCACTCAAAATTGCAGCTTGTACAGCTGCACCATAAGCAACAGCCTCATCAGGGTTGATGTTCTTGCAGAGCTCCTTCCCATTGAAGAAGTCCTGGAGGAGTTGCTGCACTCTGGGAATTCTGGTGGACCCACCGACCAGAACCACATCATGGACAGTGCTCTTGTCCATCTTAGCATCCCTCAGACACTTCTCAACTGGCTCCATACACTTCCTGAACAGATCCATGTTCAGCTCCTCGAACCTGGCACGGGTGATGGTAGAGTAGAAATCAATACCCTCAAAAAGGGAATCAATCTCAATTGTGGTTTGGGCAGTGGAGGAGAGAGTTCTCTTCGCCCTCTCACAAGCAGTCCTGAGCCTTCTCAGAGACCTTGGGTTGCCACTGATGTCCTTCTTGTTCTTCCTCTTAAACTCCTGCACAAAGTGGTTCACCATCCTGTTGTCGAAATCCTCACCTCCCAAATGGGTGTCACCAGCTGTAGCCTTGACCTCAAAAATACCCTCCTCAATGGTCAGAAGTGACACATCGAAGGTACCGCCACCAAGGTCAAAGATCAGCACATTCTTCTCCCCGACACTGGTTGCCTTCTTATCCAACCCATAGGCAATTGCAGCAGCAGTGGGCTCATTGATGATACGCATGACATTGAGCCCAGCAATGACACCAGCATCCTTTGTGGCCTGACGTTGAGAGTCATTGAAGTAGGCTGGGACAGTGACCACGGCATTCTTTATGGTAGAGCCAAGGTAGGCTTCGGCAATTTCCTTCATCTTGATGAGCACCATGGAGGAGATCTCCTCCGCTGCAAATTCTTTCTCCTCGCCCTTGTAGTTGACATGGATCATGGGTTTGTCAGCTGGCCCAGGAACAACCTTGAACGGCCACAATTTGATGTCACTCTGAACTGAGGCATCTTGGAAGCGCCTACCAATCAAACGCTTGGCATCTGAAATATAATGAGGTAAATTGTTAGAGTTTGTTGATGCCTGATGCAATGAGATAATCTTCAGATATAAAGTCAGAGGACACTACTGAATTACAAAAAACTCAATCCTATAATTAAGAAACTGAAGTAAGAGTGCAGACTCACTAAAATACTGAGTAATTTGCAGGACTAGTGTTCATTGTTATGAATTAGAGGTTGTATGAGACAAAGGAAACAATCTTTTTCATAAAGATGAAAACTATAAATGCTGTGGAAGTTTTATGCAAGCAACAACCAAACATTGCATATGATATCTGGTATAATAATGATATACACGTAAAATAGAAACAATCCTAACCTCTGCATAAACTAAAACAAAATAACTTCATAGATCAGATACAGCCATGCTCTAGAACAATCCATAATAGCTATATAAATTATAACTTAACACCATACATATAGCAAACGTAACTGTATTTCCACAAGAATCATATTTCAAACAACTCGGTCAGTACAGAAATAAATCAAGATCGGCCTTTGCTAAAAGATAGACAGAATCATAGTTCTCTACCAGATCGACCCTTAAATCAACTAATACAATATTCACAAACCTATAGTAAAACTCGATCCAAGTTGACCTAACGTTTAATGTCAACATAAACCACAGATCTACCGTCTACTGGCCCATAGAAGATCCTCAGCAAGAGATACAGATCTAAATCTAAAAATCTAAGAACATAATAAAAAACAGAGCAGATCTGACTCACCGAAAACAGTGTTGGTGGGGTTCATGGCGACCTGATTCTTGGCTGCATCACCGATCAACCTCTCGGTGTCAGTGAAAGCCACGTAGGACGGGGTCGTACGGTTTCCCTGGTCATTGGCGATGATCTCAACACGATCGTGTTGCCACACACCAACGCAAGAATAGGTGGTACCGAGATCGATACCGATCGCGGGACCTTCACCCTTGCCGGCCATCTCTCAGAAACAGATCTGAAGACAAGAAGCTAAGACTAAAACCTACTATGGAAGAAAAGAATAGAATTGCGAGGGTTGAAGATTAGGTTTTGTGGAGGTGGAATAAGTGGAAAGGAGGCTAGAGGGAGCGTGATTATATAGGCTCGCTTTCAATAGGAGAGGGGTTCTAGAAAGTTCTGATGAACCTGGAGCGTTAGATTAAAGGTGCCGACTAACCCTACTTCTCTCATCGGACGGTTGTCATCTGCTGTGAGGTTCAAAAGTGCCCAGGAATTTTGCGTGGACCAAACTGGGACGGCGCCGATAGTTTGAACGGTTTCAAGCTGTTTGTTATTTTGGACTAACAAAAAAATATAATATTATTTTCTACAAACAATAGTCGACAGCCAACAATAGATATTATATTCCTTTTTCTGGTTAACCTCCTCTCTTTTTTGTTATTTTTAGTTTCCTCAATTAATATATGGCCCTTTTCTGTTGTTAGAAAATTCAGAGAGACTACTAAAAAAAACAGAAAAAAGTATCAGAGATATAATTGGACTGCTGGTTTCTTTTAGGAAGCATTTTTTTTTTCATAATTCTCTCGAGTCAAATTAAAAATAGGTTCCTAATTTCGTCCACAAAATTGTGTTTACATGATTTGTCCCATCTAAAATTTGCTTATACAAATTTGCCATCATTTTTGTGCCGCTGAATATTCCTGTTCAGACTTGAGAGCTTTGCGTGTCCCAATTGTTTACCATCAATGCTATACGGGCCGATAATTTAACTGCTGAAAGGTTTCTCAGGCTCACAAATTAACAGCCCAAATGCATCCTTGAAATTAGAAGCCCAAATTGCCGAAGCTCCCAGCCTGGCTTATTGTTTCCTATAATGTTGATGTAAGTAGTCGGCTACTGATTAGGCTTAGCCTTCTCTTTTCCTTTTTCTTTTTCTTTCTAGGATGCCCCTAACAAAACCTTTTTAAGGCCTGGAGTCCGGCCTTGCAAAGCCTTATAAAATACTAACCAACTAATAATGATAATGCTCTACGGCCTACGCTTCAATAAATTCAAAATCTAAATCCCCACCTTCACACATTACGTTTGGTTCCCACCAAGTGAAAGAAAAGAGAGGTAAAAAACAGAAGGAGAGCGAAAAAAACGGAAAAGAAGATTACTATATCTTATATTTTTGTTTTGTTTTGGTTCATCTTGTTTACGGAAAAGAATATTACACTCCAATTTGAAGATTAACAAATTAAAAGTTTACGAGATTAAAGGAAGTTGAAAGAGTAAAAATCTAACCAAACAATAATTAGTCACGAGGTTCCCTTTTATCCCCTTCCATCCCTTCCTCTGCTCTCCATCCAAAAGGGTAAATGAACTGATTCTGAAGCAGACGCTAGGACAAAATTTGCGTAGCAAAAGAAGGAACCATTTATCTACACTATATGCCATCCTTTCATCAGTTCAAGCTAAGCTCCGGCATATATTTTTCTATTACAAAGACATGTGTCGGACACAACAGGAGATCCAAATTCACCTGGTTTTAGTGTATCTGATCTAAAAAAGAAAAAAAGAAGTCTAAGGCTTCAGTATCCGATTAATGATGCTGGATTTTTTGGGGCAGTTTTGTTTCTCTTTTTTTTTGACATTTTGTTCTGTTTTTGTAAGACTCTTTTTATATTAATGAACGGGCATTTATGCCTTTTTTTCAAACAAAAGAAAAAGAAAAAGAAAAAAACTAGTTAAAAATAATATCTACCGTCTTTTTTTAAACAAAATAACAAAATGAAAAAGAATTTTCTCGTTCATAAGGAATGTATAGTGTATTTTATTACGACTATTTTCTCTGCTTTCTCATGTTTAAAAATTTGCCATTTTAATACTTAACTTGTATTTATTCAATTATTAATTCTGAAATTGTTTAGATGTTATTAGTATAGTGTTAATACTAATATTTAGATTCGTATTGGCATGTAAGCAAATTTATATTAACTATGACAGCTAAATTCATATATATTGACAAAATATTAATTACTGTCAGTCAAATTTTCAGAAAGCACCAAAAACGTTGGAGCAAAATATATGTGAAGCTTTATATAAAGGTTTGGACAGAATATTAATTAGTGACAATATAAACTTTTATGTTGCGTTAACACTATACTAGTATCGTGTCCGTACGTTACAACGGATACATACTATGAGAGAACAAAAAAACTCATACAAAAACACCTATTTTGGTAAAAAAAAATAATTAGATTAAATGACAAATAATATTTCTTAAATGATATATTAAATGACACCTACACGTAAATAACATTCTTTAAATGACATTTAAAATAACACACACACACACACACACACACACATATATATATATATATATATATATATTTGTCATAATTTTATAAAAAATCTCAAATAAAATTACATATCAAATGACAAATAACATTCCTTAAGTGATATGAAAAAAAAAAATGAAAACATGGCCAATCAATTATCAATCAATTCAAAAATTCCTTCTGTGACATTTAAAAATAGAAAGACATCATGACCAATCAAAAAGATGATACAATTTTCTTGTGGATAGTACGTGTAGCGAGTACATGTCTAAATAAATTTAGACTTCTACACATAAAAAAACATAAAAAAAATGCATAGAATCATAATATTTAATCGGATGGTTGATATTCAATCTGAAATTTCATCTTTTAATCAAAACTGTTGGCAGATCAAGACATCTACGTGCTTAATATAAGAATAGAGATATTGCAATTTTTTGAATAATACTTGATAGAATAGTTCAGAAAAAAATCTTTAAAAAATCGATGATTAATAGCGAAAATAAATATACAAGCCAATAAAGCAAGTTATAAGTATGGTAGAACCGTTATAAAAGGAAGCAATAATTGTATCTTTTCAAGAAGATTGAACCAAACATTCTTTCTAAGACAAAAGAAGAAACCAAGATCAAAGTCAATGTTTGGTCAAGGAAGGCGTATCAAAAAGAATTTTTGTTCTCTTTCTAAGAAAATGACATTCAAATTTTTATTACTTTGAAAAGTACAGAGAAATTCCGCTTAGGTTAACCTACCAATAACCTTACCCATTTCATCTGTGCCACAGCCCACATGCTATATTTTTGTTCTTCTTCAGGTTTTTTTTCCTTTAAATATCTTAAAATTAGCATTATGTGAATCAGAAATAAAATTGTGAATTATTCGTTTCTTAAACAAATAAGCGAATTAAAAAAAATTACGAATTTTACAATTACTCTCAAATTATGTGCAAATTATTTCTAAATTTTACAAATTAATTGTAAAAGTTTTTTTTTCTTCTAAAAACATCATAATTTTGTCATTCATATATAATAAGAAAGCAATTTCTGAATTAGATCCATTATACCCATATTATGAACTTTAGATCTCGTCGAATTATCCCTGAATATGAAATTTAATAAATTATTACTACTCTCACTTTACTAATAAATAATAAACATTTTTTTCTACTAAACTTTTTTTAAGAAATATTATAATTACCACTTAGTTCTCATGCTTCAAACAACCTCAAATAGGCCTACTTTCAAGGGTAGAACTAGGGTGCTCTTGAGTTCACCAAGTCCTTGGTGAACTCAAGTCTAAAACCCATTGGATCGGCTTCAAACGACGAATCCGAACCGTTGAAACTGTCTACCTTACGAGTGATACGTCTACATGCAAAAAATTTAAATTTTGAAAGTAATTTTACATAGAGTCAAGTGGTCAAAAAATGTCAAAAAATTAATGCATTAAAATTAATTTATTAACCTTCTAATTTTGACCGCTTGACTTTATCCTAAATTAATTCGAAAGTATAAAATTTTTACATGTATACGCATCACTCGTAAGGTAGGCGGGTTTCAACGATTCAGATTCGTCGTTTGAAGCCGATTCGATGGATTTTAGACTTGAGTTCACCAAGCCCCTTGGTGAACTTACGAACACCCTAGTTCTACCCCTACTTTCAATCGACTTTAGGCGTGTGTTTCTTTTGGTTTACAGAAGTGTTCGTTTCATATAAGATAATTGTCCATTCTTAAGGTGGTTCGAACAATGAGCCGTCATTTTTATTAATATCCATTATTAATTATAATTTTTTTAAAATACTTAAACCGGCCATTAAATGACCTGTTAAGAATAAAAATGAGAACCGACCATTAAATGCTTGGTTGTGAATTTTTTTTTTCGTTCAGACCCTATAAATACCCATCTTTCTCGCTCCTCCTCTCACAACTCACTCAACTCACAGAAGAGAGAGAGAGGAAGAGGAAGGGGAAGAGGAAGAGAAAGAGAAGACGATTTCTGAGGTGATTTGAGACGATTTCTGAGGCGATTTTTCAGGGGCCAAAAGGATGAACAGTAGCAACCGAGGTAGATCGACCTATCGTGGCCTAGCGAGAGGAGGGTCAATTAGTGATCGAAGTAAAAATGAGGGAAAAAAGAACAAATGTCAAGTATGCCGTGATAAAAAGAACTGTTAAGTATGTATAATGGAGAAATTTCTTAGACGGCATATTCAGTATGAAATTTCAGACGATGATTTTGTGGTAAACCCCTACGGCTCTGGTTTGAAAAAAAAAGGTAGATCCAGAATCTCCAACATCGGACGATGAGTTTGTTTCGTGTACTTATACTGATAAGGCTAGCACTTCGTCTGTTGTGCCTGATCTAGATACGGTAATATTGGACCAGGAGTTTGTTCCATGTACTTTCAAGGCTCATTCTAAGTAGTATTATTAGAGTTTAAAATTTAGATGCATTTGATCTGGGGACATTTTAGTTGGATGAATAAGGGTTGTAAAATTTTTGAGTTTCTATGGTGTCTATTTTGTAGACTTTATTTCATCAATTCAGAGTTTATTTAGACTTAATGTATTGATATGCATGTAGACTTAATGTTTCTCTACATTTTCATTAAAAGAACCAAATTTGTGGTTTAGTAGAAATCTCAGAATTAATTTTTGAATATAGTAAAAAATAGTAAAGTTAAAAAAACTTACATTCAACTAACTCATAACTTCGTCTCAATAAAATCCACACAATTGCAAATAAAATAGTTCTGAAAGCAACATTTAAATAAACTTCACAACATGCATCAAATGAGAAGAATTTAAATCACCTATTACTACTACACCTAAAATTAAATCCGAGGAACTGACCAATTGCAGAAGATGGCCTACCAGATGGCTCTGCTTGGCTTTCACATGCCCCTGCTTGGCTTACAGATGGTCTTGTACGCCTACCAGTTGACATCTTTGGTTGGCTTTCAGATAGCTCTCCTTGCACCCCAACCGTCTCTCCTTCTATCGCATCTGCCTCTCCCATTGCTTCTGCAAACATAGCAGATGCATCTAAACGGCTTGTAGTTGTGCTTCGCTGTGACCCTTGTGACTCAGTTGCCTCTGCGATAACTCGCTCATTTTCTGCCGCATTTGCTGCGTTTCTGGCTTCTGCATTGCATTTGTTACTTAGTAAGTTGATCAAAATTGAAAAGAAATATAATTTTTGATAAATGTTACATATCTTTTAATGAATGTTACATACCTTTTCGATTCTTGTCCAATTAAGTTACAATTAGAGTTATTTTTATTATTAGTACATGCACACACATCATTTATAAGAATTGAAAGTTTAATATTAATTATGATAGATATTAAACTCAACAAAGAGACGCAAGTTTATTTTCATGATATTAGAAATTATTTTGCAAAAATGTGAAAGAAATATAAATGCCAGTGTTCTTGAAATTCTTATTAAAATAATCAACACATTGATAAAACTAATTAAGTGTGAACGTCTTTAAGCGTACCAAATCATACATAATTTATATTATTGGATCAATCACTAAATATTGTCATGTATTGGATCAATCACTAAATATTGTCAAGTTTAATTGTACGTTTGAAAACTACTTAACTATTTTATCACTAAATATGGAATTTATTACTTAATTATGTGATCATCTATTAGAATTTATATATATTTTTTATGTAAAATTTTATTTGATGGTATCTGTCTCAATTTAAAAATAAAATTATTTTTGAAGTACGTATTCTTCTTTTTTCAAAATGAAGCCCGAAAAAATTGTTCTATTTTGATACAGTGGATTATAGTTACGAGATTTTTCCTTTCATGAGAAACGTAATGAAGTTAAAGTTTATTATTTTTTTAAATTATTTAGCAATAAATTAATAATTTATAATAAATATATACTTAAGTGTGTTTTTTTATTGAAGCCAAACCTGTATCGATGTTTATTTCTGAAAAAAAGAAACAAATATTGATGGATAAATATATAATCTTACCAGCAGGTACTGATCGATGCTTACCCGCTCCGTTTTCAATTAAAGTTTTAATCAGGCCCGCCATATTTCCAGACGTTAAGCATTAATTGTCATTAGTGTGTGTACTAGAGTCTTTATCCAAAAGCAGATCTTTACTATGTATTATCGCTTTCATGAATCATACATGCACCAAAGGATCGATGGATGAAATGTATCCCAATCAAGGAATTCGCATCTTCCTTTCCTTTCTTCACGAGTTGCTCTTCGTTATTTCCATTCATGCAGGCATATTTTTACCGTTCAATTTAACTGATTTCGATAAGGCGATCGACTTCAGATTCTTTTTTTTTTCTTTTTTTTTTGAACATTTTGATTGAAGAGAAAAACAAAGAATATGTATATTTCGTTACGAGTGTTATTACCACAGCTGTTATTGTTAGTATAACATTTAATACTATTAGTAGTACGATATAAGTATTACGTTGTTAGAATTATTTGTTTAGCATAGTTTCGAATAAAGTATTTCCATTGAAAAAAATTTAGTATTAAATAAGACAATTTCTATAGAAAACTATTTTACATTCAAACTTTTTTGAACGCAATTAATTTCTTTTTACGTTAAAGATGTCTAAAAAATTAAACAATACGGTTAACTGCACAGCAATTATTATTTTTTACCTTAGAGACATCAGATACGTTAATTTTAAATGAGAAGAGAAAAAACAACATAAGAATTATTCAGAAAATAAAATGAGAAAAAACTAAATCGAATGGATAAATATAATGAATAATATTTTTTTATTAAAGAGTCTAGTATACTCCATTATCTTTTAAATGTTATTCTAGAGAATTGAGCATGTGTCATTTTGAAAGAGAGACAAGAACTCGTGCCACTACACCAAACTTATAATGAATAATATAACATTTGTAAAAAAGTTTGAGGCTTAAATAAAATATTAATTTGGTTTTCTAAGAGGCGTTTGGTTTGCTTTTTTGGAAGGAGAGCATCTTGGGTCCGATGACCATCGGACTTAAATTTGGGTCCGATGGGTTTCGGGACCGTCCGATCTGCTTTAAAATTCATGCGCATGAATTTCAAAGCAGATGCGAAAGTTGTGGGCACGAATTTTAAAGCAGATCGGATGGCCATCGAACCCATCAAACTCACTTTGAGTCCGATGGGCATCGGACCCAAATTGACCTCTTTTGGAAGACGGTTTACTGTCATTCTAGACATCAAATTTCTATTATCATGTTTTGCGAAAATAGCGAGAAAATAGATGTTGTAAGAAAATAACAAATCCTTCTCTAATCTTCCCTGCAACATGTGGACCGCAGACCTTAAGGGCCTGTTTGGCTGCTCCCCACGAAATACTGTTCACGTGGGAAAAAAAAATTCACTCAGACTGAATTTTTTCTTTCCCACGTGAACAGTAAATTTTAGTTCAAAAATTTCCTATTCCTATTCCTATTTCCATTCCCACTGTGCAGCCAAACAGGCCCTTAATTTTGGTAGATTCATGTTACAAAGTTTATTAATAATCGAATGTTAATTTCCTTAAATTCCGATAGCAATCACAATCTAAACTAAATCAAACATTATAATTATATATTTCCTAAAATGTTAAAAACAATAACTATTTAAAACCAAACAGAATAAAAATACAATATTATTCTTAATATTAAATTCTCTGAAATTTTAATATTTTACGCTATGATCTATTGACCTGGAAATGTCATTTGAGAAATAAACATTTCAACTTATTTCAAATGTCAATAGCAGATATCTGGTTTGTCCAATATGTAAGCTTAGACTAGGTAGCTAAAGTTATACCAGCATATTTGGTACCAGCTATATTGTCGTGTTTGCTCGCCGACGACGACCAAGAACAATTTATCTATAATTATACCCATGCTGCCATGCAGTCTATCATACTCCAAAACAGGAGAGTAGCGCAAGCCCATCTGAATCCCTAGGCGCATAGACCGCGTGTATCCTAACTTGGAGATTCTTTGGCATATTTTGCGGGTCCCAGAAAAAGCGTTAAAGCTATAAGCCGACAAGCGCGCAGACGGCAGGGGGTCGAAGCATCCAGGTTATTGGGCTCATCTTGGCATCATGCCCATTTCAAATCGGACCCACCACTTAGGCCCACAAAAGCCCAATGAAAAAGCTTACACCTAGATAGTGGCTCCCACCGTCAGCATAGCAAAGTCGGTGAGGTTCATGTAGACCTGGTCTATACAGGTATAACAGAGGTATGAACGGGAAAGAAACTGGGAGCGGTCAGTCCTCAACGTGGTGGGCCGTCATTATCGGCAAATATCCTCATGTGGGACCCATTTATGAAAGAAAAGCCACTGAGCAAATGTACATATGCACCCGGTGTATAAGAATTAGGCTCCTCCTCGATGCAAAACGTTTTGATTGGCGAGTCAACAGTCATCAGATCGTATGAACCGTTCATAAGTCCATTTCAAAAGACGCTGCATAAAGAATCAGATTAAAATGAGACAGCAGATGCACGCACTGGTTATAAATATTAATAATTGATCGGATTAATTATTTTAAGTGACAAGTTCGATATGTGTAACAGCATTTTTTTGTGCAAAAATATTTAAGTTATTTTATACTTAAAATGTCTCATAAAAACTGCTCTTAATTTATTGAACGCTATCTATTTTAGTTGAAGGTAAAACGTGAATTCTTAAGCAGTCTGATTAGAGATGACTGGATGTGTACCATATTAGTATAAATCTTTATCAATAATTGTGAAGTCTCACTATATTCGGCTAATTTATTTAATCATTATCAATTTACATTTCATAATTTCAGACCTAAGTTACTAATCATACAAATTTTATTATTTTGTTAACCATTAGATTAATACCAAGAAATAATCAATAGATTTTATAAATTTTAGAATCTTCAAGAAAAAAATAAAAACATGCATAACAAAGATTTCAAAATAAATTATAAATCTATGCTGTCCTAAGTATTTTCAGTGTATAATACATAACATATTTTAGTTACATCATGGAATATTTCATCTGACATAAAGCAACTATTTTCTATAATTATATATGGAAGAAATGACATCCATATCAATAGAAAAATTATAATCTTCTTCATGTAAAGACCAAAAACTGCTTTTTATAAATTTTATTATACAGATTTTAATATTTTCTGTAGCAAGCAATTTTTTTACTATGTTTTAGTTATAATATCATTAAGAATATGTAATTTTTACATTAATTATTTTGTATCATTACTTCTTACAAAAAAAATTAATTCAAAAAAGAGCAGCAGTCGCAAAAATTCTTTATGTATCAATTGAACAGTTCTACAAATATTCTTATACAGATTGTAATATTTTTCATAGCAAGAAAACATAATATTCTTAAAAATATGTATGATTTACCCTACTTTTTTGTGTCATGATCAATATCAGTAAGAAATTAGCATTGATAATATTACTTTACCATATCGTAGGATCAAAAATTAGAACGCAAATGAGAACCGGCCAATGATCTAGTGGTAAAGGCAATACCTTCCATGTGGAAAGTTGCAGGTTTGAAATTCAAATGGAAGAGTCCATTGTGAATATTAAATAGTTGGATGACTTGACCTCCAACCTTTACTAAAAAAATATATTAAAATGCAAACATATATCAATTTCAACACAATTCAATATAGTTCTATTATTTTTTATGTTCAATTTGTAAGAAGAAAAAAAGTACTACATACTATTCAAATGGTTGCGGAATGTTGGATTCATTTTCTTCACTCATTTTCTTCACAAAGATGAGACAAGCTTTATGAAAAAAAAAAAAAAAAAGAGAACAACATCCCAAACTTTGATATGTACAGAGGAATATAACCGTTTGAAATATAGATATACTAATTCTCTATAAATTGTTGCAACTTATATAGTTTAAAGTGAGAACCAGCATTTGATTTAGTAATAACAACAATGTTTTCGTATGGGAGTTACAGGTTTGAAATCCATTTTTTTTATAAATATTAAATAGTTGAGTGGCTTGATATTCGACCTTTACTAAAAAAAAATTATATAATTTAAAATGCTTGAGTTAACTTTGACCGTATTAATTGTACAACGGAGTTAATTTGCGGCTCAAACTCTGAGCTTTACGTGTTGCAAATTAAAAATTAACTAACATTTAATTTCATTAAAATTGCCACACAAATTAGCTCTAAAAATACTCGTATTATAAAAAAAAATACAAGATCTAATAAATTATATAATACGAGTTTGAATTTGAGAAATTATACATAATAGAATTTGATTGCGTTCTACGCAATATTTAAAAAAAATACTCGATTTACTTTTATCAAATACCTTTGGAAGCATATTCTCTGTTGTATCACACCACTATACGCAATTTTAGTCGAACGATAAGATACACGAAAGTCAGTAAAATTTGTACAGATTAAAATAGACGGTATAGAATCGTGTTACCTAATTTTGCCACCACTCCAATCTGCCCCTTGCAAGGCTGAACCTGTGCACCCCTTCCAAACAGTAAATCCATCCAAGGGGGGAATTTCCGACCGAGAGCATCTGTTGATGGAGCTAGTTAATCAACCTCGCGCGCCATCTCCAGTATTTTTATTCCACGTGTAAGCAAAAGCGAACATAAATTTTTCTTCAAATTAAAGGGGCCTGCTTTTATCACAACATTCTTTGACCCGCTACATGTATAAATAAAATTCACTTAATTAGATGATACTTTTTGCGGAAATAAGAAGTAAATATCATTTCTTTAGTCTAGAGCTAAGTTTCCGGATTTGGTTAAAGCAGATTTGGGGACTTGCGTTAGAGAAGAACAAGTAGTTTCAAGAGAATGTTACTAATAAGAACTCTTAACGGTTCTAGAAATTGGTATTTATAGAAAATATTATAAAATAATATAGAAAAACAAAATGAATAACTTCGACTCTCGATCAATGAATAGACGAATCTGTAGCATTTATTCCGGCCGGTCTAAATTTTAGACCTGTAAAATTGGTATAGATTCGAACTTTTATAAAAAAAAATTTGAACCCCGCTACTGTTTGTGTTGCTGTGGCAAGTGGCAACCAGAAAAAACAAAAGTTTGCATATGTACCAATTTTACATTTACTTTTCACTTTATAGTATTTTATAATATTTTTTATGTATAAAAAATTCTCTAATGGTTCTGCATTACCATATTTTTATTCCCTTCCAACATTTGCAATTCAATGGTGTAACAGGATGTCTCTTTAATTATACATAATAGAACTGTTATACGTAGAACGCAATATTTGATAAAAGTGTTTGAATCCAATATTCTCATTTCCAACTCATTGTTCTTCACCCCACCGTTTCTAGGCTTTTTTTTTTTAAATAGTATTCTTTTAAATTGTTTCAACGGAACAAGCCTCCGCTGGACTGGATTTCGAAAACTAGCCTCCACCGATCCTAAGGACCGGTGTAGCAAGAAAAACACAATCCACACCGATCCTAGGGATCGGTGGAGCCCGTTTTGCACTAGCCGATGCCCTCGTCATAGAAAATCCCTCATCTATACCTCCACCGATCCCTAGGACCGGTGGAGTCTTGATTTCCAATTTTTTTTTTTTTTGATTGTTGTGTTATTATTAAGACTAATGAATTGCGGCCTCCCGCCTTTATGGTTCTTGCGCTGCATAAAGCGGGCTGTATATTGATTTAATGGAGTAAAGAAATCAACCAACTTTTATGCGCTGCAAAAATTTTATTTTTTATTATTAAGACTAATGAATTGCGGCCTCCCACCCAAAGAAATCAACAATAAAAAAAAAAAATTTGGAAATCAAGACTCCACCGGTCCTAGGGATCGGTGGAGGTATAGATGAGGGATTTTTTATGGCGAGGACATCGGCTGGTGCAAAACGGGCTCCACCGATCCTTAGGATCGGTGTGGATTGTGTTTTTCTTGCTACACCGGTCCGTAGGATCGGTGGAAGCTAGTTTTCGAAATCCAGTCCGGCAGGAACTTGTTCCGTTGAAACAATTTAAAGGAATACTATTTAAAAAAAAAAATCCCGTTTCTAGATGAAACTAGCGAATTAATTATTTAATTTGTTTTGAATATGTGTACACCTATATGCCTTTCCGTACTATTGGACATCAGGTCATTAATCAATACTGGCACTATTTACACTAACAGATAATTGAACAGTAATTGTGAAAATATCAAAATCATTATATTCCCTACAAAGTATGCTGTCACTAAAGGAGCTATCCATTGATTCGAAAATAGATATTAATTTGTAGCCGTATAAAAAACAACTGCTAAGATTTATGAAAAAAAAAAGGTTCGGAATCCTTTGTTCAATGAAAATCTGGAACACACAGCTATCGATCGAATTAAAACCAGGCATATAATTAATATACTTAATCCGGCATCAATTAATTTTCTTTGATAATTTTATTAATGATGGCTTTAAAAATAATATATATTTTTTGTCAATTAAAGCTCTACAAATTAAATCAAGTTAATAAATTATAATTTAAGTTCGAGGTAAGTCCAAATTAATTTGGTATATACGTCGCAACTGCTTTAATGATAGAACAACGCCCACACTTACAAAATAATTGACTTATAAAATTTCACCAAGAGCAAACATCATGACACTAGTACAGAAAACGCTACTATACATGGTTCGAAAAGTTAATGACACACGGTTACACGACTGTATCAGCGAGCGTCATGTATGAATAGGGAGTACTTTGTACACGGTTGCCGAACCGTGTCTGTATTGAACTAATATACATGTACGGTTAATTACTAAACAAACCGTGTCAGATCACAAAAAAAGGAGCGCTGAAATTTTGGTTTGTACACAGTCGAGTTAACCGTGAGCAATGACTAGTGTTACATACACGGTTTCTACAAGTCATAAGTATATTATTTTCTTAACCATACACATATTGTTATCTAGAACCGTGTATGTTTTGTTTTTTTAAATGATTTATAATTGGCTAGCATCCATATTTGCTAGCCATTAAACATACAATTAATATTATACATACATCATTCAATAAATATTCAACAGTAGAGCATACAGAATCAATCATATTCATTCAACATTCAACAAACATAAACAATTAACATTAATTTAAATCCATATATTCATAATTCAACAAAATATACAACATACATGTACATTTTATGAGATATGTTTGCTTTAAATTCTAACTAACATTTTTATCCATAGGTGGTCAACTTGTCATTTTAAGATAATCATGGATCAAGAATAATGTCATCGGCTTCAGAAATGTGCACGGACCAGTGGAACGTCCATGAGGTGTCCGACCCAACAGTCTTACTTGTGCTGAGTTGATGTATATTCTCTTTCACGAAAAGAGATTACATCGCAACTCAGTCCAGTTAGCCCGCCGGGTTGAACGCCACATGGACATTCCACTGGTCCTCCACATTTCTAAAACCGATCGCAATCCTTAATACATGGTTGTCTTCAAATGACAAGCCGATCCTCTTACAGATAAAAATGTTAGTTATTACAATTTAAACAAGTCAAAGAGAAAAAAGGGAAAAACTACTATTTAAGTAAAAAAGGAACTATCTAACTTAGTTAAAAAAAAAAACTATAGTCCTAACTACAAGATATCCACACCAGAAACTTAAAAAAAAACTAACATGATCAAGAATTGTCATCTGTTTTAGAGTACCTACATTCTCACAATAAGTTAGGGTAAACTAAATAAGAAAAATGAGATAAACACTAGAAGTAATGTAGGAATATTAATTTAAAATTGAACAAATTATTCAATTAATCAAACTATAAAGTTTAGCACGTACCAGTAAGGTTTACAAGGTAGCATGCATTTGGCTTGGCATTCATTTGTAATGGTCTTAGCCAAGAGGACAGATACACCCCTAGAATGAGCCATATCACATATGCCTACTGTAAAAAATTACACATTAATTACTTGATTAATATATTACCATATTTGCTTCAGCAACTCACACCCGGCTTCATCGACTAACTACTAAACTAAGTAGTAGCAAGGCCTCAGCACCAATATTTATGCATCATCAGCAGACACTAGCAAAATATAGAAACCATATTTGTTTCATCAATAAATAATAATTGTTTCACATTGCAACACAGAATACATTCAGTCTTCAACAATTTTACAACATACATCATTCTATACATGTCAAACAGTTCAAAAGTTACTAAGCATGCATTGATTCAATTCTATCATGCATCGACTCAACAGTTCAAAGAGAAATCAATACACCCAAATTTCAGAAACATTTGCCTTGGCACAAAACATTTCAGAAATCAATACATCCAAATTTCAACAATATCGTTTAAGATAACAACAATAATCGTTTCAATCACAAGACATTCTAGATAAATAACACAGAAATTAAACTATTATCAGAACTTGCTTCCCATTTAGGCTTGGAAAGGCTGCACGGTACCAAGGCATGTCACAAGAAGTAGCCTCCTCCAACCTCTCATCCGGGCCAACCTCGAATTCCACAGCAACTCAGCCCAAGCAGGTGACACAAAATCACGAAAAACCTAATCGGGTTTAGAAAGTGGTTTGTGAAATCCTAAGAGATGTAGTGAGCGACGCCGAAACCCTGAGAGAGTGAGAGAGGTGTGAAGAAGGGAAGAGGAATCTGCAGCTATAAAGAAGGAGAAGAGAGAGATATGAGAGAGTTATTTGATTAGACGTGAGATGGTGAGAGTTAGTGGAAAATATTAAAGACAAGAAGTGGCACAAAAAAAATGAAAAACCCTAAAGCATATAACTACACGATTTGATATAAAACACCGTGTATGCTTAACAACATATGCCACAATTCACATGCTAACCGTGTATAAATTATTGGAAAGTCGAAGAGACAACTAGACCAACAAGCGTGAAAAACCAAGCATCCTTATCAATAACTATACACGGTTTGTTTAAAAAACTGTGTAGAACTAGGTATCATACACAGTTTATTTGTTTTAACCGTGTTAGATTTGAGTATTTAATTTTTTTATTAATTGTTTTATCAAATTTAATTATGTCAGAAGTAGAATACAAAAAGTCTCATTTATATATGTTTTATCTCCTTAGATATATTTGTAGGGGAATTCAGCCGCTAAATTCGGTTTTCGGTAAAAGTCGCAAAATTCTGCATGGGAATTTATTGCAAAATTCTATTTGGGAATTTATTGCCAAATTCTTGTTTAAGAATTTACCGTGAAAATTCTGCTTGGGAATTTCCTCCTAAATTCTGTTTAGGCTTACGGTGCAGAAAGAACGTAAAATCAAAATTTTACATTCTACCATAAGCCGAGGATCTACTCTCCGGTTGATTTTTAAAATAAAATTTATTTAACATTTAAATAAATTAAATAACATTTGTACCTTTTTTCAAATTCAAATTGGAATGCAGTCTAACTCTGTTACGGAGCACCAGATGTCTGATGCCTCTGTCAGTGTCCATCAGGAACAATCAGAGAGCTGGTATTTTCTTTTGCCAGAAATACTGTACCAGTGGGATTTGCAAAAACACTATTCATAACTCGCAAGAATATACGTGGATTACGTATTCCTTTCTTTTCTATGCAAATCACTATTTGAGAGGAAAACACGAGAGAGAGAAAATGATAACCCAATCGATCGACTTCTATTTTTCTCTCACCCCACAAGCTTTATATAGGCCAATAGGGTCGGTTTCAAAAAGACCAAAATACCCCTCCAAAGTCGGTTCTAGGGTGCATTTCCAAAAATGCCCCTCGAGCCATAAGCCCAAAATTCAATTGGTCCAATTTGGGCTTTTGACCCAAATTCAAATGGGTTTTTGACCCAAAAATGTTAATTCATAATTAACATTTTTAATCCATTTATTATCAATATAATTATTCTGAATAATTATATTTCTTACGACTGTTGTTGCGATAAATTTATACAACGTGTCGTACACGCTTATAAATTTAATCTGTTTAAGCTTGTCATCTTTATGACATTTATTTATTAATTATAACACTTTATAATTAATCAATAAAATTCTCTGATTACTTTCCTATTGGTGTGACCCGATAGGATCTATGTTATGTTGGCAATAGAATTAAAACTCCTTTTAATTCTATAAATCATAAGCGGCATCTGGCATAATGCATCGACTACCCAATTGACACAAATGATCTTGTACAGTACAATATCACGATCTAGTAAACAATTTACTCGTGTTAATTCTTTTGTCTCATAGTATCAGATCAGTTTCAAGGTAGGTATGTGTCATCCTTACAAACTTAATATTTTCTCGATCTTAAGTAGATTATCAAATATGATTAATTCTTTAATCATATCGCGCGATGATAATCCTACTTTATTAAGAGGCCTAGTGATACCATCACTCGTATTATATACGAGGGACAATAATAGTCTTGGTGAACATTTCCCCTCCGCACAAGTCATGTATACTGAAATGTCATCTGTATAGCTACTTTTTACGGATAGCGTTGAACAACACTCACGAATACACACTTCTCATGTAAGAAAGACAAATACCTCATACTTTAAAACTTAACACTGAATGAAACATTAATGACACGAACACAATCCATTTAACGTTTCATTTTAGGGTCTGTCAAATACCATGTTCTCTAACATGTATCTATGTGATTAAAATGACAACTCTTTGTCTATGGTTTGTAAAATTTAACCATCATTTAATCCGCATACTAACCTTTGATTGGTCAATTAGTGTTCCTTCTAATTACCACGGTTAGAGACTTTTAAGAGTATTTATCATCTATATTATGGAGTTCTACAATTTCAAGTCCTTAACTCGAAATGATTCTTAAATGCGATAAACCTCAAGGAACAAAATGATATCTTTTATTAATCATCCATTACATGAACAAAATATATAGAATACAATTATTCTGTGATTGACTTTTAGATTATTACACTAACAATATTTTCATAGATTACAACCTTTTTCAAGCAAATCAATTTATTATTTCTTATGGCTTCTAATGATCAGCCTAAGGCTTTAACTGATTTGCTACGAGAAGAATGTATCGATTGGGTAGTATGGCCAAATGGGGTATGGGTGGAAGTGGAAATCCCTTAATTCCCTACAAGATTCGAAGAGCAATATAGATTGAGGCGAAGAGGAGAAATTAATGTTGATCAAGCAGTCACACCCCCTCCCAAAATCAAGCGAAACTAGCCATGCTCACCATTGTCTGAGCCCCGTCACAGCATGAGAGGCCATCCACCACCTCATCCACGCCACAAACAGAGGTTCCATGGAAAGAAAGATGGTTCTATTTAGCACTTATTTATGTAATTGGTTTGTTTAATTTCTAGTGTTATTTTGCTTGTTTTTGGACAGATACTCATGCAAGTATGTGTATGATATTGACTTTGATCTATATATCTTTTGCTTGTTTAATCTGTGTTAGTTCTTTGTTATTTAATCAGTATATATATATATATATATATATATATATATATATATATATATATATATATATATATATAGAGAGAGAGAGAGAGAGAGAGAGAGTGTCCAGCTAATGTTATAACGTTATAATTTCAAACTAAGTTATAATGAGTCAATTTTTGCGATTTCAAAGTTCAAACAGTCAATCTGAACCGCTCAATATGATCTCCATATTAAAATGGGCTTGTAGACCAAATTTTGTATTTTTTGGAATTTTTTTGTTATTTTTTGGATAGGTATAAAATCTCTGCTTTGAATGGTCTAGAATTATCTGAAAACAGTGATTTTTTATCTATCTAAAAAAATAGTAAAAAAATTCCAAAAAATATAAAATTTGGTCTACAACCCATTTTAATATGAAGATCATGTTGAGCGATTCAGATCGACTGTTTGAACTTTGAAATCATAAAAACTGACTCATTATAACTTAGTCTGAAATTATGACGTTTTGACATTAGCCGGACTCTATATATATATATATATATTTTTTCTCCTTAAAATTTCTAGTTATAACTTATAAACGCACATAAATAAATTAATATGATAACATGCATTTATAAAATAGGTATAAAATAAGAATGCAATTGAACTTAGAACACATGTATATACAAATTGAATCAATACAAACAAATTTTGAACTGGTTCAGACGTTCAGTTGATCAAGGCGCGAGTGAATCTAACACGGATTTTGATAGAAATCCGTGTTTGGATATTTGAACAAAACATACACGGATTCTAAACTATTAACCGTGTATGGAGGCCTCAAGTCATACACAGTTAGGTTTTAACAAACCGTGTACAAATAATCATGACTTCCAGACACGGTTTGAAACTTTCAGACCGTGTGTGTATGTGAGAGCTTTTTTTTGCCCGACTGCCTCCTCCCATTAAACACTGTTGATCTGAGATTTTTTCACAGCTGGTAGCTAGCATAGCCTTAGATTTCCTTGTCTCATTCGACCACACGTGCCACCATTTAGAGCTATCCTAATTTTGTTCTCTTTATTCAAGTCAAGGAGTGGAATCATCTTCCAATCAATTAATGCAAGACTCAGCATGGTACATGCAGAAATTGTTCCACGAGTGAGATCGTCATGCACCCAAGCCGATCATATATAGCTCAGCTCAAGAGCATCAGAATAAACTATAGACAAATTTAGAACCTAACATATAAGAAATATGAAAGAAACTTGATCGCTCAAAATATAGGAATGACACCGGCCCACAATGCAAGCTGCATGCAGCTAGCTTGGACTTGGAGAAAAATGGTAGCTTTAATTTATGCCGATCCATGTTGACTATTATGATCATAACTTTCATATTATTGATCCAAGTAATGTGCTTCTAATTGCATTGGAAAATTGACAACTAGCTAGACAACAACTTCGAGCTCTTCATCTTCTGAGATTTAGTCTATCAATGGCCTATAACATGTCGTTGTTCAGTGAGTTATTTGTTTTAGTGTTCATAGTACTCTCCCTTTTGGGTTTCGAGTACACGATGACCTTCTACACATAAAGTGTGCCTTTTATCACAAGACCAAAGGCCGATTCTTATTCATTGAGCTAGTTTGTTGATAGTAATCTATGCTAGCTATAATCTACATAATTATTAATTTGATACTACTTTTAGGTGTCTTGGATATTGCATTAGAAGTTGTCATTGTTGGTAACTTAATTTATGATACTTAATAGCAACTTATAGTTTTAGGTTATGTAGTTATGTGGCGGAAGTACACATTGGAGAAAGGGGGTTAAGCCTTCCCACCCCCTCTCACCTTCCCTATGAATTGAATTTTTTTTATTTTTGTTCTTTAAAATTTTTAGTTCTTACAATAATTATTTTAATTATTAGCACCCTTAAAATAATTTACATACGACTTATTCATTCAGCCTCTTAATTCAATCTCATGAATTTTCTAATTTCTCTCCTGAGTAATTAAACAGTGGAGCTAGCTAGAGTAATATTTGCTATATGTTTGTATGTAATTCGTATGAATTGTAAATTATTCAAGTTGAACACAATTGATTTAATTTACTTATTATATAATCTTATTATTCAACAAGAAAAAAAAAATTTTGCTCAATTCCATCAATATTTTATAACCCTAATCTTTATCATAATTAATTCCAGTAGTCATCTATATTGATTTCCACCATTAATTAACTTCGCCCATCAAACCACATTCAAAAGTTAACAAACTTTTACCGAGGCATAAATCTCTCTCGTCCTAGCAATTTTTTCCCAAATACTCCCATATTTTTTTCTATCAAACACCTTAAATATCATTAGAAAATCAGAAAAATAACTTTGGATGACAGGTGGAATTAAAAAATTTAGATAGCTAGGAGCTAAAACGTAAAATGTATATATAATATGTGAAAACACATAATGTGTGGTAACTGAGATTTGAACCGTCTCTACAACCACTAAATGTAATTATAATCATTAGGCTATAAGTACACATTTAACATTTTGTGAGAGAGCTGAACTATATAAAATCTTTCAGAAAAATAAAAATTAAATTAAATTTTAATATACATGATTAAAAGTTTGAAATCATAAAAGTAGATAAGCACTAAGTTATATGTAGATCCGCCTCTAGTCCCCTGTTTAGATTCATCAGCTAATTGACATAATGTTAATATATATATTTCAACATCAGCAAATTAATAACTACCGGTGCAAATTATCAGGGGCGGACCCAGTGTACTCCAGGGGGGCAGCTGCCCCCCCCTGGATTTTGAGTTTTAGTGGAATTTATCGGTTCCGATCGACTCTGTCCCCCCCTGAAATTTTTTTTGCCCCCCTCTGGTCGTTTAATTTGTAATTCAAGTTAAATTTAGGGTTAAATTGAAATAAATCTGTTGAATTTTAATTGGTAATTAGAATTATAAGTCAGAGCATCAGAAATTACAAGTCAAAGCATTCGAAAATATAAGTTAAAGCATTGTTTTTTGTCGAGTACTCAATTGGTTAATGGATTTAAACCCGATTAGATATTTAAATCCGATTCGATATTTTTGTGCCCCCCCTGACGAAAATCCTGGATCCGCCCCTGCAAATTATTAATTATTGCAACATATACCAGCACTGCAATAGTGTCCTGCACCGGCCAACTCCAGTTCATTAGTTGCATCCTGTTGTCCTTTTGCCATTTTATGGTGCTTAATTGGGGTCAGCAAGTGTTGAAAATAAAAGATGATAGGAAAGGATTGATCTCAGCCATCCATCGTTGATCAATTAGATTAGAGTTATAAAAGTAGAATAGGAACTATACAGTACCAACGGTACATTTAAATAGCCGTTAGACTTTTTGTATAAATAGAACTTAGAAACTTTGTAACAGTAAACAAGACACAAGAAAAAGCATTCATAGCATTTTTTCTCCTCAGAATCAAAATTGTCTCATAATTCTCATAATTCTCATAATTCTCAATATGGTATCAGAGCTTCAAGCTCGATTCTGATAACCCAAATATCCAATAACCCAACAAAGCTTCCGATAAACCTTCAATCAAAACAGTAAGCAGTGCAAGAATGGATCAATGGGGGCAGCAATCTCACGAGGCTACCAACCCATCGAAACTTTCTCCACAATTGCTAAATGGTTCGAATTACATGTCATGGGCCAAATCAGTCTCAATTACCCTTAGTGGTAGAGACAAAATCGATTTCATCACAGGAGACAACAAAAAACCAGAACCGGCCAATCCAGAGAGGATAACCGAGGCCGAGAAAGTTCAAATCCGAAAATGGCAAAAAGAAGATCATTATGTAATGTCTCTTCTATATGGATCAATGGAACAACAAGTTCTCGATCTCTTTCTCCAAAATTGCAACACATCAAAGGAACTATGGGATGAAATCTGATCCTTTTATGGACAGCAAAAAAACCATTCTCATGTTTACCGTTTACAACTTGAAATTCAGCAAGAGAAGAAAGGAACAAAAACCCATTTAGAATATCTTGCTTCTTTAAAGAAGAAGTACGATGAACTTGATGTGTATCGACCATTCACAACCGACCCAAAAGATCTCAAAAAATGAAAAGAAGAAGATCAAATTTTCTCGTACCTCGCGGGTCTTGATGCAAGCTATGAGAATATTCGGTCACAAATCATCCGAGCACCCGACCTTCCCTCTTTCTCCGAGGTAGTCAATCAAATCCAACGAGAGGATTCCTTGCGGAAGGCCATAGGGGGTCCTCAAGCCAGCCATGGCGAGGGACACGAGCCCCGTGCCCACACCGTAAGAAATCTGGAGCCTCACAGCCAAGCCACCCGAAATTTCCAAAACCCTAGTTTTCAATCTCACTCAAATCGGCCAAATAAAAAAACGAGAAATGCTCTCATTGCAAGAAAGATGGTCCTCGGGCTGAGAGATGTTTCTTTCTCCACCCACACCTCAAACCGAAGTGGTGGAAGGATGGAGAATCGAAGAAAGGGGGAGGTAGCGGAAATGAAGAAAGGAAAAGAGAGAAAGACAGAGAGCCATCGCGTGGGGGCTTCTCCTCTCAAACCGGATCCGGATCCGGATTAAACCAATACCCCACATCCGGTTTAAATGGATCGGGTTCAAATAATTATGGTGAAGGTTTTTTCGCTGGCGGGTCAGGCGAAAATGGGTCAAATGGGTCAGCAGATCCACTGCAACAATTGTTCCAGCAGCTCTCTGTGCTGATTTCAAATCAAAATCCAGTTCAAAGATCCTGTGGTATTGTATCTAACTCTAAAAATTCTAATTTATTTAACCAAATAATTATTGATAGTGGTGCAACCGACCATATGTTTGGAAATGAAAAATTTCTTACCAATCAACAAGTACCAAAAAATGACCAATATGTGGTAGTTGCCAATGGTATGAAAGAAAAAATAAATAGTATAGGTGAAATTATTTTGTGTAATAAAAAAATTAGTGATGTTTTATTTTTAAAATATTTTCCTATTAACCTACTTTCGGTTAGAAAATTAACTGAAGAATTTAATTGTGAAGCAATCTTCTCTTATAAACATGTTGTATTTCAGGACCGGGTAACCGGGGAGAAGATTGGTGAAGGTTTTCTCGAAAATGGGCACTATCTTTTGAATTTACAAGAACTAAATTTTTGTGCTTCGGCAAGCTCAATTAATTATGATAGATGGCACAAAAGACTTGGGTATCCCTCCGACAAAATTTTAAATTGCATCTTAGACTTTCCAAAAAACAATTGTATTAATTGTGATATTTGTAAAATGGCAAAACAAACGAGACTTTCCTTTTCACTTTCTAATAGTAAAAGTGAAGCTTCGTTTGATTTAGTCCATTTCGATGTATGGGGTCCGGCCCCAATTATTTCTTATAATGGATTTAGATATTTTGTTATATTTATCGATGATTTTTCTAAAGCTATATGGTTGTATTTACTTAAATCCAAAGATGAAGTATTTAATTGTTTTCAAGAATTTCTCTCATAGAAAACCAATTCAATGCTAAACTTAAAATTTTTAGATCGGATAATGGAACCGAATTTGTAAATAAAAATTGTACAACTCTTTTTAAAGAAAAGGGAATTATACACCAAACAACATGCATAAACACTCCCGAACAAAACGGAGTGTCGGAAAGGAAAAATAGGCATTTATTAGAAATGACTCGTGCATTATTATTTCAAAATAACGTTCCAAAATTATATTGGTCGGATGCAATTCTTTGTGCTATACTCATCTAATTAATAGGCTACCTAGTGCTACATTGAAAAATAAGAGTCCAACCGAAATTCTTTATCAACAAAAAAAGAATCTTGATTATTTGAGAGTTTTTGGTTATGTATGTTTTGTTCATATTAAAATGAAAGACAAATTTGATTATACGTCAACCAAAGCTATTTTTTTAGGGTATTCATCCTCAAAAAAGGGTTACAAATGTTACGACCCAATTAATAAAAAAAGTTTTCATATCTAGAGATGTAATATTTTGTGAAGATGAACCATATTTTAAAAAAATAGAAATTACCAAAGATACACATGAGAATAGAATAAGGTCAAGTATGTCCTATATATATGATCTAGATTTTATACCAAGTATGGATAGTGAAATTGAGCCGAATAATAATGAAGAAGAAATGAATGATAATAATAATAATAATAATAGTGATAATAATGAGGAAGAAGAAAATACCATGGTACGAAGGTCCATAAGAGTTCGTCAACCATCTACCAAACTTAGAGATTTTATAACCTATACGGTACAATACCCCATACAAGACTTTGTATCATATGAAAATATCTCATCTAATTATCATGCATTTCTTACCACCATTGAAAATGAGATTGAGCCAAGCAATTATAAAGAGGCTATAACCAACCCGGTATGGTGCAAGGTCATGAAAGAAGAATTAAAGGCTCTTGAAAAAAATAATACTTGGGTAATTGTTCCATTACCCAAAAATAAAAAACCCGTTGGGTGTAAATGGGTGTACAAAACCAAACTTAAAAGTGATGGTTCCCTTGAACGGTATAAAGCTCGATTAGTGGCCAAAGGATATACTCAAACCTATGGTATAGATTACAATGAAACCTTTGCACCGGTTGCAAAAATGAATACCGTTAGGATTTTATTTTCTATTGCGGTAAACAATGATTGGAATGTATACCAAATGGACGTAAAAAATACTTTTCTTCAAGGAACACTTGAAGAAGAGGTGTATATGACACTACCACCGGGCCATGAAATGGAAAATATTTCTAATATAGTTTGTAGGTTAAATAAGTCAATCTACGGATTGAAGCAATCTCCTCGGACATGGTATGGCAAACTAAGCTCATATTTAATTTTATGTAATTTTAAAGTTAGTAGTGCCGACCACTCTCTATTTACCAAAATTGAAGGAAAAAATATAACCATTGTATTAGTATATGTTGATGACCTAATAATTACCGGAAATAATTTTGAGGAGATCAAAAAAATTAAATCTCAATTAAAAAATAAATTTGACATTAAAAATTTAGGATACTTAAAATATTTTTTAGGAATAGAAATAGCTTTTTCAAATAAGGGTCTCTTTATTTCACAACGAAAATATACTTTAGACTTATTAAAAGAAACCGGTAAATTAGGGTGTAAACCGGCCTCTACACCAATTGACACCAAATATAAATTAAACACCGAGGATGGAGAACCTTTAGAAGACATAAGCCAATTTCAAAGACTCGTAGGAAAATTAATTTACCTTACGGTAACCCGTCCGGATATTTTTTTTCCGTAAGCCAAATTAGTAAGTTTATGCATTCTCCAAGAACACCCCATTTGGAGGTCGTAAATAGAATATTAAGGTATTTAAAAAAGAATCCCGGAAAGGGCATAAAAATGATGAATAATAATTCTAACGAAATATGTGGCTATTCCGATGCAGATTGGGCCGGTAGCTATGATAGAAAATCCACCACCGGCTTTTGTACATTTGTAGGCGGGAATCTAGTCACATGGAAAAACAAGAAACAAAATGTCGTGGCTCGATCAAGTGCGGAAGCGGAGTATCAGGCTATGGCATCCACCGCAAGCGAATTAATATGGATTAAGCAATTACTTAGAGACATGGGTGTTAAAATTGATCAACCTATGAAGATGTATTGAGATAATAATTCCGCTCGACATATCGCCTCGAATCCGGTATTTCATGAAAGAACGTGGATTGCCACTTTGTTAGAGAAAAAGTCTAAGCTAAGAAAATAGAGACACCATTTGTATGTAGCAAAGAACAACTAGCGGATGTTTTTACCAAAGGATTGGATCCGACGCATTTCGAGACTATCACTAGAAAGCTAGGATTGTACGATATATACCTTCCTAGCTTGAGGGGGAGTGTTGAAAATAAAAGATGATAGGAAAGGATTGATCTCAGCCATTCATCATTGATCAATTAGATTAGAGTTATAAAAGTAGAATAGGAACTGTACAGTACCAACGGTACATTTAAATAGCCGTTAGACTTTTTGTATAAATAGAACTTAGAAACTTTGTAATAGTAGACAAGACACAAGAAAAAGCATTCATAGCATTTTTTCTCCTCAGAATCAAAATTGTCTCGTAATTCTCATAATTCTCAATAGCAAGAAATCTTCTGAAACAAGCAAAATTGGGAATGTACTTTTTAACTGTAAATCAACAGGTTTTTTTAGCTATATGAGGAATACGGAGAATACTAAAAAAATCTTAAATATGCAAAGGTATATATGTACTTTTTCTTTCTGTTTAAGAAATTGGAAAGTGTTGTTGGTGCCATCAAAGTAGGTGTAAATTGCAAAAAAGAAAAAAGAAAAAAGAAAAAAAGAAGAAGAGAACTCTAGTTTTGTCTGGTGATCTGGTATTAATTTGTTTCTTAATTTCTATTTGCTTGTACAATAAAAATTACCTTGCATGTCATATATGTCATCTCTTTAGACGTAAATACCATGGTTGAAAAGTTTTAAGGTTATTTATAAGAATGAACAATATATAATCTCCGATGCTACACAAGCACCTAAATAATCGTTGACATTGAAATTATTCGGCAAAGCCTACTATTTCAAAAAAATGACATCTAATTAAGTTATGTCCATTTAATTAAGATTTTGACATCTAATTAAGATGATGGCCATTTGTTTATTTTACAAATGAGAAGCGCTATTATGAGAACAAAAATTGTAAGGAATTTATTTTCTTTTATTTGTCCAATTTGCTGATCTTGACTCTACGCATTTAATACACACTAATAATATAAGTTAAAGAAAGAAAGATGCAATATGAAATTTAAATGCACACCCATCATAATATGAAAACATATCTTAAGAGCATGAACAATACAATTTAAATGTAAGTTTCTTTTATTTGAATGCAACTGCTCATTTATATGAATAAAAGTATAAAATAAATCATATATATTTTTTTTAAATAGCTATTTGATATTTAATTTTATTAGTAACGGTTTGGAACCAAAACCTTCGATCTCTCCTCATTATTATATGAGTAGAATTTAAATTTTCCCAATTATATTTTTGGTTAAAAAAAAGGAGGTTTTAATTTTACCAATTGTATTGCCGATAACGTCAACTTTTTTATCATATTATTCTTTCTAGACAAAATTTACATATAATTTTCAAATTATTGAATGGATACTTGCTAGTATTACTTTTTGTTATTAAAGGGCTCCAGTGCACGCCACCATATTTAGATGTTATTTTTGAGAATTGAACATGCTTATGTCCGAAGAGAGACGAGGACTCGTGCCACTGCACTAAGTCCACGGTTCTCTTGTTGGTGTCACTTAGTTTGTCATTTGCATTTGAAAATAAATAAAGAATAACAAGCCATTTATGAATTACTTCCATTCACATACATAATAATACATAACTGAAGAGTAACTGAAGAGTTTTGAATAAGGGTAAATTAAATATTAAGAGAAACAAAATTCTCTTAATGTTCAATATTATAATTATTACTCTCAAAATAACACTCTCTTCTACAAATAGGAAGTATATGGAATATCAATATTTTAAGAAAGTTTATTGCAACTGTAAGTCTGTAACCGATCGAAATTGAATACAACATATGCAATTTTCAAGCGTGTAACTATTTGTGTGGGCTTAAGAATTAGTTAACAATGTTTTTAAAAAAAAATATAATACAGAGAGAATTACTTAACCATGTCCACACTTTGCCTCTTACTGATGCTATTCGCTGTTGATTATCCTCGTTTATAAGTATTTTCTCCATAAAATACATAATTGAGAATTTGAGTTATCATCCCGATCGACGAACAGCCACCACGGGTTATATATGGCCCATGATCTGAGATCTTCTTTTTCTTTTTCTAATCTCAACTTTTCATGCATGAGCAGCCTTGCCACTTAACCCTTCCCTCACACCTTAGAAGCTAAGAAAATCTCTCTGTCTCTCAAGATCTCTATCACACAGTCACACTATAACATTAATTCCTGTAACCCCACCCACAAAAATAAAATATAAGAACCACCATCCAGATAGTTGATAAAATTCTTTTGCTTTCCCTTGTACTCTCTCTCTCTCTCTCTCTCTCTCTCTCGCCATAGTCTCTTCTTCTCTCTGTGAAGCCCTTATGGATGTGATTCTCCACCATCTCTAATAAGAAACCGTCAACCTTTTGCAAAGAAGCATTAACACTACCCCCACAAAAAGGAGGGACAAAAAAAAGGAGAGACAATAAAGAGAGAAATTAAAGAATAAACATCCACACCATGGTTTTTCCTTCGGTTCCTATCTACCTAGATCCTCCTAACTGGAACCAGGTTTGTTCTCTTTTCCTTTCTCTCCTTTTCTAATCCAAGTTTTCTCCGATATTCATCTCTAGAAAGCATAACATGTTATTGAAACGAAATATTCTCCTTTATCTCCTCTTGAATATCCACTGCTTAAATTCTCCTTTTTAATTATTTTGTTCTTGTGATAATATAGTTAAATCAGCAACAAGGACTTCCCGGAAGCTCCGATGCGCATACACATATTCCTCTCAGTGGTGCCACAGCCTCAGCTGGAGCTATGGCACCACCTCGTCCAGAAACAGGCTTACCGGCTTCAAGTTCAAACCCTAGTTCAGCAACCCGTCCAGGATCTATGTCAGAACGAGCTCGCCAAGCAAGGCTTCCACAACCTGAGCAAGCCCTTAAGTGTCCACGATGCGAATCCACCAACACAAAATTTTGTTACTACAACAACTACAGCTTGACTCAGCCACGGCATTTTTGTAAGACATGTCGCAGGTATTGGACCCGTGGAGGGGCCTTACGCAACGTACCTGTTGGAGGTGGGTGCCGCCGCAACAAAAGATCGAAATCAACCTCCTCTGCTAACAAGTCATCTTCTTCTTCTGTCACTTCTGTTTCTTCGGCTTCGGCTACCACAACCATCTCAGCAATACCTTCGACTCGTTTGCCCTTTTTGGGCGCACTTAACCCGATGCTGGATTATGGTGCACCTAACATAGGGTTAGGTTTTTCCGGAATGGGGCAACCTGTTGAATCGATAGACTACACTACTTCAAGTGGTGGTTCCACTTTGATGCAACATATGCAGCAATATCCTTTCTTTGGTGGATTGGACACGAGTCAACAAGCAGTGCCGCAGATGTCAGCCATGTACCGTCTAGGGTTAGACGGAAACAGCGGAATAGGTGAAGGGGGGTTGTCACGGCAAGGACTTATTGCACATATGGCTGCAGTCAAGATGGACGATAGACAGCATATGGGTGTTATTCATGGTGAGAATGTTTGGAATAGTGGTAACAATGCTATCCGAGCAAGTGGTGGTGGAGACATGTCCGGTGCCAATACCAGTGGATGGGTATCAGATTTGCCAGGATTCAACTCTCAATCAACCGGGAACCCTTCGTAGCGTGCGGTCCAATTCTTGTTATCAAAATTTCAAGGATATCAAGGTGTTTGGCATTAACATCGTGGCGGCATTATTTGTTTCTTCGCATGCAAACGGGTAAAGTTTAATAAGTACTTATTAGGTAGAATTATTTCTCTTTTCAGAAGTATGGGGATTTCTTGGACACTTTTAAGTGGATTTGTTCTTTAGTTTATTTGATGCTTTATATTAGGGGATAGTGTTTAAAGCATGGGCTTTTTTTCATATTTCTATGGGTTCTGTTTTTAGTTAATTAACACACCTTAGATCTCTTGATTGTATGATTTCCTTAGTTAACCATGTATACAAGTGCATGAGAACCAGGATGTGTGTGTCCTTCTCCCTTTTCGTCCTTTTTTTATCTTTCAGTATCAGTGATGCATTAGTTGATGCAAATGCAGTGTGGAACTTTTTTTCTTGTCAATGATTTGTTTCTTAAATGTTCATCTCTAGAATCATATATAATTTAGTTGGGTAAAAGAGATGCTTCAATTACAAAGGTAGGCAGTTTGCTATGAATATTTTTTCTTTTTCCTTTTTCCTTCGCATATAATTAAAACAATTCAGTCATATCATTTCCAATTTTATTTGAAAAATACAATGTAGATACTTGGAATAAAGATTAAATTTCTGCTCATAGAATTTTTTTCCCTTTTTAATTTATATATCTTTGTAATACTTTTTAAATAATATATATAGGGCAGCTATATATAGATTCTCAGTACATGAATATATTTTTATATATATATATTAAACTTTGTATGTTGCTGCATTCTCAAATTTTTATGATATGGCATTGATAAGCTTGTATCTGTTCATTTGCTTCTTATAGGACAAGCAATGAGATTAGATAGTGAAGTGGACCTAGCTAGCTAGTTTGACTAATCCATGCATACATGTCTGTCGGGTAAACAAATTTCATATAAATGGCGTTGACAAAATACATGCAAGATTTGTCTGATGTAAATGGCAGTTATCATAAAGACATAGCAATTATACGTTGGTTAGCTTATGACCGGTTAATGCATGAAAGTCAGCTCAACTATATGCATGCGTGCAGTGTGAATGCACTTACCATTTTGGTCTGTAGTAATTGGAAGCTTACTTTTAGTCCCGAACAGTGAATAGATGAGTACGTACCTGGAAATTTAGAGGATGGGAGGGGGGGGGGGGGGGGGGGGGGGGCGGTGCAGAACGAGAAAGAGTGTCCCGAGCATTAATTTGAACAACAAGAGAGAGATATAACCTATTGTAGTAGGATTTAGGATTTCATAGCTAGCTAGTGACAGAGAATCGTTTCCCATTTTTTCTGCTTGTGTTAGCATATTGTCTATATATCATATTGATCTATCGCTGCCTTCTTTAGATATATATTAAGAGTATTAATTAATGTCTAAATTAGGTAATTGTTAATATAGATTGGTTTTCATCTACAGCAGTCTTCCTAGTTTGATTTTAAGTGCTTCTTCCTTCCTAGTTTTGCTTTATGTACACGTATATATTATATATATCTGAACAGTCTCTGTTGTGTTTGCATGGCATGGACACATTATATATGATATTTTTCCTCTTGAGATGCTGAGTTTTAGTGTAATAGAGTAACATGCATATTCTCCTTTAAAGCGGTTCAAGTTTTTAACTCGTCAAATCAAACTACCGGAAAAATCATTGTGTGTGTGTTTGAGGGAGAGAGAGAGAGGGGGGGGGGGGGGGGGGAGGGTGAGGGATGTGTGTCTATTTGAAACAAAGATAATGGAATCAGTGTTTGGGAATTCATAATTTGCTTTTGGTTACTCAGAATGAATATTGGCATTCATCCAACAATTTGTCTTTGTTTTTGTGCTTTTGTGCAAAGCTTGTGACAAATTCAGAGAGGGGTGCAACTCTTTTGTATTTTCTTTTGTAAAGCTATGAATTCAGATTAAAGGGTATCTTCTTCCACTTTTTCTCATCTTTTAAGAGCTAACTTTGGTGAAAGACCATCTTTGACCAACCTGTGTAAAACAAGCATGAGCATATTTTTGCATTAACTTTTTCCAAACAACATCAAGCTAATTACATTAATTGTATCGTTAAAGTGTTTTTGTTAGCATCCAATTAATCTTAGGACAGTGCTGCATGACACCAATTCTAGAATTATTCCTGATTGTGCATCTATATATTAATAGTACACAAAGGATTAATTATTTATTTACCGTACGTATATAGCATATAAATCTACCCTTGATTATTTGACGGATACATAAAACCACAACTTCTGTACGTAGAAATACATTTAATAGCTACATTAACTAGCTAGGGCCTAGGAGTCTTATCTTTGGTACTTCTTTACATATTTATACATTTTCAGGCCCAAATTTACCCCTCCTTATATGCAACTAATTAGCCAACGTAACATTAATTTACTCCTTGAGCACTTTGTGGTTAAAGTACTTTTAATTAGGGTGAGAACTGTATTGATTGTTTGTTCGTTAAGTTAGACACACACACACATTTATTTAATGCAATGCCTTGACTGCATCAGTCAAGTTTTCAAAAAAAAAAAAACATTAATTTACTCCTTGATTTTGAAACAGATTGGAAACTTCTTTAATTTTTTATTCAGATCTATTGCCCACTTTAGCTAAATTTACCTCTAAGCATGTCGAGATTAGCTTAATCTATAAAATGTGTGTGTGTCTATATATATATATATATATATATATATATATATTATGTTGTCCCTAACGTCACCTAGAGGGAGGTGAATATGGTGACTTAAAGAACCTTAGACGTTTCTCATAATGGTAGGTAAAACAAACAAACAACCGCAATCAATCAACAATTAAAAGTAAATAGATAGAGTAAGAGAGATTGACACGCTGGATGTTAACGGAGTTTGGCTTAAAATGCCTACGTCTCCGGGGCAACGTAACGTCGTCGGCGCGCCTTTCCTATTACCTATTGAAATCCAATGAAAGAAATGATACAACTCGTGACATGCGAGCCCAACACACGTGGGAAGTCATGGACAACTCATGTACAAGGTTGAGCCTAGAAGCTCGAGTTTGAGAGTCCTACGCAGAGGATCATCACACAACTATGGATATATGTGAGCGGAAACTCTCGAGCCGGTGAGCCCTTTAATGCCCTATAAGCGGAAAGTCACACAGCTATTCGAAGAGTGCACTAAAGTAGATCTCCACACTATAGAACAATGAACCAACACTCTAACTAAATCTAGAAGTATATTAGTTAAGTGAATTTGAGATTATCAAAGGAATATTTACGTTTTAACTCTCTCAAAGATGAAAGCTCTCAAGAACACATAATAAGTGCTTTTTGAAATTTAGAGGCAGCTAGCTTAAATCTGAAGTTAGAGTATTAACTCTATATTTATAGAGGGAGCTTCAAATCTAGGTATTTGAACCGATTCGTTCAGTACGGTGATCTTCCGTTCGAACAGTGATCTTCCGTTCGAACGGTGATCTTCCGTTCGCCTTTTTAAATTATATACTAATCGTTCAGTACGTTTATGTCCGTATAGAACGGATAGTATATTTCATCCCAATTCTGTGTAACTTGAATAACGTACGGCACAGTTAGTATCTGTTCGAAACGAAGACAATCTGGGGAGTCCCTGGATGGTACGAAACATTCCGTTCTGAACGATTGCTAACCGGATAATTATTCCATACTTAAACGCTTCTCTATCCGTCCAGTACCATTCAATACATTATGTACTGAACGGTTTGCTTTCGTACCGAACGGATAGTTTCAGAAATCAACAATCTCAAATTTACTTTACTTCTCTATTTGATATTATAATTTATAATCTTAATTTTCGTAAAATCTTATTGGTTTCTTTAGTTCTTAAAATTTTAATTTTGCAATTATAATATTTTTAAACCTGCAAACTCATCATACAAAGAAATCGTTATGATCACATTGTTTTTTTCCTGATTAATAATTGAGCTCTTCATTTCCGTTGTCGCTTGATTGTCAAAATCATATACACGGGGGTAATCTGTCAAACATTTTGTCTTTTATGGTGCATCTATCTGATATTTTAAAATTAATATTTAAATTATTAACAAAATTGTAGATGGGTGTCTATCTTTGAACATAGGCATATATCAAAATTGAATCTGAAATTTGATTGTTAATACATTAAAAAGCTTTTTAAACTCAACTTTCAAAATTTCAAATTAATTGATCGAAGGCTAAATCCAAAACAAACAAAAAAATCAGAGGTCGGTTATACTAAAATTAACCTCTTAGATAGACCTTTTACTGCATGCTTTCCTCTGAGTATATATGGTTCTATTTTTTTTAGGAAAATAAAACAGCCTCAAAAGTCCATGCATAATTCTTCATAAAATATATCTTTTTGCTTACATAAAATTCGTTCACATTGTAAAAAAGTAGTTTTTTTAATGATCATCAATAAAAGACCAATATAATTCAAGAACTATTTCAAAAAAATGAAGATTAGATATCTGTTTCTTCTGTAAATACATTAATCCAAATATTAATGTGCGTATTAAGTATTTTATGCACATACATTCAAATAGTAAGCTTCGAAAAACCACAAATATTTGAACGCCTACATCTGAAATTCTGATAGCATACGTCCAAGCAAGACTTTTGAACACATAAGTTCAGATTTCAAACTTTGTTGGATTTTTTAAAACATGGTTTCAAATTTCAGGCTTCGCTATTATTTAAAAAAAAAAAAAAGATAACATTGTATCAATTATTTATAAAGTGGGATATAGACTGATGAACATGAAAAAAACTTTTATCTTCTACATGTATACACAAACGAAACTCTTGAACACACGCACAACCACACAAAACTGCAAATAAAGGCAAAATTTAAATTGTGCAGATTCATGAAGCTTTGAAAGATTTGATGGACTATACTGTGAGGTGACTAAATAGTCTTGCTTTAGCCTGATACTCTGCTCATATGTATCATTCATCAAAATTCATCATTTGATCACAGAAACAAACAAATCAATGAAATCTTGCATGCAACTAATGTGTGAATATTTGCATGCATACCAGGCAACCATGTGCGTTAATGGCCCCCACATTGCACCATTTACTTTTTCTAGCTAATAAGCTGGCAAGATAGACTTATTTTCTGCCGAGAAGTAGTCAGTAACAAAATCACTTGGAAGAAAACAAGAATTATTGTCTCAGGGAAATAAAGGAAAGAATTAAAGTAAAAAGAAGCCAAAACCTCACTAGATCCTATGAGTTCGTTAGAATCGATCATAAATTTAACTTAATTATTTTTTAACGGCACAATCTAGAACGTGAGACGTTAAATCTTCTCCAAGCAAAAACAAATGCGTCATGAAATTAATTAATACTACATAAACAATTTCAACTTTTAAGCCTCTAATCTTTTTAATTATGTCACAATATTATTGATATGTTTAATTGTTCGCTCGATTCAGATTTTTCTTCATGCATATGTATTTTTATTTATATCATGTTTCTTTCTCATTAATTAAAAATATATATCATGTGTCCGATGTTCATAACTCTTAAAATAAGGGGGAATACACTACTACAGAAATGGTCATTGTACACGGCACATTGTATACGGATTTGACAATTTTATACAAAAACCGTGTGCTATTGTAATTTTTTGGAAGCCCGAAATATCTGTGGGATCTATTACACGGATATTTATTAAAGAATCAGTGAAGAAAGCCTTGAGAGAGCTACACGGACGTTTATCAGGAATTGTAAACGGATTATTGTTTAACTAACAGTGTAGATAGCCATGAGAGAGCTACACGGGTATTTATGGTGAGAACCGTGTAGAAATATGTAAAATACACACGGATTTTTGTTTAAATAACAGTGTAGAAACCTTTGACAGAGCTACACGGCTGTTCACATAATAATCCGTGGAGAAAGGTTATTGTAGGGTTTTGATTATCGATACACGGTTTTGCCAATTTTATACACTGCACATTGTACACGGTTTTGTTAAGTATAAATCCGTTTAGAAAAGTGTAGGGTTTTGGTATAAAAGGCCTTCTCCTTCCCCCGCCGTATAAAAGGCCTTCTCCTTTCAACGCCGTTTTGATCAAGTAATTCAACAAACGGAAAGGTTAGAGTTTTTTCAATTCATAGGTAGATTGTAGGTTCTCCTGTATAACCTTAGGAAGAGAGAAAGACCGGTCACTTTACATATCGCTTTTGATCAACTTTGATAATCATTTCACGGTTAATAATTGGAATTTTGATTTAGGTTTATCAATTATGTCAGATTGCTTATCTATCAAGATAAGTCGCTATCTTTGGAGCTCATCTATCAATTAGACGAGCGATGTGATATAATTGATAACCTACATCTGGACTTCACTTCTGGCATGAATATCTCCTTCATCTCTGGCATTTATTTTCCGTTTCTTCCTCTAATTTTCTGTTACTTATTGTTGCTTACTTACTCATCATTTTTTTTTATTTACAGATTGTGATGAACTTTCCGATGGACAGCATGTGATGAATTTCATTTTCTTTTTATTTTCACTATATTTTATTTGACGCTTGACAAGAACATGTTTTTTCTTGGTTAGGTTCCAAAGAAATGGGTAAAACTAACTTTCAATAATAAAACATGTTCTTTAAATTAAATCATGTTTTGATCACTTGTTTTTGGCGGTGTATAAATGGCATGTGGCAGTGCATTGTTGTTTAATTTCTTACACAAACCCCCTTTGAATAAGATGTGGTTTGCGAAAGAATTTAAACAACAACGTAAGAACACTGCCACATGTCCATTTATGCATCGCCAAAAACAAGGGACTAAAACATAATTTAATTTTCAGAAAATGTTTTGTTAGGTGAAAGTTAGTCTGCCTCATTTCTTTGGAACCTAACCAGGATAAAGCATGCTCTTGTAAGGTGTTAAATAAAATATGAATTTATGCATATTAGTAATGTTTTATTAGTGAATTTAGTAATGTTCTTGTAATGTTTTATTAGTGAATTTAGTAA